>JAYKKT010000090.1:26827500-27127500 GCA_036023115.1 Brasenia schreberi
TGAATGTAGGACCGTGAACCGAGGCCTTGGCTCCCTCCGGTTTCGATTCCATCTGTTCTAGGTTTGGCTTTTCAATGGTTTCGCTTTCAGTTCTGGATCCAGTTTAGTTCTGGTTTTATTTAGAAAAACACATATTAAAAGCAGGGTTTTGGGAACTAGAACCTATTTGAAAGAGTTGGATCTATTTGGTTTTCCTGTTACATTCCCAGTTCGGTACGGTTCCAAGTAGATTTGGCGGTCTAGTTTCGGTCTGTTTCAAACCGGGTCTGGGTCAGCTCCAAACAGGGCACGTCTAAAATAATATAAGCAGCATATTGCGAACTCTATCTTATTGCCATTATGATGACTTCAAGATAATGCAGTGGTAGTGCTTGATTAACAAAATAAAGGCGTGGCAGAGGTCAATGCTAAGGATAATTTAAATTACTCAATCAATGGATGCTGCAACGATCGAATATTTAAGAAATATTTATTAAAAAAAGACCATTCTCAGTAGAAAAAAGTATTAAATTTATTTTAGTAACCCTTTTAATTTTTATAAGAATCTCAAGAACGAATCAGATTCTGCCAACTGGAAAGCTAGTCTTCATTATTATAAACACATAAATCAGGATAATTAAAAAATAAAGAAGAAGAAGAAAATGCTATAGGCTCACCGGCACGTCAAAATAGGTTCAACGTAGGGCTAGGTTGGTTCGGTTCAAAACAATATGAATGGTCTTAATGATCATACGTGAACCTAGCCGCTGTAACAATCACGATCGTGGAAAAAACTCTCTATTATTAAATTTCTGACAGGAATATACGATCTTGATAATTCATCCAACGTCATAATCTTTGATCCTTATAATATTGTTAGCACGAAAAATAAATAGAAGTTTATTGGGCGTGAGTAAGTGCCAATAAACTCTCTACCTTCAGAAAGATCGTCATGAATCCCTCGACGAGTAGCATGAAAGAACATGCGACATTGAATTACCAAAGCTTTTATATATATATGTATACATATATATATACATATATATATATATATATATGTATGTATGTATATGTATGTATGTATGTATATGTATATGTAAATATATATGTGTATATGTAAATGCATGTATATATATATATATATATATATATATATATATATATATATATATATATATATATATATATATGTATGCCTTGTAAAATGAGCTTGAGACCCCTCAATTCACCATCTTTGCTAGTGAAAAAGTCCAGTGACCACAGAGCATATCATGCTTTTTCTAACGTTCCTGTGGGTCATTGTTCGTAAGGAGGCCAAGAGACCCCAGCTGGCTTGATCTTTCCTTGGAAACTTTTAACATTTTGAGCTTAATATTTTATTTAAGTTGGTTGGTTGTACTTGGCTTTGAATGTCATTTATGTTTATACACATGTGAGGAACGTTCATGCAGCATTGACTCGAGTTGAAACATGGTTGTGGTTCGTACGGGTGTGACAATTTTGAAGGTGAAAGATATATCTCTTTTTTCTGTTCCATCAAAAGGCAGTAAATTTTTGGAAGAAATGAAAAGGCAAAGAACTCAATAGAGCAGCACATAGTGAAAGAAGAATACGAACACAGAACTAAAGAGAAACATAAATTATAAAGAAAATGCATAATTAAATATGAAGAAGCAAAACAAACAAATTGCACCCTATTATACGGTATATATGTCATTAATATTTTAAAATGCAGGCAAGGAATCATGGTTTAAAATCGAACTAAATTGGAACCTATGGTCTCGTTGGATTCTTCAAAAATTGAGAAGCGATTATATTGGTATAATTCGAGGTTGATACTAAAAATGAACCAAACTATATCATCAGCGTCCCAATATCATTGGCAGGCCCAGGAATTATTTTAGGGTGAGACACACTTGTATTTTAATGTAGCATCCCCTTTTGGGTGAAGAAAATGCCTCATCTGGCCTTAAAGTGGGTCTGCCACTGTCGCGAACAGGCTGGTTCTGATTGGATTAGTAAGTAAAAGTTTTTTTCAACATGGACAATATATTGCTTTTTCTGATTTTCAGCTTTATTTAGTTCACGTGTAATTTGTAATATATTAAATAGATAGTTTTTAACTATTTTTCCTTTCATCGTAAATAGTTTTCCATGTATTATTTATTGATAAAGTTGTAATCTAGCATGCATGTTCAAAATGAGGATATTATGTATTATCTCGAATTGGTCCACAACGAATTAGAGTCACCAAGATCCAATTTAAACAAAAGATGATACAAAACTTGACCCAAAGAAACCACAGAGAGAGAGGGACTTATGATCTTGTTATCACCGAAAGTGATTGAGAACTCATCACGTACTCTTCTTGATTTTTGGACATCAAAAAGGTTTTAAGAACCATCAGAGGATCTAGTGTTCGATTTTTGAATCGACCACAGTTAGAGTGATCCTTACAATTGTTGGATTGATGACCAATCTGTGCAAAAAAATCGTCGATCGGAATCTGGTGGTGTCTCGCTATCGAACTTAACCCTTCTTTCGATCTCCACCACAGACAGTGAAAGCAGGTACCGGATCAAAAGTCGACACCGTCATCCTCTTTAAAGAGTAGATCTAATTAGGTGCACTCTCACAAATGAGAGAGCACCTTTTTTCTTTTTCAAGGATGGGAGAGGAGGGGTGTGGACCCTTGCATGTGTGTATATATATGGTTTATGTAATATATGCGCAAGCAAATATGCTAAATCAACCTTATGTTTGGGAATCATTTGTATGATTGCTTGTGCACATAAACACACATAATAGAGGGAGATCATACATATAAAGAATATTTCATATACACATAAGGCATTGTATACGATAGGCAAAAAAGCAAACGGGCCCACTGCCGCAGCACCACTTTTTAGGGTGGGACCTACTCACTTTTGCGCATACACTATTGCACATTACCCAATATATATATATATATATATATATATATATATATATATATATATATATATATATATATATATTCAATTATTTTTTGAATTTGAAATGTGATGAATAAGACCGACTGCCAACTCTCATTCTCTTTATTTATATATATAAACAATTAAATCTTCCTTATCATTAATGTTGTTTATTATTATTACTTTATATTATATTTTAAAAAATTTAAAAAAAATTTAAATTTTAAATTATACTCGTACCACTAAAAAAAAAGTGAGTAAGCATGTATCAAATGGTTATATATATATGTGTGTGTGTGTGTGGGTTTCTCTTAAAAGCTATTTTTATTGAAGACTGGCTTTAGAAAATATTCCTGGAAGTACATACACGCGAGTTCATGACATAGGTGGATGACGTTTTGCCGTGGAGAAGCGCATACAATACGACCCGCTCATTCACAAAGGAGCTCAACCGACCCAATATAGTCCAAACCCAACTTGGATCAGTACAAATCGGTATCCGATTTACGAGCAGATCGTATTTGGTTCCTGGGTTTGAGATACCTGGTACGCCGTGTCTCTGATCCAAAAGAAGCATTACATGAAAGATTTGGTTTTGCTGTGTGAACTCCGGGTCCAAATCCATCACCTAATAATCCGAATAAGTTTCGTTCAGTTTCGTAAAACAAACCGAGTTTCTTGGAAGCGCTGAGATGGGTCCGTCACACCTTTAAAAGAAGGGAAAAAAAAAAGAAAATCAGAGAAAATCACATAAAGGCGAAAAAGCGAAGGGGAGTACTGAATGTTTGTTTCGTCAAGAAAGTCTGGAGGGACCCACATTGGGCTTAGCTGTTGGTCACCTGGGTACAGCTGTCTACCGTCGCCGGTCGGTCGGTGGACGTGCAAACCTGTAAACGCGCAAGGTACCTAAATTACTGAACGACCCTCCAACTTCGAGAAAAACCCAACCCAACGAAATACGTATAATACGCCAAAAAAATACGAATGATACCAGTGGCAGATCTACTTAGAGACAAGGTGGGGTAGATGCCGTCACCTGAAATTTAAAATATCGAAAAAAAATTCACATGAAAACTTAAGCATCTCTTCTTCTTTTTTATCATTTTACTATTCCATAAAAACCCACGCACTAGCAAAATCAAACATGGTATCATGGTTACTCTGAACCATGATTGTAAATGGGTCTAGGCCTATGATTCTAGTATAAGGGACTTGACACCACAAATCAAGCACACCCTAAAGACAACAATAAGGATTGCATTAGACTTGATGGGTTTGAACCGACGGATTAACTGGGAGAGTCGGGCCATAAAAACTGGACCAAGGACTTTACATGAAAATCTAAGCTCCTCTTTCTCGCTCTTGTTACTACCTCTATTTGATGAAAAAATAAGTGTTGATACTACTCGTGAATCAAACACAAAACCATATTTATTATAAATCATGATTACAAGTTCACGTGAGTTTGGACATAAAGTTCTCTATGTGGAGCAACTATGTCCACATGGGTTTGGGTGTATAGTTCTAGTATTAGGAGCTTGGCACAACAAATCATACACACACCCTAATGTCTTCTACCAGTTAGACAATGAGGGCTGCATTAGACATGGTGGGTTTGGACCGGCTGATTAGTTAAACTAAGACTGAACTGGCACTGTAACTGAAATTAGCTGAAAAAGTTATATGTGAAACCGAGTATAACCCAGTTCGGTTACAGTTCATGATTTCAGATAAACTGGACACAATAGTCTCAAACCCTCGGCCTTAGTTTACCAAAAACTGGACATTATGTTTTCTAATTTAACTTTCAAATTATAATAAAATATTTAAGTTTCTTTGCATGTAGATGTTGTGTATGAACTTGGAATTTACCGGCGGAGGAATTGGTTTAATTTTAGGTGATGGCGATATCAACAATGCTGGTGGTTAACTCATGCAATTGACACGCACCCATTCATAGCAAAACATGTGAGGTATTATTCTGGTACATACACAGCGTATGGGGTATATTGTGGACTAGCTTCCACCAATATATATATATATATAGAGAGAGAGAGAGAGAGAGAGAGAGTGTGTCCCTACTCAATACTCGAGAAATCATATGTATATGTTTTGAGGTGGTTTTGGTGGTGGTGATTGTTTTGATTAATGGTCATGTTGAAGAGTTATTGGGTGAGTAATAGAAGGTGGTGGCAATTGTTGAAGGATAGGAGATGGCAAAAGGAGGGTTTGAGCATGAGTAAATATTGACAAGGGACTAAATCATTTCTTTATATATATATATATAAGAGTTAAGATGTTATCTACTACATTACTTTTTACTTTGAAGGCATGAGTGTAATAAGGTATTTTACATTTCCCTAAATACCTTTACTAAACTTTTTAAATGATACTTGATAAAGGTAAAAGTGGATGTAAGAATACATTGTCAAAGGTGTACAATTTCTCTCTCTCTCTCTCTCTCTCTATCTATATATATATATATATATATATATATATATATATATATATATATATATATATATATATATATATAAAAGGGTACTCCAAGTATATATACTTCTAGATGCTCCCCATCCAATCCCTCTTGATGGAGGATTAAAGATGGCATCAATAAAATATTAATTTTTAATAGCTAATGACAGTGCCTTGTTGGCATCATATTTACAGACAGCTACTGAAGTAACCCTATTTCACACATATAATTTGTGTGTATTACATAGAAATTTTTGGATGATAAATACTTTAATGGAAAGAATTAAGGGCCATTAAAATATGCTGGAGACAATGAACAATATCTTCATCTATGACTCATGATTCAACTCAACGACTGTCTAGGGTTCACATAGCTAACCCCACTCAATGTGGGACAAGGCTTGGATTAATTTGGCTGATACAAAATACAGTATAATTACAACTAAAAATCCGCCTAATAAACTCCAACTCTATGTAGGATAAGAACCGATTTCGGCTTACAATTTACTAACAAATAGTTGGCAGCATCATGTCCTATGTAATCCTAATCCTTATGTTGTAAAGTCTTTTTCTTTATTATTGTATTTTTTGAAAAAAAGGTTTCCCACGTAGTCAACAATCGGCGTAGAATTTAATCGTTCATTTCTACTGCGAATTCTTTACTTATGAATGTGGGGAGCATGACATGGCCGGTTTTGAACCGGTTTGGCGGTAACCAGAATCGGTTGAATCAATTCCAAAACAATAACCAGAACTGGGATTATTCCGTTCGGTTATGATTCATGATTCAAACCGTCAAGAAGCTTTAAATAATTTTTCTAATATCTGTTATTGCAAATGGATTGGTTGCTGAACGGTAAGACAGCTCTCCACCAACTGAAGCCGTAGAGAGTTCGACTCTCAAAGAACGTGCTCGCACTGCCATTGTGTTTGTGGATTTGTCGTTATATTTGAAGTCATCACAACCATGCCTGATGAGAGAAGCTCAAATTTAGTTTTAATTTCACATACTGTATTAGGTAAATTCTCGATTTTCACCGCTTGCAAAACACACCCTTATTATATATCAGATTTTACTTGACGATCTCGTGTCATCAACAGACACAAGCGACCACGATTAGATTGATCCCATAAATAATGATAATAATCAAACAACATTAAAGTATGTAGTAGAGTATGCTAATTAAGGGCGAAATATATATGTGGAAGTAATTAGAGGGCGAAAGTAAAGTATGCTAAGTAGTCATGTTATATTATTTGAAATAACGTCAAACTAATTAAAAAGTGGAATGATTGAGATAAAACAGTTAAAATACACAATGCACCGTTGCACACCAAATTTGTACTTATTCAACATCCATATCCCAAAGCTCTCTCTCTCTCTCTCTTTATATGCATTTATTAAGAAAACTTTGTATATCAAATTAGTTTATACGAGATGAACGATTAAATATTTTTAAAAACTAAAAGTTATTTTTGTTTTTTTAATTTGCATACACCAATTTATGTCATATAAAGGTCCATTGTATAAGACAGCTCTTGACAATAATTAATTTGGAACCAAGTGGGAACTGCAAAGTTGATCGAACGTACGATTAGCGTATAATACAAGTTAAGATAATATTAAATTGTATACGTACATTTTGTGTATTTATTTATTGCTTAGGAGAAAATGAAAGAGGAAGCGGCGTCTCGAAATAGCGACACGTATCCACTCGCGTGGGCGCCCTCCGTTTTGTCTGGCCTTTACATTTTCCCCTCTCCTAAAAAGGAGAGAGAGAGAGAGAGAGGTGTCTCTTCTGAATCTGGCTGGCCGACTGTGTGGAGCGGCGGCGTCTGTTTCGTTGCGCATTTCGAGCGCGTTGCTCCACCATCTGTCCGTCTCCCTCACAACTTCTGCCTGACTGAGTCTTCAGATGTGTAATGGTGTATAGTAAGATTCATGGTCGACGGGAGTAGCGAGCGACCATCAATCTCCTTTGAACAATACGTTTTATCCTTCGTTTGGAAGTCGCCAACGAGCAGTTAAATCTTCTTCCTTTTTGACGTTGTGTTGCATCCGTCTGGAATATCGATCGACCTGCTATATTCTTCGTTGGTGGCCTTATATTCGGAGAAGGAGCGAGAGAGAACATTAATCTCGTTTCAATTATTCGTTGCTGTTGCTTTCATTCATAGTGGCGAGCGCGAGAGTGCGTTAAACTCCTCTCTATTACTCAGAGAGAGAGAGAGAGAGAGAGAGAGAGAGAGAGAGAGAGAGAGAGAGAGAGAGAGAGAGAGAGAGAGAGAGAGAGAGAGATTGGTGGTAGTGTTCTTTTTTGTGTCTATCGAATTTTTGTGTCTATCGAAGAAGAAGAGGATTTTCTTTTGGTTGATGGGGAAGGTAGGAGTTGGTTTAGCGGTGGGGTGTGCCATCGTATCGTGTACATTGGCGGCGATATTGGTGAGCAGGCAAATCAAGGAAAGGGCCAAGTGGAAGAGGGCACTGGCCGTGCTGAGGGAGTTCGAAGAGGAGTGTTCGACGCCTATCGGACGGCTGAGGCAGGTCGTCGACGCGCTTGCTGTTGAGATGCACGCCGGGCTCGCATCTGAGGGAGGCTCCAAGCTGAAGATGTTGCTCACCTTCGTCGACAGGCTTCCCGAAGGGTGCATCTCTCACTTTCTGCTTACACACAAACCCGCACACAAAAACACTAGTCAAGAGAGAAAAAATGTTGGTTTTTTATCTCGCCGCTTTCATCTCCCACTGTTTCTGATGGAGGCTATTAGGATTCCCTTGTGGTTTGTTGTGTGTGTGAGAGAGAGATCTTGCTGTTAGACAGAAAAAGCAATACTGACTTTGAGCCTCTCATCCCGTTAACGATTTTTTGTTTTTGGTTGATGGTTGTGTGTGTGTTGGAAGGGATCTTGATGGTGGTGTTGGGTACTGGGATTCCATTTCGCCCCATCTCTTCAATATTTGAGAGGTGACACTTAGAAAAGACTGATTATTTGTTTCTTATTCCGTCTTCCACGCTCCGTATTTTGGGGTTGATGATGGTGGCTGTTTTGTTTCCATGTCTGGGCGATTCGAGATTAAAGCTTGGAAGAGGGATACCTTTGAAGTGTGTGTGCGTGCGCGTGCGCGTGCGCGCGTCTGGTTAGTCTTAGCATTTTCGTTACTATTGTTTTTTGGGAAGTTGTCGTCCTTCAGATGTGATAAGTTGGCAGAATGGATTGGACTTCGTTTGGTGCTTACCATGATGGTGCACGTGGATTTCGGTTTTATTTCCTTTCCTTATTGGTCTTTTTCTTGTTGGCTATCTGAATGGTGATGGATTCTACCGGTTTATTCTTGCCTGTTATCGTATCCGAATCTGTAGCAGTTGTCGTTTTAGTGTGTGAGGGTGGTCTGGTCATATTCATTGTGCACGGTTGAGGAAAGTAATTTATGTTATTTCTATTTTTGTATCAGTGATGAGCAGGGGACCTATTATGCGTTAGATTTGGGGGGAAGTAACTTTAGGATCCTAAAGATTCAGCTGGCAGGTAGACAACAAAGAATCGTCGATCTGCAGGTTGAGAAACGATCAATTCCTCCTCATATAATGATCGGCACCAGCGAGGTAGCTCTATCGTTCTTTGTTGTGACAATCATATCTTTTCTTGTTCTTGTTCTTGTTCTTTTGGTGATCATAGGCTGTTGTGGGTGATTATGCGTTGTAGTACTGGTCTCTGTCTGCCCTTTGACACAATTTGGTTGTTTTATTTTGATTATCATTTGCAATGAGTTATAATTTTTTCTTCACGTGGACTTTTGCAGGATCTCTATGATTTTATTGCGTCTGCTTTAAAGGGATTTGTTGAGAAGGAAGCTAGCGATTCTAAGCTTAATTTGGGCACAAGGGAGCTTGGGTTTACATTCTCGTTTCCATTGAGGCACACCTCTGTCTCTTCGGGCTTGCTTGTGAAGTGGACAAAGGGTTTTGCAATTGAAGACATGGTTAGTGTGATTTTAACTGGTAAAGAAGATCGTAATTCAGAAGCTCTTACGTTATTTTTCTGAACTTCCATATTCGCCCTCCATTGCTTAAAATGCATGCCATTTTTAACTTCTATTTTGGCGGTTTTAAGGGCTGTTAACACTGAATAGATTTGAAGTACATGTCGTGACCGCATGTTCCTTTATCATGTTCATTGCCAAAACTAGGTTGAGCAGAGCTGTCTGTCTTTTTTTTTTGGGTGGGGAAGAGCTGTCGCTTTTCAAGCGCATATTTGTAGCTTTTAGTTCCTATGGTGCCACATTCTGTACATGTTTAGAGGTGTTCCACAATGTCCAGTCTTCAGATTGTATAGTTTCATGTAGCTTTACTGATATCTAATACTCTGAACTATATCTCTGTCTGGGCCTTCGTGGGTTTTCTTGTCAAGCGTTTTTCTATATCTGGACTGGACACTAAATCTTTGAGCTCTCGTTTTTCTTACTAAATGTTTCTTTTTAATATCTGAATTTGATTCTAAATGCTTGAGGATGACTCAATCAGTTTGAGCAAAGTACGCAATGCACACTGTAACTTCAGAAATCCCCTATGAAGTGGAAATACGTCAACAGCATTTGATAGCTGTTATTTTGTTGGCCGCAACATTGGTTGCTTGCAAAAGAACACCAGAGGGTGTTGACATCTTTAACGTAAGACTTTATAATAGCGTTTGAAGAGAAAATATGTAATCCATGGGAGTCTTATCCGAGATTGCAAGCGTGCTGCAAATTGTTTAATCGTTTTAGTGCTGCAGTTTGCCTTGTTTGAGTCGTTTGAATGGCTCTTAAAATTGGTATAATTTGTCTAACCTTGAATCGCGAACCATTGATTTCTGGACTTATGGAATCAGTTGAATGATCAACAAATATCCTTTCTTCCCTTAATGTCCATCCAAGTTTTTATATGCTAGTTACAATTTTGATCATTCAAAGCTTTTGATGAACAATGCCTTTTTCAATTTTCTACTTTACAGTATGGAAGGGATATTGCCGAATGCTTACATCAAGCCATGGCCAGAGTAGGACTAGATATGCGTATAGCAGCATTGGTATGATTTACATGATTCTGTTCATACTTCTAGTCTTCATTTATTTTATTTGGGAGTCTTTCTTAAATATCTGTTAGGTGACGTGCTGTATTATGCCTTGCCTTGCTGGTAATCTACAAGTAAGATGACTTGCATATGAATAGTTTCTTTTCTTGAAAAAGTTCAGTGCAGTGGTGCACCTACCTTCTGTTGCTGATCTTCTATAGATGATTCAGGGTTTGAAGTTTGCAGGGGTCTATGGTTAGTATTGAAGCGATCTATGCAGTTGTCTGAGCTGTCCAGCATCTTTTTTCTCTTACTAGTTTGTGTTAGCTTTTCAAAAAAAATACATCGACTTATTGTTGGGTAAATTTCAGAGCTGTCATTGTTTGAGAACTGGTAGTGTTGTTCTCTGGTCTATCCATGGAAAATGGAGAAAACTGTTATCCCTTTAGGGCACGTTTGGTTTGCCCACAGAAGGGATTCAGGCAACAGAACGGTTCATTCTCTTTTGGGAATTGGATTCCCTCATTTTGTGAGAATTCAATTCTCCTAAGGTCTTCTAAAGCTGAGTTTAGTTGGTGGATCCATTTCTCGTATTTCCTACTACTGCCTAATCTCTGAATTTGATTCTCTAGTTTGAGGCTTGGCCTTCCTTTTTAAACAGAAAGAGGAAAATGAGTAGTTAATACTAAATAGTATGATCAGTTCCACTGTAGGCATTCCAAGCCCATTTTAGTGGGCTCTCAAAACCGCTTACACCATAGTATGTGAGGTGTAGGCTGTTGAGCGAACCTGACACTTGGTGGTCAAAATTAATTCATCTCGTTATTAAGAGTGACAATCTTCATCCCCTCATGGATTGGCTAAATTATTTGTCATTCATCAACAACTTGAACTTTTGGTTGTTTCTTGACATGCCTCTGTTGTTCTTCAAAATGGTGAATAGTATTAATAAAAAGGTGGTAGCACATGGAGCGTTAGCTGAATGACAGGGCACTTTGGCACTGTTGCTGGTGGTGGGGAGTTCGACTCCCAGGGTGTGTTAGGCTAGGCTTCAGCCTCCTCTTGTAATAGAAAAAAAGTGGTAGCAAACTCTTCTGATTAAAAGTAGTTTAAATACTTTGCTTGTGTTGTCGTTTAAGCCCAGCTGAGCATGAGCCAATACAGACTGCAGGATTGATGAGCTGAACATGAGTTTGTTTATTAAAATCAAATGAGCAGTCTAAGCCTTCTTGTAAAAATTAATATATGTCCTGGTATGAACTAATTGTTTATTTCAATTTTAGATCAATGATACTGTTGGAGCACTGGCTGTTGGTCATTATCATGATGAAGATGCCATTGCGGCTGTGATCATTGGAACTGGGACAAATGCATGTTATATAGAGCGAGCAGATGCAATCACAAAGTGCCAGGGCCTTCTTGCTAATTCTGGATGCATGGTAGTTTGACAGATTTCTGTCGTGTTCAATTTTGTTCTTTTTGTCATACTGAACTTAGTTTCATGTTTGCAAATGTCGTGTTTCATGATTCATCTCTTCATTGGAAATGACTGTCATTATTCGATTTTGGACAATAATTGAGCTTCTTGATCAGGTTGTCAATATCGAATGGGGTAATTTTTGGTCATCTCATCTTCCGAGAACTTCATACGATAAATCTTTAGATGATGAGAGCCCAAACCCCTCAGAACAGGTATAGCCTCTTGAAACACTTGCTGTTGTTTTTGTTCATCTTCATCAATATATGATTCATTTCCCTCCCAAATGTTGACTTTTCAGGGATTCGAGAAGATGATTTCGGGTATGTACTTGGGTGAAATTCTAAGAAGGGTTATTCTAAGAATGGCACAGGGATCTGATCTTTTTGGTGATATTGGTTCCAGGCTTCAAGAGCCCTTTTCTTTGAGGTTTGTATCAACCACATCACCTATATATGTATGTGTTCGACAGCACATTCATTTAGATATACATAACGTGAGTGAGAGATTTGTGTATTTCTTTTCTTTGATTCATCTTTTGGTTTGTAAAACAAGCTGACTTGGCTATAACATTCACATAGTGATGGTGGTTTATGAGTGATGCTAATTGCTTATCATGAGTTGCTTTTACCGGTTGCATGTTGATCTTATGTTTTGTTTGTAGGACACCGTTGATGTCCGCAATGCACCAAGATGATTCTCCTGACTTGGGAGAAGTTGCAAGATTGATGAGAGAAAACCTAGGGGTAATAACCATCAACTCTCGAGGATTGTTGCTTGGTGCAGAAGATGTTTTCCATTTTCCATTTATTTGAAATGTTGATTTGTTTCTTTCGGTTCAGGTTGTCGACGTCCCTATGAAAGTTCGAGTTCTCATTGTAAGAGCTTGTGATACAGTAACCCGCCGAGCGGCACGACTAGTGGCTGCAGGGATAGTGGGTATCCTGAAGAAGATTGGCAGAGACGGTGGCGTTGGCTTTGTTGGTAGATCAAAAGGAGATGGGCATGGTAAATTAAAGAGAACGGTGGTTGCAATGGAAGGGGGTCTGTATGAAAGTTATCCTAAATTCAGGGAGTACTTGCATGCAGCTGTTGAAGAATTATTAGGGGAAGAGGTAGCTCGCCGTGTTATTCTCAGGCTAACGCATGATGGTCCAGGAATAGGGGCTGCACTTCTTGCTGCTGCTCATTCTTCCTCTAGCATTGGTAGTCAGTAGTCTCTCTCTCCCTCTCTCTCTCTCTCTCTCTCTCTCCATGTAGATATGTTTATATGAGGGGTGTGTGGTTGTTGTGATGTATGGACAAGGGGTTCTGTTTTATGTTTTCTTGATGATTCCTTCAATTGTTTTTTCATCTTTTCAAGTGTAAATAATCCAGTATCCTTATAAAAAAGTTAAGGACTCTCGTACGGCACGGGGAGTATACTTAAATTCACTCCAAGGTTCAAACTTGGGTCAATGCACATGTACGTTGTCTCAAACTTATTGAGGTGCTTGCAGTGGCGGACCTAGAAAATCTCAAGGTGAAGTCCGGTTGGTTAAATTCAAGTGGGGCAGTCAATTGTAATAATAATGTTTAGAAGCCATAGCCCTTAATCTTATGTCGGCATTCGCATTCTAGTATGTGGCTCCATTATGTTAAATACGTGTGGAACTAGAGACAATGACCATTCAATCAAAGAGTGAAACAATCGATGCAACCAAATATAGTGTTTTGTTAACGGACCTATCGTTTCAAATCAGATCTAGTGAATCTCAGTTCTGAGGGAGAGAATTGGATCATATTGAATCCTGTCTAATGGAACATCCGATTCTAGATCTTACTATTTTAGTAATAAGGTAGCTGTTCGCGTATTATTGATGCAAATAAATCTATTTACGTTCACTGTCGGTGAAACCAGTTGACCGTAATCGCAAGAGACAGTAGGGTGAATTCGGTGGTAGGCTATGTGGACTCGGAGACGGAGTGAGCACAGAGGTCCAGTGAAAGCCAGTGTCGGATCATTTCTTCAGTACCTCATTTCTCTACCGTCTTCTTCTTGGCATTTACTCCACTGATTCTCGTAGTCCTACCAGACGAAGCTAAATTGCTTTTCTTATAATCTAATTTTCTAGTTAATCTGGCTATGTTTGGCAACGGCTTGCACAATACGCATCCACAAAGAATACAAGTTACAGGAGCGCAATGAATCTAATGAGCTCTCTGTCTTGGTTTCAAATACTGTCACACACTGTCTTGTGAAATCAAGGCGAAAGACATCCATCTCAACAGGAGATGAATGATTTCCATAAATAAAATCCTGGAGGTTTCCCCCCGCAGATGGATAGTCTTGGTTTCAATTACTGTCGCACACTGTTCGAAATAAAGGCGAAAGGCATCCATCTCAACAGGAGATGAATGATTTCCAGAAATAAAATCCTGGAGGTTTCCCCCCTCAGCTGGATACCGTCTTGGTTTCAATTACTGTTGCACTGTTGGAAATAAAGGCGAAAGACATCCATCTCAACCGGAGATAAATGATTTCTAGCTACAAAATTCTGGAGGGTTTCCCCTCGGCTGGATATTTTCTGCTGTGCCAGATGATGAACTTGAGCATTGCATGCTCAACTATTGGATCGCATGTGTTTAGCTCAGCATACATAATATTTTTTGGATAGAAAATGAAGCTAAATCAACTAGTTTGGATGCCACTAATATGTCCACAACTCATGCTCGGTTCATCTCAAGCAAGTGCAAGCCAATGAATGCACCTAAACCACTCCTTTAAGCTCGTTTTTTTCAGCAGTTCATGTAAAATGACAAAGATATGATTGGTATATCCTGTATAACAACAGGGAGAAACAAAACGAGGAAAGGAGATGCAGCTTCTGCCAAGGCCGGACAGGGGAGCGCAATTACCACGTTATCAAAGAGCGAGGCATGGGTGAGAAATAGGATGCCGAGCCGGCAGTTGTAAACGAAACAATTAGATCTCACAGCCTCAAAGGAGGAAAAGAGGCATATTGCAGACATCGGAAGGAGGGAGGCATTACATAGAATCATTGTCACGAACAAAATGCAAGCAACAGCTAGACAACTCCTGCAATCTTGTACTGCATTTCCACAGCTTTCCTGTATTCTGTAAAAAAGGAAACCATTGGCATGTCGCAATAGAAGGCCGAGTGCCACATTGTGGAGAAGCCATCCACTCATCATAGGTTATAAAGGTTTGTTTTCATTGTGGGGCCTAAAGGTTAAATGCTACATTGCAGTCAAGGTGGCAAATATTTCGAGGTCAAAAAATGCACATTTCTTCGACATTGGAAAAGTGTTCATAATTATACCACAACTGTAACCCCACTTTTCTTGTCAAATTATAAGATCCTACCATGTATGCTTGTGAATTTGATTTGGTTTCCCAACTTTGAGAATCCGACAGGTGTTCTATAATTACCATAGTCCCTTGTTCAATAGATCCTACCATGTATGCTTGTGAATTTGATTTGGTTTCCCAACATTGAGAATCCATTTAAATCGAATTCTAACTTTGACAATAAAAATAAGGTGACAGGTGTTCTATAATTACCATAGTCCCTTGTTCAATAGATCCTACCATGTATGCTTGTGAATTTGATTTGGTTTCCCAACATTGAGAATCCATTTAAATCGAATTCTAACTTTGACAATAAAAATAAGGTGACAGGTGTTCTATAATTACCATACTTGTCCCTTGTTCAATAGAGATGCCTATCTTCGCAGTTATTTATCTCCTTTCTCGAAAAGGAAATGATGCACTTTCCTGTCTAGATTGAAGCCAATTTAACATCTTTTCCAACAATAGGCATATATGATTTCTGTCTACATGTTACATTATATCCAAGTAGTGTTTAGTATATATATGAGTGAGTTGTATGAACAAGCAATCAACTACTTTAACCTCTTTTCTGATTCAGGGAAGGGCAAATATAGTTTTCATAAGAGAAACTTGCATTCCCTTCAGAATTTGAGTTGGATTACCAACTTTAGAGAATCTATGAAAATCAAATTCTAACTGTTGGACAATTCTCCTCTCAAAGGGTATGGAGTAAAATTGTTCGACAGACTGCATGTTTCTCTTGCACGAATCCCTTCTTCCACTAGTTAGGGAAAATGACCTTAAATTTTTACAAGTTTTTCGGCGCCACCGTTCATATCTTCCACTGGTGACCCTATTTGCTCTCATTGTACTGTTATTTGCAACCCATGATATGTTAAACGTTCGTACACATCTTGGATGGGAAGGTTATCTTTTTGGGTTACCTCATAAAAGTTGACTCCTTACCTTCTTGGTTGATCCACAATGCAGCAGCTGAAGCATTCAGCGGGGAGTCGTTATTTGGTTCTGAAATCACAATTAGAGAGAGATCAGAAAATAAGACCTTTTCCTACTAAAAAGGATTATTACAAGTTTAAAAGGCAGCCCAACAAGTTATCTCACCTCCTAGTAGGCTTTGAATTGACAACAGGATGGTTCTCACATCATACGCAGATGACCATTTGTCCTAATAAAAAATAAGTTCCTTATTCACCAAATTCATAACCTCAAAGAAATCAAGATAAAAAAGTAAATAAAAGGATGCCAACCTGAAGGATGTCTAAGCAGATGTTACCAACGGCATCAACATTTGGATGGAAGCATATAGTTTCAAACTTAACCTTCGGTGGTTTAAAAGGATACTCATTAGAAAAACTCAGTGATAACTTGTAGACCATGCCTTCATAGACGGTGCCATTGCTCCCGGTGATTGTTCCTTTCCAAATAAATATATTGTCTGCTTCGGGGAATGCCGAAATTCCTGGGTCTCCACTCATCTGAGTCATTTAAGATCAAGGAAACAGCTAATACGGCATGCCAAAGATGAGTGGAAAAGACTAGATGATTATAAGAAAGAAGACGAAAGGAATGGCTAAGAAAACCTACCATTAGAGCCATAAGTTCAGCCTGCAACCTGTTTCATGCACCCCGTACTATTAAAATCAGTCATATAAACATCATCACAAATCAATCTGAAAGAAGGATTTGATTATGCATACAATCTCTCTCTCTTACACACGCACGCGCACACAGCCCTGTAATAGATTAGTCCAAAAAGAAAAGAACATCCACTCTCTGGAAGAGCATTGGTGTGAAGTCTATAATGTTCTAATGTTCTTGTCGACAAAATAAAAATACAGATGTTTTCTCCATGGCCCACTTCAGAGTAGACAAATACATGTTTTCTGATAAGTGAATTAGATTTTATGAGGGTTAAAAGAAAAAGTGCTTAGATTATTGGGTTTATAAACTCATATGCATAACAAGATGAGCAAGATAGTCAGGTCTAATGATTTTGGGCAATCTAAGCAACTCATCTGTGTTGCAATGAAAAGTATTTGAAGAAATTGCTGAAGGGGGAGAAATATTTTCTTGAGAATACGTTCATATTGCATACAATCCGTTCCATGCAAAACTCTGAACTTAAGGAAATACGAACAAAACAGGAAAAGATCGTCATCCGGGACAAAAGGGCGACAATTCGATGCTCACTGGACATGTATGAAATGAATGAGAACAAAAAAACACCAAGGAAAGGAAAGGTAGAAAAGGAAGGGACGAACCTTCGGATAACCGAGTGTCTGTCGGCGGTCTTGACGGTCGTTTGCTGTTGCTTCGCCAGAGACGAGGAGACCGGTGGCGGCATTGGCGTGTTATCTTGGTACTCCACCGATCGTTGTAGGCTTGAATCTTGATAATCTCGGGGAGCCATCGTTGCACACTGGGAACGACGATGAAAACCAAAACTGGCTTTCGTTTTCTATCCCTTGAAAACGCAATCCGCAATTAATTGATTCGTTTTCTGGCGAAGCGAGCCAGGGAGAGAGAGAGAGAGAGAGAGAGAGAGAGAGAGAGAGTGTAGACAGGATGACGTCGTCACGGAGCCTCTATATGATTCGAAATTTTTTGAAACGTTAGAGATGGACGGTGGATGTCACCCCATCCAACGTCAAGACGGATGCTTTCCAACTTTCCTTACAAGAAAAATTTTAATATTAGTTTTGAATTTTCATCTCCATGGGACGGGGCTCAACCTTTCTCCTAAGAAATTCAGGTGTCCTTTTTAAAAAAAAAAATCAAATGGTTTTGGATAGATGAATTTGATGGGCATACGGATCCCATCCAATTCAGGTACTCAAGATTTTATGTGCGCTATTTTGGATTCCAATCCAGCCTCAGATCTGGTGAAGTTCAATCAATAGGATAGAAAATTCATTGAACCAGTATCAATCGGATAACTCGAGGGACAATGAAGCAACTCATATTAATCACAAATTCTAATGAAGCCAACCACGACAGCTTGCTCGCAATGGAACAAGCCATGGGGTCTCCCGCCTAGCATTCGACTCAGGAGGACTCAAGTTGAAGGTCAAGAGTTTGATACCTGGGGACATGCATGTACGGATATCTGCTAAGAATCTGGCCAACCCCAACTTGCCAATCAGAAAAAAAATTGTTATTGGTTCTCAATTCGGTTCTAGGTTTTGGTGGAATAGCACCTTATTACTGCCATCTCTACGGTCTTTCTTTTCTTACATGCAAGATGGGGTCAGGCAGATCTCTACCCTTTACAAGAATGAATGATCATAGTACCTGAGATTTGCCCTCTCTATGTCATGTACCTTTTAAAAGGTGAACAGCAGCATTAGGTCCGTGTCTATCGATGCAAAAATCAATAGGGTACAATGATCATATCACAAATGCAAATGGTATAAGTTTGTATTGTAGGCATATTAAAAAATAAAAACTTATCTTGCGATACTGAAAGTATCGATCATATCGATATGTCAGTTTTATCATAGGATATGATCGATACCAGTTTGTATCAGTGTAACAGCAATATCCGTAGGGCGGCCTGAAAATTTTGATCTTGGTCATATAATTTTTTCTCTTTTTATCAAAAATATGTATCAGCTGCATCAAAAATTTGGGCCCGTGTGATACGGGATACATATTAATATTTATAAATTTGGTTCCTTATCACAGCTGGATCATCAACACAAGAAATATGAAAATCATAAAAAACTGAACTTTCAAGAAACCATATCAATGGTCCTTCGGGCACGAGTTCATTCTCCAGAAACAACCTAAAGTATCAAACTGGCCAGAAAGTTGATAACAAAATCTAATGAATCAAGTCTCACAGCAAAAGTCTACCCATGATTACCATAATATCATGCTACTTGCAGAAATAAATAGTTGACGGTACTGTGACAATATCATTCACATAGATCAGCATGGTATCAGCAAGGCGGCATTTGCACATATGAATATGTGAATGAACCGCCCTTTTGTAGACTTTAGAACTTCCGAAAGTAAATGCTCATTTTACATCTTCAATGCAATGTTTGCCCAACTTTTTAAATACTCGAACAGAAAGATGAACAGAAAACTTCATGGGTAAAATCTAAGAAGCTTTGGGAAGATCACAAAAGCAGCAAGGTAGTACTTGCAGGTAGCCAGGTGAAGGGAAGGCTTCAACAAACCCACGCTACTCCTTCGACTCTTCCGCTTTCATTTTCTTTTCCCATCTACGCTTCTGAGGATACCAATTAACACTAATGTCAATATTCTCCAGAACACAAGAAAGATAAATTCAAGGATATACATTTGTATAAAGATAAGTGAATAGAATCACTACTTCATATCATTATCTAATATTAGGAGGGGGGATTCCCTCAATGACTTGCAGCAATTAAATAGTGCAGCACATAAATGAACCAATTCCCAAGATAGTTGAGAACAAAAAGAGCATCACTCTTAGCAGTACTATCTCCAACCAAGACATAGTTAGAAAACTTTTCCCCTATTCCCATAAATTCATCAAATCTGGTACAGCTATTGCGTAGCCCAGATAAAGGTGAAGTACTGGGATGGCAACCTCCTAAGAAGTCCTAATGTGGCAAAAGTGTTGGTTAAGGTCCAAAGATTCTTTGGTTAAACGGTTGAACTCTAATACATTATTATTTAACAGCAACATTAATTAAACTCTTCCAGCCACAAACAGCATTAGGTGTTTTACTTATCAAACCTTATAGGTTCGGTTCAGGCCAAGATTGGTAATACATGCATGAAGCAGAGCTACTTTTTAGTTCCCCCTGTATTTAAGCTTAGAACTCTGGTTGGGTAAAAACAGTGTGGTCTAGAAAGTACCAACCACCACCACTCTAGGGTGTGCTTGGTTTGTGGTGTAAGGCTCTTGGTATAGAACTGAAGGTCTAGACCCACGTGGGCTTGTAACCATGGTTCAGAGGAGTCATGGTTCCATGTATGATTCGCGAGTGGAGCTGACGCTTGGGTTTTTGTGCAAGTCATGTGGGAAGCAACATGTGAGAAGGAGGTGCTTGGGTTTTCGTTTGAAGCCCATGAGTCCTGTTCATGTGGTCCACCTCCCTCCTGGTACCCACATTTTTTGTTCAAATTGGGCCTTTGGAACCATAGTTCCATTGCTAGCAATGGATCCTCGTCAGATGTATGACGAAACTTGGAAACTATGAGCACCAAAAGTCAAGGTCCAGTTCCTCTAGAATCATCATGAATCAGACACACCCCTAATAGCCCCAAATGACATCCTATTTTTCCCTCAATCAAAGTATTAATTATCTCAATACAACCAACATAGTTATTTGCATAGATTTTCTGCTCAAATTCCTCCAATATCATATCCTTGGCATTCTTGTACAACATAACTCTATCGTGTCCCTCGTCAAGAAGTCTGCTAACGTACTTGATTCCTAAACCAAGACTTTTCCAACGTGTATTTGATTTTTCTTTTTGGTTACAAGAGAGATGCCGGAGCCAGGTATACACACTCTAGGAATTGAACTCACTAACTCCGCCTTGTGAGTCAAGACCTCTGCCGGGTTGAGCTAACACTCTGAGTGCGGCATGTTTTTGATTATGTGATAAAGTATTTTTGGATTCATTACCTCAGTTTCTTGACACAGCCATGGAGTAAATGGTCATCTAAAGACTCTGCATGGTGCATGCTACTTCAATCATGCCACGACTTTGCGCACATTCTTCTACAGTTCAAAATGATTTTTGTCATTCTTTCTTGAGGCAAAATCTTTATTTTAATTAACGTGAGAGAGTCCATTGCAATTTCACACAAACATTAAAATGATAAATGGTTCTTAAATTGCCCTTAGGATAACAAAATGGATCAAGGCAATGACTGAGTTTCCCTCATATAATCTATCTTCTCTGCGGTTCAAAATTTTTGGCATTCTTTCTTGAGGCAAAAGTTTTACTTAATGTGAGAGAGTCTTTGGTAATTTCACACAAACACTAAAATCATATATGGTTCTTAAAATTGGCCTTAGGATAATAAAATGGATGAAGGCAATGACTGAGCTTCCCTGAGATAATCTCGCTTCTTCTCTGAACTAATGAGACCGGGATGACAGCTACTGCCATTTCCAGGTGAACTCCCACTTCCTTGTTTTATAGTAAGGGTTTCTAACAGTAGTCCTTCCACAAAAGCCCTTTGATGGCACCTCCACTATTTTAGTCAACTTATTTTGGATACCTTTGACAAACTGACAATGGTAAGAATAAGATCTATTGTTTACTAAGGCGGCATGAGAAACAGAAACGCCCCAGGTGCCTTTTTCTTTCTTCTGGTTATGAAGCATGATGTTAACCAACAACGAAATGCAACCAAAAGTCTCAAGAGAGCAGACAATTTAAATTAGCAATGTGATGGAAACATTCAAAACTCAGATTAAGATGAAGTCTTCGAATAGCTAGACTTGTGAACCTCTATTAGCAATCATTACCGTTGGGCACCAAAGCAATTAAACATTGATCATATTCAGCCAATCATAAAAATTCCTGTCCTTGAAGTTCCTGTAAACCAAATACACCATGCTTCTTTTCATTCTCAGCATTATTGACAAATATACGCTCTCTCTTGCCATGGCATGTAAAGCTACTGTAAACCTAAATAGACCAAGTTTCTTTTTTTTCTCAGCATTATTGACAAATATTTGCTCTCTCTTGCCATGGCATGTAAAGCTACGAGAATGTCAAAGTGCTACACTACTTCCCTAGCTAGTTGAGGATCCAATAGCTAGCCTTCCACACCACTGAAGCAGCCATATGATATTCTGAAACCATTTGCAAACACGTTTCTAATGTCTCCCCTTTGCAACACTAACCAATAAAAGATTTAGTGTTTTGGATGTTCATTTTAATACCTCATGCTATGTAGATAAGAAATATAGGTTCGCCCTAACGTCTTAGTGTATAGAAGAAACTGTTGTCTCCGTTTTATAGGTAATTTTAGCTTAAACTAAATCTGCTGATGCACTTAGCTTTGCTTCTTCGGTAGAGAACAAAGAATAGTTTTTCAATGAAGAACCCAAATTTTTATTACATGAACTTTGAAAAACCAACCTCTAGATTGCGTTCAGTGTGTGTATGTGTGTACTTGTGTGTACGTGTGCATGCATAATCATGATACACTATCGAATCTTCCCTCAACATAGCCATGAAACAACATACCTTGTAGTCAAGTAGCATTTCGGGCATCTTCCTCATCAGTTCAGCAGTATTTGCCCTCCTAAACAGTTTCAAGATCAACAAACGAATAACAAAAAACTTCAGGCAACTGAAAGGACGAACAAACACATGCAAATCACACCCAGAAAACAAAACAAGCAACTAACTTCTCTGCTGCCAGCCTGTCGCATTTGTGACCCTTCCTCTTGGTCCTCATTTCTTTCCTCGGCGGATCGTACGGCCAGTCCCTTCATCAATTTCGAAGGTATGATCATCAACCAATTGACAGCAACATCTTAATTTTACAAGGAAATCAATAGCAACAAATCTTTTTGAAGGAGACCAACAGGAACAGTGGGAAAGCACGAGAGAGAGAGAGAGACGCACTCTCCTGCAAGAAGGACCTCCTTGCGGAGGCGAGCTCGGCGACGGCCGCTAATTGCGAGAGGTTTCCATGCGCCGAGATTCCAGTATCCCCAAACCCCCTTCGCCAGCTCGTCCTTATACTGGGTCAGCTTCTCCCTCCATGGATAGCCACCAGAGCCAACACCGATGCCTGCTGCTGCCGCCGTAGCCTTACCCACCGCCGCTTTGGCGGCGTTCGACGCCATTCTCTCTCTCTCTCTCTCTCTCTCTCTCTCTCTCTCTCTCTCTCAACTAAAACTGGTTCGGGGTTGACACAGGCCGCATGGATAATAGAGACAGGCAGAGAAAGTCGGAACTCGTACCAAATGGATTTGGGTCGGATATGGTTTTGCCAAATCCAATTAATAAGATGGTCAGGTTTGAGTGGCCCATGAAAAACTAAAAATGGAGCAATTGGACTCACCGGCTCAGATAGCATGTTTCGGATATCCATCGCTTATAACCCAAATCCAGGTGCCATGGGGATATAGTTCGGATACCAAATCCAACGAATCAGGTTCAGGGTTGAATCGGACACTGAAATGTATTCGAACATGTCAACTTAAGGGAGGCTCATATGGATCTTCATACTCTGGATGTGAGCAAAATATGATCAATCATAAACGGATCAAATTACTATTCCATATGTTTGCTTGTTTGTAACTACTGGTATCGCATTTGGATGAGTTCATGATTTGGATTCCGCTAATGCTTCACTAGCAACATTTTCGAGGGTGGGTTTTCGGTCATGAGAATCCAGTTCTGAATCCATCCAACCGGTTTGATATGAAGATGCTGCTTAGCACGCAGCGACGCTGCATGATGGCCACGCTCCGCCCACTGGCTTCAACGCTTTCAACATGTATCACTGGTGGCAGACCGAGAAAACTTCTGGGCTGAGATGAACTTGGGTTGGGTGAAGTTCAGGTGAGATAATTCACATAGCTTTTTCAGAAATTCCGACTACCTTTATACATTTCCAGTTACTCTTTTAGG
This sequence comes from Brasenia schreberi, assembly GCA_036023115.1. Taxonomy (NCBI): domain Eukaryota; kingdom Viridiplantae; phylum Streptophyta; class Magnoliopsida; order Nymphaeales; family Cabombaceae; genus Brasenia; species Brasenia schreberi. The sequence goes on from JAYKKT010000090.1 coordinate 26,851,397, forward strand.
ATTTTCAGGTGAGGCGGCCGCCTCACCTTGCCCATGAATGTGTCAATCTCGAGGAGCGCCTAGCTGGGTGGTGAGGATGCTGGATGAAGCAGCTCTTAAATGAAACACTGAAAGCTCAAGTGCCTTGATGTGGGAGATAATTAACTCGGTATATTTGCTTTACACTTTCAATTTGATTGATCGACTATCAAAAGTTCAATTGGGTTCAGCACCAAGAGCTTAGCTCAACAGAAAGGTGCTCTTGCGCCATTGCGGCTGGTGGGGAGTTCTGCTCCCAGAGGGAGGCTTCAGCCTCCTCTTGTAACAAAAAAAAATCCAATTGGGTTCATAATTGTTGGGCAGCTGAAACGAACGCAAGCAAGAGATTCACCCCCTCCACCACTCAGCCTCAGTAGCCGTCAAGACAATCGAATTCTCTCATTATGCAAAAAAGTTGTCCTCCCAAGGGGTGAGATATTCTGATTATTTTCATGAATCCCTTCCATCTCATCTATCATGAGAAATGACTCTCAGAACTCAAAAAGAGAGGCAACAAACAGCAAATTCTCTCTTTTGAGTATTTCTTTTTGCCATCAATTTAGGAAGTTCAAATTAAGAACCATAAACCACACAAATTCAGATAATTTTATAAGCAAAAAAATTAGAATACCCATGTTTCTCCCAGCCTCTGGGCTTCCCATCTCAATGTCACGTGACTGATCACAACAATGTGACATCACTCGTTCCAACAGAAAAAAATAACACTGTAATTAGAGCTTAAAAAGTTCCAGTCTCTTACAACAGTTCAAATATTATTACATCAGATGTGCAGAAAGCTAAAGAAAAGGAATGAAAAGAACTAAGCACCACTTGAATTTCTATGAAGACGAATGCATGAGTACCCCCATGTGCAACTATACTTTGTACACCAAAATGGCCTAGTCATAGATTTCACAAAGCTGTTTCAGAGTCAGAAAAGCAAAAGCCACCAACACTGAAACAGCACAGGAACAAGAAAATTTACACCAGCGCTTGGGTAATGATCGGGAAGATCCCAAAAGGTTGAACGCTGAGAAAACCCATATATGCATATCAGACTGCTCTCTCTCCTAATTCTCTGCATGCATGCATGCCATCTCTCTCTCTCTCATGGACACACACACATACGCCCCACAATCAGAAGAGGCAATCATGACAACAGAATTTTCTCACGTTCTCTTGAGGAGATCATCAACCAGAGCTGGTGGAGACAGTGGAGGAACTGCTTCTGGGTAAGAATCAACAGCGGCCAAGGTTCTCCGAGAAGCTGCTTGGTGGTTGATGCTGTCCATGGGTTTTAAAGGAAGCCTCCTCAACCTTGACCTTGAAGTTGGTTCCTCGGATATATTGCTGCTGCTGGAGGGGTCTATGGACAACAAGAACTTCTGTTTTGAGATTGAATTTTTTGTAGATTCAAGTAATGAGCTGAAAATGCCAGACTCCTGCAGAACTTGAATTATAACCTGTGAAAACAACAGATGCAAAGTTCTTATTGTATATCGGTGCTTTACTCTTACTGTATTATGCATAGACAAAAAGAATAATGGAAAAAAATTGAGTTTCCCATTCTCCATCTGCTAAAAATGATGATCAGTATTGGCAACTGCTCTGAGAGCAAAAAGTTCACCCGACAAAGGATAGTTTTATCATCAAAATGGATGACTAGATAAATGAATGTGGAAATAATTGGTGAGTGGAACAATGGCAGGTAAACACCGCTTCACCATTTCTAGTGTGTCAGGTTCACGTTATAGTTGGATTCAACCGAATCCAACTTGCATTTCTGGCCATACGAACTGTGTTCTTACCAAACTTGGGGAACCGTTGGACACCCACAAGTCACTTTACAGTGCATGCCCTCATGAAACTCCACTTGCTCATAATTGATTGGTGCTTAAGAATCAGCTCCATGGGAATTGGACACTCATTCTCATCAAGGACAAAGCAAACATGATGCTTATTTTGAGATTCTCCCCAATAGTGCACATTGGTCTCTCCAACTGCAGTAAATTACTGGAATGAGTTTCTTCATGTAGAAGATGTTTCGACTCTTATCTCGGTGACAATATCCCGTTAGGATCAGAAGGTAGGCTCATCGATAAACAAGGTACGACCAGCGTTAATCGAATCGAATCTGATAGAACATCAGTCTTGGGATGTGAAAGTAACTAATGTCACACCCAAGAGGTCCAACAGAACCAAGCGTTCTATAGGAAGAATCTGAGAAGATCAAGATTGGAGCAGAAATCCGATTAAGATTTGCAGTTTTAGCCATGTGGCCACGAGAAATCAAATTGTCAACAATCTGGTATGTGTTAACGCCTCGAAAGTCCGTACTAAGCCCTATCAAACAACAGATCCACCAGGGCTCAGATCGACTTGATTTGTTGCATGTCCATTGACAACCTTGTCAGGGGGTTACCAGTAACTGATCATATGCGTGCCCACATCCAAGCATAGCATTTAAAATTTGGGAAAAATAGTTTGACCCTTCTACCAATTTACTTTCAGATGAACACCAAGAACAAGAAGACTTAATTTAAGGCTTACCATCGGAGCATGAATTCGTGTCAAAATGCCCTTTCTGAGAAGTTTCATTTTCATTGCATTGTCACTCCATACCACGTGTTCATGATACCTACATTGACAAAGTCAAGTAAAGAAAGTTATATAGACAAAAAAAGGACAGCTGGATACAAGTAATTTTTATTGTTATTCTACTATCTTGCTGTTGCAAATACATGAATATACCCGTGCCACATCTCAGAGAGCATGCTGCCACATGGAATCAGCATAAATTAACTAGGAATTGTGTGTGTAAGAGCAAGAAGACCATGGGTTCTGTATTGAAGATCTAACGTTAACTGCATTTAGCGGGAAACAATGTGCAACCAAAAGAATATATGAAACACCAAAGGTCCAAAACTAGAAGAAAAAAAGAGTCAGATAAAAACATAATACCATTGAAGCATTTCTTCTTGAGTTGCAGTTGAAGCGATTATGAAAGCCTGTAGAGAAAGATGTAGCTAAATAAGAAGCTGAAGCATTAAAAATAGTCCCTCTCAGATAATAGATAAAAAAGAAGCTGACACAAATTTCACAACGTTCAGTATTTATTACACTCTGTCTCTCTCACACAACATTCAGTATTTATTATACTCTCTCTCTCTCTCACTCACACACACATGCCTGCATTGAAACTCATAGATCCAAAATTTAATTTTCCCAACAAATTGACCATTCTAAACGCATATCGAAGGTCAGATTAGCCAAACAAGAACCCCCACGAGTTTTACCTAAAGGCAGCATGCACCAGAGTGCAGTCTCTCTGGGAGTGAACACAAACAAGAAGAGATGACTGAAGCTGCTGGGGAAGAAAAACAATACGCACACACAGATACACATGTATATATATATTTGTATTTGTGTATGTATACATATGTATGTATGTATGTTCATATAAATAGTTCTTTTGGTGGACTGGTGAGTACCCGTGGATGCTTATAGCAAATGAATGTCCTCTCGAATGTTCAAAAGTTATGTGTTTGGAAGGAGGAAGTATTAGTCGCTAAGTTATGATATGTGATCCTGCATTGATGCTTTGCAGGAATTGTTTTCATAAAAAACCTATTTATGGAGAATATAGCAAGACTTTTTCTCGCAAATATTTTGCAGATTGTGAGTATGCCTTCAAACATAAAATACTTAAACAAAAGATCATCGTCATATAAGCTCTCATCAGAATATAAAACGAGAATAATTTGTCTATTGTAGCTAATGCCCCCTTTTCATGTAATTATCAATTAATTTAATAATAAAAATGGACAACATGTCAAAGGTACCTACATTTCTATCAAATTCCAACATGAAACATCTCTTGACGTCCTCCTTAGTAGGCTTACAACCACAACGATCACGTCTGGAAGTCAGGTCTGAGAATTTTGTATAGGTATAGTGTAGAACAGCAGCATCATCCAGCTTGACCTCACTAGAAATGAAACACAGGCTATATAGTTAAGGTGTGACTTGCGCAAGCCACGTAAATACCCAGACAATATGCACCACAAGGCACTCAAACAGCTAATCATAAAAATTCTCCCTCGAAAAAAAATCATGGAAAATATATCCAGTTATAGCATTGAGTAGGGTTTCAGCTTACTTTGGTGTCTTCATATAATTGTGCCACCTGTGTGCCCCATTAGGACGTAAATGGTCTTGGATGCGTGCAGCTGCCTTTCCATTTCCATAAGTCAGAAAGTAATTAGGATTGCCACGTGTGGCTTCCTTATACATGCCAAAATACGTCTCCTTCAGCAGATGATCATAGTTCTTCTTGAACATGGACACCTGAACATGAATGCATGTGGCTTCAGAGTGGGGGAAAAATAGTAGTTGCTCCACAAACAGTTGGAAGGGCAATACAAATTTAGACCTGAATAAATAGCACATCTTATGCTTTCAATTAGCATCGGTAACCAGGAAAGTTTCCTATAGAGAAACTAAATATCCACTGAACTTCCTAATAAAGGATTATTAGAGAAACTAAATCTCCATTTGAACTTCTTAGGAAAGGATTATTTTTTAATGTAATATAGGAATCTGCACGTATGAATATAATCTTACCTCAGTGAAGGGTTCTTTTATATCATCTCTTTCAACACAACTCTCCTAAAAGGAAGAAAATGATATAATCAGTTTGGAAAACTGAACATTGCAAATAAAAAATTTTAAAGCTTCTTACTCACATAATTTGGAAAAACAACCATATCGACATTTGCAGGTATATCTGAGAGCAATCGCCTCAGTGAGTACTCCCGGGCACCTGCTGGATGAACAAGCTCATCTGTGTCAAGATGGATTATCCACTCCATGCCTGCATCCTAAGAAAATAAACACAAGGGAATAATTTCTTAGGTGTTGCAGTTTAATAACGTAAAAAAAAGCTTCATTCTGGAGTACACGATTTGTGTAACAATTGCAACTAGGCAAGCACCCCAAGCCATCAACAAGAAAATGATGTCACATTCAACATAGCTTGAGTGCACATCATCATCAGCTAGGTATTATGTTTTAAGATCCCTGTTGTTGGACCTCGCAATTTGCCCAAGACAACAAGATCCATCTTCCATTATCATCAACTTAATCAGTTGATCGAGTGTGTATTTGTGTGTGTGTGTGTGTCTGAGAGAGAGAGGTTGCACGGGCCTGGTCAGACAGAAATACTGGAGCATAGATGCCATTCGCATGCCAGACACAATGTCACCTCAATGTCACAAACAAAACAAGACCACCACTCATCACGTGTATAAAGGCATCTAGGTGATGGCCTGTTTGGCAGTAAAATTATACAGTGCTTAAACCACATCCGAAGAATATCCAAAGGTATCTCGTGTCTGCTTGCATTAATTGTATGGCAATGAGAAATTCATATGTTAACCTTAACCACGGTTTTTCCCACACTAGGTGAGGAGTTCCTGGACGGCCGTCCTGGTAACATTCTCCTAAGCACACTTAACTTTGAAGGTCTTATCGGCCTGAGCATTAATGATGGAAGGACCAAATTCCTTAACAAAAATTGAAGCATAGTAAAAGGTGGAGGACTTAAGGCAATTAATGCCATGTCACCATTCTCATTCTAGGCATTTTCTTGGGAATGTTTTCTTCGGGAGAGAAGGTGGTTTTGTTCTAGAACAAAAATGATGGAATGTATATGCTTTGAAAAGTTAAATAGAAACATGTCATATAACATTTAGAATCAAAGAAACAAAAATGATGCGATGTATATGCTTAAAAGTGTCTATAGCTTTAACATTGTTAAATCTTGTGATAGTATTACGGGATAAACCTGAGAAAAGTAAAAAATACAATGTTTTCAAAACCTCGTGAACAATAGCTGATACTATTGCCTTTTGCTGAAAATATCATGAGAATCCTATTTCTCAACAAATCAGTGGCTACGGTTTTCGTAAACAAATTATGTCATCCATGATAAACTTCCAAAAGCATTATGCAATAAGTATCGCTACATTGAGTATTTCATGAGATCTGAAAAGACTTCTAGGGATTTTAATTAAATCTACAAAAAGGAAAAGGAAAGATCCCTAACAATTTCCAAGTATGATGAAAACTCAAAAACAAAAACTATGTCCATTAAGTTCTCCAAAAACTTCAGGAAATAGGCCACTGGTTCAGCTTTTTGACTGCTTAGGTTGTGAACTAAAACTTATTATACAGAAGGTCCCATCCAAGTCTTGATTTGTATGTGCAACAGATGTTAACAAGTGCAAGGCAAGTACAAACACACAGACATACACAAGCCCATACACAAGCAGAGACAATGAATGTGTTTTTCTAGTTCCACATTGAAAACGAAACTTTGCCTTTCTACCTTGCTTATTTATCAAATAATTATTTTCCCTTTTATATGTAGACAAGTAATCCTACCTTACCTGACCCTTTTTCCACACTAGGTGGAGCCGACTAGAGGGTGCATCATGAGGACTTCCTAGGATGTCAGCCAACCTACTAATATTCTCACCCAAAGCATGCTTAACTTAAGAGTTCGGATGGGATCCGGTGCACTTATGCTGGAGAAATCAAACCCCTTGAGACCTGACAAAGTTTCATGCACATTGTCAACAACCTAACGCAACCCTTCTCCTTTATCTGGGACCGACCATTCAAAGGAAACCCCTTACATAGGCAGGGTTTATATATAGACAAGCATAAACCAAAATATTAAAATGAGACTCATTGAATTAGGCAACAAAGAATTAAGCACTAATTATTCTTTGAACACAGATCAGCTCAGTCTAACATCCAAGTATTTTATTCACTGTAAGAATATCAAGAACAGTAACATACAACAGAAGACAAAAAGAAAAAAAGAAAAGATCGTACCCGTGCCATAACAATAGCCATCTCCATATTAAGTGACTGTTTGACAAAAAGTTCATAGTTGCATGGTTTGTAAAAGAAGCTTGCCAACCAAGTCTCATTCCAAATACGGCTGAAAATGCAAAGGGGGAAGAAAAGAACAAGCATTTAAATAAGTAAGAATATTAACTTATACAAACAGGTGGGGAACATAAATTTTAATTGAAACACTGAAGTTGTCAAGTTCTCCAAACAATTTTAGAATTTTAAACAAATAAAACAGTTAAAATGTATACTGTGATGCAAGTATAGAGTAATCAGTCATTTCCTCAAAATATTATAGAAACCATTCAAACAGTGGAGAAAATTACCAGATATGGAAGAAATCAATCAAGCAAAAAGAAGGATTTGGATTCAATATAAAGTAAATGCACTAAATGCCCTTTTCTGAGAGAGAGAAAACTACATACCATTATCTTTGGTATAGGATAAGGTACCAAAAATGATTGTACCATCTTTAGACGTTTATCAGATATGTGTAAGATAGTTGCTTCTTTGAGATTCAAACAAATTGAGAAATATGTTGAGTTGTGCACTTTATGATATAGTCTTGAAAAGAATCAGGAGTATCAACTATTTGACAGAGAAGCAAAATTGTAGTACCAGACTTAAACATAAAACCCACAAAGTCATAAAAACAGAAAAAGAAGGCAGAGCAAGGCCAAGATTCAGAAGACCTTCTAGCTTGCTGATCCTCCAATTCTCTCGTTCTATAAACCACTTTCACCCCCTGCCACAAGAGTGGGTATTAATACACCTAAACATAAAGAATAAAAAACCCTCCAAGAAGATCCACTAGAAAATTATTGAAATTTTAGAACTAATTCAAGAAAAAAGAAGGAAGAAGAGAAAACAAATACTGACAGGAATCGCATCCAAGACGGCAGATACATTTGAAGATGCTGCCTTTCCTTCGACAAACAAAAAGAAATTGGTAACACCCATGACTTTATGGTAAAATAACCAAGGTAGGATCTGATCCAAACCAGCTGATGTACTTGTCGTAATACATATCTGCACACCAGGAATTTAAGTAAATAGCTTTCCACCAAAGAATACACCCTAAAGATCAACAAATTAGCAGAACAAACCAGTACTATGTAAATAAAGTGCATGGAATAAAACAATGCCTCTTGCAACATGCGGAGAAAAAAAATGTAGATACTTCAGGTCTTTAAGCTTTCTTCTCTGAAGTACAACCTAAACTGCGAGTAGCAAGGAAGTCTGAAAAGAGGTCTAAATACCTCAATCCAATTTTATCTTCCTAAATACAAAAAGGTTATTGGCTTATGTGCACCAAAAGTAAAACTGTTTTGAAGCTATAACATGGATAGATAGTTGTTTATTTATAGCCACCAGCAACCAACATTTAGAGTTTTAATCTATTAAGCCTTGAGATATGATGGCCATTAAATCACATTATCAAACAGCTCATGCTTCAAATGACTCATGAACATAAGATTTAATAGAACATCCCCAAAAGTACCACACAACTGGATGCAAGATCTTGTCACTCTACGTGGGTCCCTGGACCTGTTTTGCATAAAAAATAGCCATGACCCACAGTAGCAACCAAAACAGAAAGGAAAAAGAACCCCCAGCTTAAAGTTGTTTAATACCATCTTAATAATATGAGTAGCTTCGTCCATGAGGCCGCTGAAGCTGTTTTGCAAGGTTAAATCAACCAACAATGAACAGTCAACTAAGAAGATACAACAGAATTCAACAATAATCAAAGTGATCCGACCAGAGCATACAATGAGACAACGTGTAATACATCCATGCATCTGTTGACCTATTTCACCTGGACACTTCTGAGTTGCCCTTGTGGCATGCCCTCTATTAATATATAGGACATAAAACTAATCTATGTCGTGTTATTTAGAAGTCTTCCGCTGACATAGCTGCCAACCGTATGTTCTGTGGTGAATTAGATCATATTCTTAAAGTATAAGATCCTAAAGTATGAGCTTAATTTGCAAATGGTGGGACAGGATACCCATAGATCAGTCTCATCAATATCAGCTCAAGACAAAATATATGATATGCTACGAAACATATCATGAGGTATTGCAATTCTCTTTTCAAAATAAAATCCCAAAAGTCAACTCCAATGCCAAGTCCCGTTGCAAATCCACACCTGTATGTTGCATATCAATTGCATATAGTGCGATATGGAATGATACATAGAACAAATCCACACAGTAGACTAGTAGTTTAACCTCTGCCAAGACATCAATCACAGGAGCAGACAACACCCTTTCAGCATTTTTACTACCTTCAAGTATGTGTCAAAGCAATCTAATCTGAAAGGGAACCTGAAGCTTAAGAAATATTAGAAAAAAATAGTTCACAAGTCAAAAAATAAAAAATTCACCGTTGACAAGAAGTTCCAACACTAGTATCATGAGTAATCACGAATGCCAACGACTAGATAAGTGCATCACAACCACCATTCCACTGCTATAGTCACCACGTCACCTGCAGACCAGAACCTACCACCGTGTCATGTCGCCTGTTGTGTCACCTCATATAAAACATTTGTGAATTACGTATTTCGTGTCCTAGTAATCGTGTCTCTGTCACCAAACTCCCAATGGCCGTCCTAGCAAGATCTCACTCGAAAATGAAAAATCGCAAACTCCGCAACTCACGAAGCCCCAAATCAGAAACAATACCACCTCAAAACAAAATCATCGAGGACTCAACAACCAAGTCCCGTGAAACCATACCCCGCTCTTGTCCAATTACAAGAACCCAATCGCGATTCCTACAAAGGCGCATCAGGAAGCATCCCGAATAACGACTTCGCTATCAACATCACCCAAATTCAAGGGATCCATCGCATAAACGACAAATGCAACACAAATCAGGAACACAGGGAAAGAACAGGAGCAAAAGATCGGCGAATTCTGACCTTAGGGTGCTGTTCAGCTGGGAACTCGAAGCTCCAACCCTTAAAATGTAGGAATCCAGAGGACAAGGAGCGGCCGGAATGATCGAAGCAGTCGTTTCCCGACGATGATGACGTGGAGAGAGAGGACGACGCGCCACCGAGAGGGCTGTCCCCCGTTCCCGGGAACCCGGAGGACGAAGCGTCGCGGCTCCAACGGTCCGAGGGATCGGATACGCCTCCTCGCCATTGAAGAAGGAAGGCGAAGGCGGCGAGAGCGAGAGGGAGGAGTGTGAGAAGCAGGATGAGTCTCGACGTCACCCATTGCTGGGGAGGAGGAGAGCTTCTAAGAGGCCCGCGGTAACCGGCCATCCTAATGTTAGGGTTCCCCCCCCCTCTCTCTCTCTCTCTCTCTCTCTCTCTGTTCGTCTTCTTCTCCTCCCAGAAATTTTGGGAGTTGAAGGAAAAGACACATCAGCTTTTCCCCTTCAAAACAATTTATTTCACGAGCGGTTTCGGTTTTCCCAACCGGTTTCGGAAGAGCTCGGCGGTCGGAGCTGGATTTGGAGTTTGAACAAGATCCAACTCATATTAACAATAATTTATGACTTTGGTGTCATGGGTTGGACCTGGTTCGGACTCAGGTAAATCTAGGTCTGGAAAAGAGACACAAATCTGTGTCCTATCGGGTTTTCCGTAAGTAAAACCATACCCATTTCTACAAAAGAAATCCAAAGCACACCCAAGACCGGGACCTAAACTAGAACCGGCTTAAACCCCATTTGATTATGGATCCTAATCCAATGAAAGCCGAATCGGTGGTTCAAACCATTAATTGTCGTCCCAGTTTATAAGTTTTTGTTTTACTTTTCAAAGTTTCTTGTGGTTTTTCATTCAAACCTAGTCAAACATGTTTGGTTCTCGTTCATGTCCCAAACTCTCGAATTCAATCTCTATGTTTAGCTACAACAACAACAAAGCTTTTTTCCATGAGATGGACTTGGCTACATGGATTTTTTGTTTCCATAGGTTGTTTGGTCATATGTCATTCTGCCACGTAACTCAATATAATCTAGATCATTCTTTATTATTTCATATTTAATAGATTTGTGATCTTCTTCTTTATCTTTTGATAATTTTTATAATTTAATTTCTCATACTTTTTACTAGAGCTTCTTTTGGTTGTCTTTTAACATTACCATAAATTGAATCCTGAAATGGTTGGGGCTCGATACAAATTTTTATGGTAGATACACAGTTAATATCTTGCTTTTTTAGGAGTTAAATGCTAATATAACACAAGATAAAGAGCAACGACAACCACAAGTTTATGTAACTGATCCCAAAACTAATGCTGGAAAAGCATTGGTTTTGGTGTTGGATGTACATGTTTCGTGTGATGGATGTTGTATGTGGAAAGAGAACAAACAACAACTAAGCCTTTTTCCCATACTAGACGGGGTCGACTACATGAATTCTTTGTTTACACATAGCCCTATCATGTGTTATGTTAGCAATTAACTCAACATAAGCTAGATAATTCTTTTTGTTTCTTTCCAACACTTTTGTGGTTGTCCTCTACCTCTTTTAATACTTTCAAAATCTAGTTTTTATTACATCATTACAGACACTTCTTTTGATCTTCTTTTTATATGTCAAAACCATCTTAAACGATATTCTCCCATTTTATTCTCTATTGGTGTCACTCCCTTTGTTCTACTAAGTCAGAAGCCTTTATTTTCTAATGTTTCTCTCTAGAGTTCAATTTTATATTAACTTTTTCCTTAGACTCCTCCACTAACATAATGTCATCTCCAAATAACATACACAAGGTGCTTCATCTTGAATATGTTTCGTTAATTCATCAATCACCATTATAAATAAGTATGGACTTAAAGTTGATCCTTGATTTAACCCAATATTAACTTCAAAGAAGTCTGTCATTCCTTCATGAGTCCTCATACATGTTTTTGCACCATCGTACATGTCTCTTATAAGGTTTATGTATGTCAATGGGATACCTCTTTTTTCCAAGGTTCTCCAAAGAACATCCCTCGGTACCCTATCATAAGCTTTTTCAAGATCAATAAATATCATGTGAAGGTCTTTCTTTTTTGCTCTAAAATGTTCTATTATCACTTCAATAGTAGATATGTCTAGCATGAATCCAAATTATTTTTTTGTTATACTCGATACTTTTCTTAACCTACGTTCGATAATTCTTTCCCATAATTTCATAGTATGGCTCATTAACTTGGTACCTCGATAATTCGCATAATTTTGAATGTCTCCCTTGTTCTTATATATGGGTATAAATATACTCACTTTTCATTGCTCAAATATCTTTTAGTTTCTCCATATTTCATTAAATAGTCTTGTGATCCAAGTGATTTCTATCTCTCCTACGATTTTTCAAACTTAAATAGTCTTTTGGTACCACTCTTCATATGTTTAAGAGCTTCTTTGACTTCATTTTTTGAATATGTTGGTATAAATTGTTGTTTATATATTTCTTTGATTTGGCTAACTCTCTTAAGTTAATACTAACATCTTTATTTTCACTAAAAAACTTATAAAAATTGTTTTTTATCTAATTTTTATATCATTATTTGCCACTAAAATTTTCTCATCCTCGTCTTCGATGTATATAACAAAACTAAGATCATTAGTTTTTTTTATCTCTAATCCTAATTATCTTAAGATATATCTTTCACCCTCTTTTGAGTTGAGATTTTTATATAAATACTCTCAAATTTAGTTTTTGCTTCACTGACAACCTTTTTCGTTTCTTCCTTTGTTTTCTTCTAAGCCTTTAAAGTTTCACTCATCTTCTTAGCATAGTGTAATTTGTAATATGCCCTCTTTATCTTGCACCACTTCACTCCACCACCAAGCTTCTTTTTGTGCCGGCATACCTCCCTTAAATTCACTTAATGGATCTTTCGCACTTTCCTAATATGTATAACCATATTGTTCCACATATTAGAAGGTGTATCAACATAATTTCAAGCATCTCCTTGAGGGACTTTCTGTTTAAATATACATTTTTTCTCACTTTAAAGGTTCCACCATTTAGTCACAATAGCTTTATGCACTCTTTTCTTCTTTGTCCACTTTTTTACCTTTAAATCCATAACTAAAAGTCGATGTGAAAGCAAATATATAACTAAAATTGTAAGTGAATCTGGGTGTGAGATAGAAAGACTAGATTTGGGATGCACTAGGATCAAATTCGAATCATGTAAAGATACCCGTCATCTGTGAGGTTGGAATATGATATATTCCAATCGCTTTGCAAAGATATGTTTAGCAATTGCAAATCTAGGGGTTCTTCTCTTAATCGGTTTGGAAAACTTTTTCTTTAAATCAATCTGGATTTGGCAGAACCCCTACAAGACGTGCATGCACAGGGTGTCGAGCTCTTAACGTTTCACTTGATCATGAAAGGTGATTCTTTACGCAAAACAATTCTGGAACTTGCTTTGGATCCAGATACGTTACTAGATCCAAACTCTGGATCAGTTCAGACCAAATAAATGAGCCCTTCACCGAATCTGTTTCTCAAGCACATCAAAGAATGCCGGAAGCTTGATTTGATAAATCCAACTACCTACTTTCAATTTGAAAAATTCTACTTTTTAATTGAAAAGAGCATATACATCTTCCACACACACACACACACACACACACCATATATATATATATATATATATATATATATATATATATATATATATATGAAAACCGGATCTTACCCACCACAAACATATTCACCTATATACATCCTTTATTTTTTAAGTGTAATAAGTATAATTTAAAAAGTTTTTAAAAACATACATAAAGTAATGTTATTATACTCATCCCTTCTCTCAATCATGAAAAGTAATTGTACGACCAAACAATGGATACTCGTGACCAGGTTAGTGTCATTCGTTTCTCATCCACATTGAGCTTTCCGTTTCTTTTCCTTGTCTAAACCACCGGTATCCAAAAACACAAATTAATCCGGTCGAGTCAGCCCATTATAGGGTAAAATCTCTCTAGCACTGGTTTTCTTTGCTCACACGACTAGAAATTGAAACCTTGTTTAAGAAAAAACTGATCAAATGCCGACTTGAACCAAGAAAGCATTGGTGTTGAACTTCTCAATTTCACTTAATAAGTGTTCAGTTACAAAAGGTTCTTTGCTAGTAGAGGGGTTTGGATTGCCACATGCCTTATTGGCATAACTAAAGGATAAAAAGAAAGATCCACTCATAAAGAAAGGCCTCTTGTACTTTGAAATGCATTATGGAAAGCATGGAATTAAAAATGTAATATATCTAAGTTGGTGGATTTCTGAATATATGCTAAGTTTGGCGCCACCCCAAAAAACCTTTATATGCAATTTTCTCACCTTTTTCCAAATAAATGCAAACTTTACCGTCCTATGGCAGCTAGGTCGTTTCAACTCTCCTCGTGTCGTGTCCCAGTTCAAGTTCAAGTCAAGTCCAAAGTTCTAAGACTCAAACTGCCACCCTGGCCGCTTGCAGGTGGATATTGTCATGAGAGCCTCTTGGTTTTCTGAAAGTAAGGGATTAAAATGTAGGTGGATCCCTAGAGAGATGAATCAACTCTCAGTTTTGTTAACTGGATTGGGTCTCTTAGGAGATAATTTTTGCTGGAAGAGTAATCTCGCTGTCTACGTGGTTTCTTGTAAATTACCTGGTTCGGGTCTGCATGATGATTTGAGTTGAATCAACAGTACCACTTTAGCACCTTGTGGTAAATTACATTCAACTTTGATTTGATACAATAATTTAATTTCTCGATTAGATCAGTCTCTTAGGTTTGCTCCATTATCATTTAGTCCGTTTGGTTAACGCTGTTTTTCATAGCTCTTAATGCATTAAACAACCTGATTAACTTGCAAAGATAAAAATATTTTCACTAAAATCTTTGATATGAGACTAAATCTATAGCTTCTTAAGTGCTTGGTCGAACATGATTTTTATAGTTCACGACTATGAAGCTAACCACAAAAACATGATTTTTTTGAAGACATAAAGTGCTTGGTCGAACAGTTTTACCTTTGTTTTGGATACCAGAGTCTGTAAATCTTACTATCACAACGCCCCGTGCCCATATCGAATTCTGGGTCTGTATGTGAGGGTTGGATCAAGTTTTGGTATAAAATTCTCATAAGTTATACCTGGTTCCACATTTAATTAGATCTTGTGTCTCAAATTTATCAGTTGTTGCCATAGAGAGTGTAGACACGCACCTAAATGGATCTGTTTGTTACCAAAGCCCGACTCAAAGAAACAATTACAAATGCAATCCATGGTTTTTCTTTGATATTTTAGAACAGCCTACCCACTGGATCAGATACCATCCAGCTCTATAGAGTTGGTGCTTTTTATGATTACCAAAATAAATATATATGCATGCATGTGACTAAGAAAGCCTGATTGAGGTTTGTATATATTAATATATTGCATATAAAACTAACACATAATACTATGCATATACACACCCATACCCCCCCACACACACACGTTGTGTCGTATCTGTGTCCATCCTACTGAACTTGCGCTTAGTTTATCCTATCTTTGTGATAATAAGTAAACCCTTTTGTCTTTCAAGATTCTAATCCAGAATTCAAGTTTCAGTTACGCATGAATGTGTCACAACAAGCTACTTCAAAATTTTCACAGTAGTTAACGTCAATACTGAGTTACATGTCCTATTGAAGGATCAAAATGAGAGATACATCAATGTGAAATGAATGGCACATGAACCTGACAGCTATTGAGCCATCAAGAATAGAAACAACTTAAACAGAAAATAGTATGCCACCTGATTGATTTTGCCAAGACATTTCAAGTTTCAATCGATATCCATGCTTTTCAACTTTTCATTCTTGCTGCTGCTTGTCCATAGCTTGATTGTTCGATCATGTGAAACAGTTGCTATGTATTGCCCATCTGAACAGACAATTATGCATTAAATACTCTCTCTCTCGGACACGCACGCACACACACACACATTGCTCACCTTCTGTAACATCAACAGATGTAACCTTTGCTTCATGTGCAGATAAAGTCTTGATTAACTTGAAATCTTTGGCTGACCATATCTGAAACAAACATCTCTTACTTAAAGAAACAGAATAAATAATGAAAACTGAAAACGTCGCAACATGCTGGGTAGTCGAGCTATTAAGTCGCTGCTACAAAAATGCGCATACTGGTATGATAGCCTCACCACATCCATGATATGTCAGACAAAGACCTTAAGAGAATCAATGCCATTTTGAAGCAAGCAGCCAGCGCCTTCACAGATAACTCGAGACATCTAACCAAGGAAGTTTTGATGGCTTTATCGGTGGCACGGCACTCAGCTTCCTCACACGCAACAGTGTGCTAATAATGGCTTTATACTGTCCAAGCCCTTGGTAATCTCTCAATTTGCAAATGTCATGAGAGTAAATATATGGTCTCGGCAACTCTAACACTCATAGTTGCCGAAGAGTCCAACTAAAGAACTTAGCTGCGCAATGGCTACTTTGCTTTTAAGATGGCATTTCATGTCCCTACTAAAGGGTTTCACATTTCCTCGTTCTCAAGAGCATGTGAAAGAAAATATCGATAACAGTGCATCGTGGTAGACCAATCACCTATATCTTGTAAACTGCCCCATTCTCATACAAGAACTTGTAGGCCTGAAGACTAACACATTGAGTTCCTAAATGAAAACAATATCATCCAAATAGGCATCCTAGACACAAATGCACAAAAATATTTCTTTTGGAAGGTCATATTTCATCACAACAGATACCTGGAAAAATCAATTTTAAGTGTGATCATTAGATGCATCCTGCATGGTGAACTCAATAAAAGATATACTAAAACGTAGGAACTAATAAGAAGACATGAACATAAGGAGCATCATCACAGAAAAAGAAAGTACCTTTGCAGTACAATCAAACGAAGAAGAGATCAAGAAAAATCCTTCCTGACGTTCATATTTGACTTGAGAAACAAGGTTGGAATGCGCTGGTATAACATAAATAGATCTTCTCTTTCTTAAATCCCAGATACGGCATGTATTATCTTCACCACCGGTGGCCAAGTGATAACCATTAGGAGAGAAATCAATTCCAAGAATCTGAAAAGCAACAATTACAGACTCCCGATCAATAAAAACACAAATAATTATGTGGGGATAACTTACACAAGAATCAAACAAAACCAAGAGATAAAAGTGATAAATTTTCAGACAAGGCAAGTTTAAGCAAAATGCAACAAGAACATAGAGGCATTAAGTTGAAGTTTGGAGCTCACTGGTTTAACATGGCCTTCGAAGACAAGGATACTTCTCCCAGTGCGGAGGTCCCACACACGAGCAAGTGCATCTAATCCACATGATGCCACCAAAGAACCATCAGTATGAAAACAGATACTATAAACATGTCTGCTGTGGCCTTCCTGCAGGAGCAACTCAACCCCAGTCTCAACATCCCACAAACGCCATGTCTTGTCATAGCTTGCAGTTCCCAAGTATTTTCCAGATGGATGGAAAGAGACACGAGCAAGACGATCTAGATGGCCTTCAAATACCCTCAGAAGGGACCCTTCTCTATTCCACAGTGCTGCAGTTTTGTCAGCAGAAGCAGTTGCCAACACATTGTTAGAGGGTGAAAATGCCACATCAGTTGCCCGCTCCATGTGATGCTTTAAAGTAGTAATCTTCTTCACTTGAGGAACGTCCCATAACTTCACCATTCCACTCCAAGCACTGCAAAATGAACAATAACAGATTGAGACAACTACTGAAGTTAAACACACGTTTCAGAAACTTTTACGTCAATGTGCAAGCAGCAGGTAGCAGGCTTTGCGAGATGCTTAAGCCAGGGTATCGGAACCCCGACTTACAGGTTATGAGCAGACCCAAAGCCCAATGAGCTATACCACTTCAATTTAGTAACTCAAAACTGATAGTAAACTCTTTCAGCAGGCATGCACATGCATGCAATCCCCAAATTGACAAAAGTACACATAGATGCTAGCAAGGATTGAATGCTTTTACTCCAGATACTAATTAATTACTCGTCAAAGAAAAGGTACCACTTCTCACCCAATGCCTGATGTTAACTTAGCACTAAGGATTTTTTTTTCAAGCTCTAGACTAAACCCACAAAAGAGCAAGAATAGAAGGGAACAGAAAAGAAGAAGACATGGTCTGTGTTTCTCAGCAACATAGAGTGAACAAAGTTATACGTCCATATTTTGCTAATATCACATAATAGAATCACTAATAATATACACAGCCCTCACAACCAACCAACAAGGTTACTGTATTTAGAAACCCTAGTTGCAAAATTATGTAATAGAAACTAGAAAGTGCATCATGCATTAACCACTTATGAGAAAGCCGCTGAAACAAAAAGGGTTGGGATAAACCATGCACTAATACTCCTAAATTTCTCATTCTCCATCTACTCTGCGCCAAAAGACTCCCTCTAGTAATCACTCCAAATAAAACACTCCATTGCTTCCAAAAGAAATTATACAGAATGGTTGAAAAGACGAACAATTAAAAAAAGAATATCTCATTCAGACAAATCAATATAAGGAAAAATATGCATTGTCGTTCATGCATTTCAAGACATGATTAACTTGATACGATTATTCAAATATTCTTCATCCACAGGGTTATTCTTGTTATCCGCACCTAGAAACCTCAGACCATACCTACAGTACAAAAACACTGTGATGGAAAGGGTTTAAGGAAGTCGACAAATCCGGACTCCTTGTCCAGTCCTACCTTCTTATGCCAAATGCTCTCCTAAGAGCAGTGACAAAAGGAAGAACGACAACTAACGATTGCTGAGCACAACATTGACAGGATGTTGACAAAATATTTCAATTTGATTTGTCATTGATCTCATCTCCAATATCTTTTCCATGTCATCCAATAACTAATGAATACAACAACAACTAAGCCTTTTTCATTACTAGATGGGGTTGGCTACATGGATTCTTTGTTTCCACATAACCCTATCATAATTTGTAGAATCCATGGTAGATAAGTATGACAAAGTTTTACACTGGCTGTCTGAAGCCTAACGCAACCCTCCTCCTTTATCCAGGCTTGGGACCAGCCATGCAAGGGTGATCCCTTACATGGGTGGAATTTCCAATAGCTAATGAATGTTTTTTATAAATTCACGAATTCTCTTTCCTCTTCTTTTTTAAGCAGACCAATTTTATCCATCTTGTCTTCAGCAAAAACCTTGGTCCGTTCTTCTATTCTCTTATTTATTTCATTGTCTAATTATTGCTTCATAAGCTATTAAGCTCTTCTCTTGTTTTTGAACACCAAATCTAAGCTCAAACAGGAAAATGCCATGCTTACCAAAAAGTGATTAGAACTTATTTTTAGCAACACATGGATGATGTCCGAGACCATATCCCTCCAAGACCTTATTTTTGGTTGATTTTAAGTAACTGCCAATTCAACCCAAGATTGATTCTACTAGAATCAATGAAGCCAAACCAACTGATTTCAATGAATGATAGGAATACGAGGAAAAATGCGCAAAATACCTACCCAACCAAAACCAAAACATAGCGTTACTACATGGACTTTTATTTGTTATCATGACCTCTCTTATCTAAACCGCACATGTAACTCCAAAACAACAAGGTCATCTTATATGGCTGAGTGCATGATAAATTAATGACTGTCATCCACACAATAAACTATAAATTCTTTTATTTTTCTAATATATTGCATAAAATTCACCTACACGACATCAAAGATAAAAAGCATCCGAATCATAGTTCCCCAAAACTGCATGTTATTCTTCATGGAGTGATTGAAAATGCATCTACCAGTGCATCGAGAAATCACATTTGCTCCAAGACACAAGACCCCAAATTATCCCACTTTTCTGGATAAGCATGTACTGAACAGCAACTTCAGACTTTCCTGGATAAGCCTGAGAAGCCACTTATGTTTCTAAAGGCAGGTGCCTTATCCATATTTGTGAACAAATCCAAAGAAAGTCAAACCTTTCTGTATAGGTCTTAAGTCCAAAGCTACATAAAATGAAATAGCACGGGGGCAAACACTGGTACGTAATAGATACATACCAACGCTATTTACTCTTCAACAATTAAACCAGATAGGATCTCCACTATACACAGAACAACAAAACAAACTCTAAAGGGAGAGGAAAACCAATATATACAAGATATGCATACCAAGTAGCTACCATCGTTGAATCCGGCGAGAAGGAGCAGCCAGTGAGAGGTCGATCATCTCCAATCTCACTACAATCAAGAGCCAAATCACCCATCTGTTTGAGCACAAAATCGGACTCTGCATCCTCGTCTTCGTCGGGATCCTCCCTCTTCCTCTTTGCCCGCCGGAGCCTCGCCTTCGCCCTCGCAAACGAATACTTGGCAATCTCAATTCTCGCGTCCAGCAGCTCCTTCGTCCCCTCGGTAAAGAATGGATAGCTCTGCACCCCCTCTCCTTCCTGGCTGTCCACTCCGGCGGCCTCCTCCTCCTCTTCATGCGCCTTCATGAGCTTCTCCAGCTGCCCCTCGGCGTCGAGCTTCGTCATGATCGTCCTCAGCCGGTCCCGCCGCTCCATCTCCCGCTCCCCGAAGAGGGTCACGGGCTCGTCGAGGCGCCGGAGACGGGCGCGGACGGCGGCGTCGTTGGTGGGGACGGCGAGGGCGTAGCTGCGGCGCTTCATCAGCAATTCCTGCACTGCTTGCTCCTGCCGCTCGCGTACCCGCCGGCTCTCCTCCGAAATTTGGTAATCCGATGGGGCGGCTCCGTCGTCTTCGTCGCCGGAAGCAGAATCATTGGCATCCTGACGGGGTTTCGGTGGTGGTGGTAGTGGTGGTCGGGGGATGGGAGCCACCGGAGGACGGATTGGGGGAAGAGAGACTGGTGGCGTTATGGGGGAAGGGATTAGAGGAACAACCGGTGGAGTAATTGTGTTTGCAGAGGAAGGTGGTGGTGGTGTGCTTCTGGAAGGTTCTGGAAGATGGGTCTCTTCCATTTGTGTGAAGAGAAGCGCAACGGGTGTGTTCTGAGATAGTTTAGTTACGAGTCATCCATGAATCCATTCCACAGACGCACGGAGAGAGAGACCTTGCTAAAGATTCACAGTAGCATCGGTGAGTTTAAGAGACCTTTGTTGAAGACTCGCGCAAGAGAGAGAGAGAGAGAGAAATGAGCGGAAAAATGGAAGCGGGATCCTGAAACGAAGGCCCATCCGGGTCGGGTCTGGAGTTGGGGAAGTAATTGGATCGAAGAAGTGTGAACGGTGAATCGAATAGGATTTAGGATCATTAGAGATTTTCTCTCCTCTCTTTTTTTTTCTCGATTTCTTCTTCTTTTCCACCAGTTTTTTTTTCTCCATCATTTGTGTTTTCTTTTTTTTTTCCTCTTGTAATAACCTTTCTCGATCTTCCTTTCTCCGATAATATCCGTTGTTTCTCTGAATCATTTTACCTTTTTGTAAATCTTATTGTCTTCACTTTATTTTTTATCTTAAACATGAACCTCTCCATCTTTTTTAATATCAATCTCAATCTAAACATAAATCTTATAAAAATAAATAGAAAATAGGACTGTAATCGTTGGTTACAACAAACATTTTTTTACATAAAAAAACCAATGACCGACGACGAGACATGCCTAATGCACTATTTACTTAAAAGGCAAACATGCTAACGATGCATCACTATTCAAGGAGCAACGTGCTGTGAGCGTGTTTGTGTTATGATGAATGATAAAACATGATTAAGATAAGTTATATTAAAATAAGACGTACATTAAACATGTCATTGTTTGAAGGTCGACTTATCTTGAGCACATTACTAGTAAAAACCTTTAAAATTCCAAGCTTTGTATCAGAGTTTGGGTTTGGAGTCAAGCATTGATGCATCCGAACCCATTTGTATTCTTCGAGGCAGATTTACCCACAAAGCCCACGGCAATAACCAGCTCCTCCTCAGAAAAAACACGGTTGAAACCATGGGAGATTATGATACTGGTTATGTACGGTATAAGTATCATATAATTTATTTAAGAAACTCAAAGAAAAAAAATGCCATTTCTGACGAGATGAACCATCTACACCCAGGCTCGGGCAGAGCTTTAGGTCACCTGGCAGAGCTCTTGACTCATGAGATGAACGCCGTGTGTTCGATTCCCAGGGCATGTGTACCTGACCTCGGCCTCCCTATCTTAACCAGTAACAAAAGAACCCTGCCTTGGATTTATCAAATTCATACTACGGAATTCTTGTTTATGCAGCTTTCACATGTCAATTTTCAATCATGTTTGGTGTTCCTTCAATGAATGCTGATGCTTTTGGGCAAACAACTTCCATATTCAAAAGAAATTTTTGTAGTTCTTCGTGGAAGGAAACTCTGGTCATTCTCGGCAATCTAAGCACAAAAATGATTGGACTCACTATCCAACCATTATCTATGGAAAGGATGACCGTAACGAACATCACTTTATCGATAACCGACCAATTGACAAAATAAGGGTTCGGGTAAAAGGAAAGCCCAATAGAAAATTCGGGAGAAAAGAAGAGTAGGTGTTGCTTTATAAATAGACTGCAACATAACAAGTGACAGAAGGTCCGCGGGTAGCCTTAGGCCAAGAGACAGTGGAGGTAGCCGACTGCCCCCCCTCTCTCTCTCTCCTCGGCGTTTTTAACGCATCGAAAAACTGCTTTGGGTAGTGATCTGAAAAGTTTGTTCTACCCCAACCGACTTTTGAATATTACTAACTACAGATAAAATTACCAAAATATACAGATATTTTTAGATAAAAGACTGTTTTGCCCTTATTCAAGCGAAAAGTCAATTTTGCCCTCTGACAGTTTATAAAATTTACGAAAATCTGGAAGATTGAATTACTTTTCTACCCTTCCTAGTTAAATATATTATAGTACTACCAGTGTGTCAACAAACAGATTTGTTCCTATCCTTTGATCGAAATTACAGATTCGTATTAAGTGGCGAAATTATGAATTTACCCTCGATAAGTGATGAATTCTCAAAAATACCAAACACCAATCTTACTATTTTGTGCTTGGTCTTTCTGAAAAATTACAAAATCGAATAAACAGATAAAATTATTGTTTTAACCCTGATGTTTTGGTTAATTAACAAAAGCATAAATTTTTGGAAAAAATTATGGATTTATCCCATTTTGTTTTTATATTAAAAATAAGTTATTTTCAGCTCATTTTTATGATATTCTGCATCGAGCTGATTAGAGTTATACTATTTATGGTTTGTTGCTTGATAATTGTTTTTTTTAAACCGTCTATTTGTTATAATTGCCAAACACATAAAAATGAACTCTAGAATATGTGTGTCGGAACTGATAAAGACAGAAAAGTTAAACAATTAAAACTTTCAAACATGGAAGAGAAGAATATCACTCGTTCTAACACTCATTGAGTATTTCCTAAAGGAAATTGTGTGTCCGCTATCACCAGACGCAATAGAGCAACAAATAGAAATATATAAAATATTTCTTAAAGACACAATAGCAAGAACCATCATGTTGACGTACATGGAGGATGACTTGATCAACGTCTTCAAGAAATTCGATACCGTGAAAGAGTTATTCGATTCTATAACATTCTATAACAGCTAAATATGATACATCTGTAAAGCTACATGTCGAATTGCTACTACAAAAATATAATTCCTTTAAAATGAAAGGGGATAATGTAGTATAGTAAACCATATGTTGAAAAAAAACAACCAATAGCATTCCTCCCAGACAAAACATACCGAGAGAAAACCTCGAAAATACCGAAACTCACATACCTTTTGAAGATTCATTATTGTTGCTACCCACCGGCGAGTCCACCGGAAGCACAGAACCTACCAGAGAGTTGACGAAAAAACACAACACTCCATTGAGCCTTATAGCTTCCTTCTAATATGGATACTTAAGCTGTTTGCATTGAGGCTTAGAACCATGTCATATTTCAGCGATGTTTGCATTTTCCTCTCGTAGAAGATGGATACTTAAGCTGGCACAGAAAGTTTATTGATACGTCCAGAAATGTAGCAAGCAAAAGAAAAAATATCTAAAATCTGAAACTGTAAACCCCTTTCTGCGACTATAAGAAAATGAATCCAGTTTGAATTCGATGAGGCTGAATTTGTTAGAGTCTAATTCTTGCCAATATCGAGGATACATTACAATTTGGTTGTAACTACAAATTCACACTTGCAGAATAAGAAGAATGCAGATATACAGTGGCTTCCAAAAGCTCCTTAAGTGAATCACAAAAAAGTGAGGAGGCTTTCAAGGAGGAGCTAGAGGAGGCTTTACCTGTTTTACACGAAAAAGTAGGTGGCAAGTGTAGTGTAACTACCATGCTCCATTTACATGAAATGAGGAGGGGGCCCGAAGGGAGAGCTCATCAGGAAGCATGTTCTGAAGGCCCAAGTCCCATTATCATAACAAAGAAAAGACGACAGAACCAGAAAGCATGAGGTGGAAATATCAACTAGATGAAGTTTCTTGCATGTCTTAGGCGAATATGAACTCCAAAAAGTCTAAAATGGATACCAGGTCTGGCAATTGGATGTTGGTTTTTACATCGCGCACTAACTTTCAAGGGTGAAACATGTATTTTCGAGTCTCCTGCTGCCACAGATTAGGAATGGCATCTCTAGAGATGATTTTAATATTACATACATACCCCCTGTTGTTCCGCAATCAGAAGCAGTTTGGCTTTTAAACGGTTGAGCGCCTTGATCTTGTTAGCAAATGATTTCTTTCACCTACAGATAAATCCGAGATGAGAACCCACTTAAATGTTAACAACAATAAGCTATTAAAAAAAAAAACTCCAAGATATCCCAAGTTATCGAAGTAATCAGCACAACCAAGTTGTTGAAGACTATTTGTCTGTAAGGATCTTGTTGTTGAGCGAAAGGGGGGCGGGAGGGGGATGAGGAGTTCGAGCCTTGTGGGGATCTCAAGTTGTAAACTAATGAGAAAATAAGATGAACACCTCAAAGTAATACATATCTTGTGCATAAAAAATTATGATACATGAGGATTGAACTCTGATGCTAGTAGGGACATGCAGAACGCTAGCTGCTCGCTCCATTCTGTAAACATGGTGCCCTTCCTCCTCATAAGAAAGTAATGCGCTGACCTCTACATCTTCCTCTTGAATGTAAA
The DNA here is from genome assembly GCA_036023115.1 of Brasenia schreberi. Classification (NCBI taxonomy): domain Eukaryota; kingdom Viridiplantae; phylum Streptophyta; class Magnoliopsida; order Nymphaeales; family Cabombaceae; genus Brasenia; species Brasenia schreberi. The sequence goes on from JAYKKT010000090.1 coordinate 26,876,481, forward strand.
TATCTAGAGGTGCCGCAAGGAAGAGAGGTATAACATCCACACATGCCATGCCAGTCTGAAACTGAACAATCCCCATTATTTTCGCTAGAGAAAAGAACAGAAAACATGAAAAAAAAGGTCTAATTTTTTCATCCACAAATGGACAAACCCTAGCATGAAATCTTAGAAGGCAAAGCTGAAAAGATGAAGAGCGAGTCCACAGAAAAAAAGGAAACTCTTAAACTTGATCTCAAGCAAGAAAGAATAGAATCTTTTAGTACCAGAATCACACTGCACTTATCATTCTGGCAATAAGCTTCTTTTGTGTGTTTGGTTAGGAAAGTTGTTTTACGAAATAAAACTAAAAAATTATGAGCTCACAAGCTATAATCTCAATATTTGATCTATGTAACGCTGACTTCTTCCTGGTATGACTCAGACTGCTGTGAATGTGGTTCCATGTTCCAGATAACTACTTCTAATAGTAGCAAGCAAAATGAAACCAACTTCATGGAAAATGCATTTTGCATGTTGCCTTTAGAACATGCATATGCTTTCGGCCAGAAATTAGTTTGTTCTTCTGCTGTAATGTTGTTTTGAGGACAAAAGCTCAGGAAAAAAAAGGATGGTTTGACAATGCAAAACAAAACAAACAAGATCAACACCATCTTCTTATACATGTACTTGTTACAACCAGGATTTGCAAATAACTGATGCATTTGGACAAAAAAGTGATAAGAGAGGGAGGTGATTAAAAATCAAGATGGCTACCAAGTGCATTTTGATTTTGTTACCCATGCTTCACAAAACTAGGAGCTCATACAGTCTTAAAGTAAACCTATTACAATGGTGAAGCTAGAGATGAAAAGAAATATTATGCTTTGAAATGTGTCGAATGCACTTTGATTCTAGAAAACAAAATGGAGACTAATGAAACTGAATTAAGCATGATCTTTAAAAGTTTCAGTGGAATTGAACATAACATACAACCTAATGAAACAGCTATAGAATCTATAATTAATCCACATAACCTACCATTTGTTATTTGTGATTTGCTGTTAAATAAATCATCCTACCTCGCAGAGAACGGAATCACCAGGCATGCCTCTGATCATCGTGTGAACCCCACCCACACCTGTAAGATAACCATATGCAAATTGCCACTCGAACTCCATAGATGCAGATCTAATCCCACCAGCCTCAGCAGCATATTTCTCACTCTCAGTGACCCTTCCTGCAAAGCCTTGCCTTTCAGCCCATCTGAGATACATGTGAAGGAGCCTTTCAGCCCAGAGCTGGAAGAAATCATACAAATATATCAGAAAGCATGATGAAGATGTAATGCAAAACCAACAAAAAGAGTTTTATGAGGGGAAATCAGATTTTCATCATTCCCAAACAAAGACAACCGACTTTGTAATATCACGGTAAGATGATTATTGTACTGAATCCTTGAGATGACTTCAAATTAACAGAATATTACCAAGCTTCCAGTTTGGCATTTCTGAAAGTCCTTCAGTGACATTTGCATATATTAAAACCTAAATGATTGAAGTAAAGTAACTCAAACTAGAAAAACTATAACTACTACAACTACAACTAAGCCTTTTCCCATGCTAGATGGGGTCGGCTACATGGATGTTTTTTTTAGAATCCATGTTAAGTCCGACAAAGTTTTACGCCGGCTGTCGGAAGGCTAATGCAATCCTCCTCCTTTTTCCAGGCTTGGGACCGGCCATGCAAGGGTGATCCCTTACATAGGCAGAGTAAAACTAGAAAAACTATAAGAAGCATAAAATCTCTAACTGGTTTATGACATCTAGGTGAATGTTTAGAATCTTCGATGTGATGAACAACCCTGCATTTTCAGAGTTCCAGCAATTTACCAGATGGCATTCACTCATTATGATTACTACCTATCTAGCTGCATCCAAAATATTTAATTTGAATATTTATCACAAAACCGAGGCATATTATATGGCAATTGAAAGTTAAAGAACAGCCATGTTTCGCATTTAGAGAATGGACCAAAAACAAGGTTGACAAAAATCAGGTGCCTTGAATGATATTCAATAATAGAAGAGGTCCTTATTAATCCACTTTTATATCAATCTCCTAAACGAGCATTTACTTTTTGTAATAAACTGTCCATGCATCAGAGGTAGTGCTTCCTGGTGCGGATTTGATCATAACACAAGCTCCTTCCTTATCATATGGCTCAGTAAGAAGCTTGGACATCTCATAGTGATCTAACAGATTGCTGACATCCATCGATGTATTATACGCTTGCTCAAAAAGCCAGTAGTTGACCGCATCCATCTCAGCTAGCTGAGTAACCAACTTTATTTTTCAGCCTACAAATAAGGGTTAACTTTCAATAATTAGCAAACGAGTGCTTGATCTATTGGTTTCAGAGTTACAGCAGAACATTATTTATCAAAGATTCAAAGTACCACAAAAAGGAGTCTCAAAATTGACCAGATTCTATTATGCAAACATAACATACTATGGTCTAGCAGTCGGGACAGATCTGGCAGACATGGCTTCTGACTAAGATGTTTACCTTGCATGATCTTAAGAAACAACATGACCAGAATAGTGGACTGAGACATTTTCATCAAAGGAAATTCAGATACAGCAGTAGCAGGAATGTTTGCTTGACATATGTGCTATCTATTACTGTAAAACCTCAGTTTGTCTATGTAAAGTGGTATATCCCAGGTGAGAATATGATCAGTAAGTGAATCTATGAGCATAACAAGGGACAGTGTCGTGGAGTGTTGTTATGGCCGAGTTTGTCATTCATTATTTAGTTTAGATAGTGTATGTTGCCTTTTAAAAAAACAGAAACAACTAAGATTAACAAAATATGCAGCAGAAAAATGGATTATACTTCAAGCAGCATGAGGAGCGAGATTTTATAAGGATGCCACTGGTCATACTTCAACCCAGTCTGATCTACAAGTTACATGATATTTATGAACATGAGTAGTAACAACACCTTGTACAGCAGTTCCTTGAGCAAACTGACGGTATCATTGGCATCCCCTAAAGCAAGAAGAATTTCACTAGATTTATCGGGGCCCATGGATTATTTCCCTGGAACGTTTTTTCTTGCTTAACTTGCTTTGCATGTTCTGCTTCCAGTGCTGTAGGTGCAAGTGCCTCTGCTCGAACCACAGCATCCTCTATCTTCCTTCTTAAAGAAAATAACCCTAAAAGATGAAGTATCAAATAAATAAATTCACGTGTAATATTTACAACATGAGAAACTTGTCAGAAAAAATACTAATTAAACTATGACCAATGAAGAATCCATTAATGACAATTCCCTGTGGGAGCAGAAAATTTTCTACGTAATATGGGAGTCGGAGTATTCAGAAGAGCACCAACAGCAGTTGGTGGACAGATTCTTGTTCAGGTTTGAATCTTCAAACCCTTAAAGAAGTATAGTTCAGATCTAAAATTAACTAGATATCAAGCAAGCAAAAACACAATATACACTGAAGATGACTGATGATGGATTGTCCAATTTCGTTCAAACAAAAGGCATAAGAAGTTAAATGGAAGTGACATGAGTTGGAAAACCGCCACCTTTTGCAGTGATATAAGTAGAGATTGAATTTCTTGACATGTGACTGAATAAAATACCAAGATGTTACCATGATTTCTCATGTTCAATGACAAGAAATGTTTTGTCATGTGGTTTTCCATTTCCATAACCACCCAGAGATAAGAAGAATCTTCTTGTTACTGCAACAAGCGCAACATCATCCACAGCTTCACTGTTAAAATAGAGTAAAGAAAACTTCACGCCACAGAATGTCACCTGCTAAGAACCGACCCAAGCCGGTTTTAGTTCCAGTTTCAAGTTCTGAAATAATCGAAACCAGTCATGTCTACCATGAAGATTTGTCGTGTCTATTGCCGTGTTTGAGGATAGGGATGTAAACCAACCGGACATAGCTTTACCAGATCTGGCTACTCGTGTATTAGGTTGATTGAGTCAGATTTGGATATGGAAGGCAAAACTAGACCCGGCCAGTTTCAGGTAAAAATGAACCACCGGTTACAACACAAGACAGGACTGAACCACTCTGGGTCTTCCTCCAAGCTGGTTCCAATTGTGGGTTGGTTTTGGTTTCATTTGAGAATTTCATGAAACTAAGATGGATTTTAAAACTAGAACGAAAACGACTTTTAATTGCTGTACAAGTTTTTTTCGGTTGCCCGATAGGTGGAATTGAAACCGAACTGCAGAGATCCCCAATTCAGGTTCCCCCACCCCAGTTCAAAAGGATCGGAACCTGGATAGATTCTCAGATACCCATTTCAATTAATTGAATTATTGGAGGATAGATCCAACCCATCTAACATCAGAACCAAAACTTTTAACCCGATCAGTTGATGAATCTGATGCTTCTCGCTTGTTTTCATTTTTTGAACAAAAGATCCGCAAAGGGTGGGGCTTCTAGATGGGCAGCAGGGCAGGGGTTCAATTCCTACAAACGCTGCCATACATGCTGATGCTACCCATGGAGCAAACCTAATTGGCAAATACTAACAAAGGCGGGTTGTTTCAACTCCTTGAGAAAAAGCTTGGACATCCCTCTCTCTCTCTCTCACACACACACATAGAGAGAGAGAGATCATTTCTAACTCAGAAAGGCCCCAAAAGAGAGGACCCTAACCTCAGAATTTATGCCTGGGAAACCCTTTTTTTCATTGGGAAGTTGGACTATATAGAACACCTATCAGACGTGCATACCCGGGTATCAAACTCTTGCCCTTGAACTTGAAGGTTATTTTGAGTCGACTCTCTAACCAGGAGAACCATAGCTCCATCGACATCTAAAAATGAAGGAAAAAGAATGTTTTTTAAAATTTCAGTCGTCACTTGATTGTTGAATTGCATAATGAGACTAGAAAGAATAAAATGGTTTTCTAAAATGCAAACTTCGAGTGCAACAAGACGGAAATGCATTTCCATTCAAGCAGTATGTAGAGAACCTGACCCAGTGCGCCAACCACATAGCCCTTTAGTATGTTTTGTGTGTGTGTGTGTGTGAGAGAGAGAGAGAGAGAGAGAGATTAACTCATAACGATCAGGTTCCTGTACAACTTTCAGGTGAAGAGTGGCAGAACCACCATCCTATACAAAAAACGAAAGCTTGTGCTTACTGGAGAGATTCAGCAAATTGAGGTGCTTCAAAATCAAGCTCTTGCCTCATAACACAATTCATAAACCATTCGCTGCTGTAGGTCCACACCCCTCTCTTCACTGCAAGCAGTGCTTCTTCCATATCATCCTCACACGCCACTGCTATGGCCTTTGATGGTTCATATACTTCATCCAAGCTAGAAATAACCTGCAAATATTTGCATCAACAATCTAATTTCCCGATCTTAATAGGAATACATGAGGAAAAAGCAAATTATACTAGCACAGATGGCCTACCGCCTTCAGAACCGTACTCGAGATATGTATAACAATGCCCTACAGCTGTTTTAAAGTAAAGCAATATTGCTCATATCATCCAAGCACAACAAATACATGATAATGATACATATCACAAACATTTTCAAAGATCCCCCATAACCTGATGCATATGATACAGTAGTGACTTACCATTGATTTATGTGAAGTAACAATTGAGATATAGGAATCCAATTAACCAAACCACTCATGCTACAATCTTCTAAACTCTCCCCGTTCTGTCGTCTACCTTATGTTCTTCACGTAGGACTCAATGTTATTAGCGGTATGTCTTGTACAATATCAGCCGACATGGACAAACTTGACCTATAGTCTACAAAGAGCAGCTATGATTCGGCATGTAAGGGTACTTCATGCACCAATTTCAGAATGAAATTCAAATGGAGTGTGCTGTGCAACTGATGCTCCTAGTATTAATGCCGTCAGACTACTTGCAATCAATTTATCAGAAGTTAACGAAGAACCTCAATTTGCAATACGTTAAAGAAAATCATGAGGTCCAGCTTTAACTGGCAAAAGAAAATAAACAATCTCACAGAGATGCCTAGTTGTATAAAGGTGAAAATATCATGCAACAAGAACTCATCTGTTAAAGACAACTACAATAATTGACAAGCTCGCCAGAAAAAAGTTAAATCCAGAGGATCAGATTAATTGAGACAAACATTCATACAAAAAGTTACTTATTCAGAAGTTGTAATTATACCGAATTTAGTCAAATGGCATTACTCACTTTACCACCAGCGGACTTGATAATATCAGTGAGAATGGTAGCTGGAGGCTGAACGTGTTGTGAAAGATAGATGTCATATCCCTTAAGCAAACCGTGGGGGTTCACACGTGCTCTAAGCACAGTATCCTTTATTTGTGATTTGTAGGTGGACACATAATCTTCATCTTCTAAGATAAACGGCAATTCATCTGTAAAGGAAAGCCATATGACTTCCAATATAAACAAATAGAAACTAATGAATATGCAGATGCTAATGAATATAGCTTCACTCACCCACAAACATCCCTTCTCTAACGCTAGCTTTTATCCAGTTGGATGAGACGATCCATGCTCTGTTGTAGGAAGGAAATCATGTAAGGGAAAAGGAAACAGATATACCAATAAACTAAAATGATGGCATACACGCTGCCAGCCTAGGACGGCTCATCAAAATGTCAAGCTGAGCCGGTAAGTTGATATTAAAGGGAGGCGATAATACAGTAAATGACCTATTGAATCATGAAAGGTCAAATATAACTTTTGGTATACCTTGTAGACAACCTTAATAAGACTAAATGCTAGATGAAACTCAAACTCCAAAAAATGCAAAGATAAGAAAACCAGCATGACACAAATAGCCAAGTAGCCAGCCAGGGGTTTCAACAAAAGCTATATCGCCATTCACAGAACCCAGATTCATTAAAAGTTAAAATCTTTACAAGTAGTGGACAGGAAAATAAAGACGCCCAAGCTTCGCCGAAACCACCCAGCTATCTCACCCTAAGAAAGAAAAATCACCGTCCCCCGTAGAACCACACAGTTCTCTGCTCCATGCCCTTGAATATTTTAGCTTGAAGAGCATTATGAATCATGCTGCAATATCCAGATTCCAATATTGGCAGCATATGAAAATTCAGACTTTTCTCCTGATCGCCTTGGAACTATTTGTCCCGTGGATGCATTCTAATCTTACTCTGATCTCCCTTTACCCAAACCTCCACAACTTGCCAGGTAATCTCCTCGTCTGAAGAGAGAACCAAGAGGCAAGCATCCAGTGAAACAATCGCATTGTAGCAAATGGCAATATGCACAAGTGTTTCAATCAGAAACAATATCTTCTAATGCAGTTCTACTAGATATAAAGTTATACAGAGGCTTCCAGTAGACGGGAAAATTCCCAGTTCAAGTATGGAGCGCTGATCTCATTTTCATCACCATAATGGCTTCGTTTTACAATAAAGCAACCCTAGCCAGAAATGTATTATTTCAACTAAAATTGGGTCCTACGTACTTATTTTGACATATACTCCATCATCTTAACATAAGTTTAAACAATTCTCTTTTCATCTCTTTAGAAGATTAAAAATTGGAAAACTAATGGGAAAGCAAAGCAACTAAAGATTAAAGTTCAGTGACTAGGGGGGTGGCTCTCTGGCAGCAGGTCAGCAGATACCCAGGTGTACACCATCCGGTAGGGATCTGCCTAGCCCCTGGTTGTCTATCCAAAACGAAAAATAGGAAACATCCAGACATGAACAAACCATCTCCCTATCTAAGAACAAAGTGTAAAAAGAACGAGCAGCACTATAGCATGCGAAGTATTAACGACCATTGCATAGAAAGGAACAAAAACGTTAAAGAGCATGCATATTTTCATATATGTAGACACTTTCCAGTTCAATTTGGACACACGGCTCATCTTTAAGGGGTATTTCCATGATGAATGACAATTTCAGGTTCCTAAGTCCAAGTAAATCTTGATTCATTTTTCAACACCTGAAATTCTGCATTCTTTCTTGTACTAATGAAACAAATATGCATGAGATGTCCATTGATACCATATAGTTAAGGCATAAGACTTGAAACCGTACAACCATAAGTTAACAGATTGAAAGTGCTCACCCAGAACAAAGAGCAGTGCAGAAATTCAAAGTGCTCCTTGCCTTTCCAGTCACAACATGTGTACAGGCATTCCCATGAACGGTAACATAACCACCCAGCCCTTCAACTATCTGAAAAGACCAGCAATTAATTCAGAGTCTAGACATGTATATGATTATATGAAATTATTCAATTAGGCGATGCATGTACATATGCTATAAGATTCTATCGCGAGTTGTTTAGATGGTGAACTCCTCTAAGAAGCCACAAATTCCACTAAGAAGATAAAACCAAAACAAAAGGTTGTACCCCTGTCAGAATATCCACTTAATCAGACAAACTTATCAAATGAGAGATCCAATTTAATGTTTTGGTATATTAACTGATATGCACTCTCTTGAATTTCACCACTAGAGGTCCTCCACTTAGACAAGACTGCAAACAACCTTTTCAATACCATGAGAAATATGAAGTTTTAGCTCTTTAGTCATATTCCTTTTCAGCGTATATGAAAGCCCATGGAACTTGCAGTCTATGTCATAAGGACGGGCATGGAGTTGACACGGTCAGATTTCATATGTTGAAAAGTTGAAGAAACAAAATAATTAAGACCTTTGTGTTCTATATTCTAAAGTTCAGGGAAACACAGCTTCATATCACATATACAAGGACGGGGTCTATACAAGTAACACTACAAACTTCAAATGGAATCAGAATCCAAGCAATCCACAAGAAACAGTGAGTGGGCTTCATAATCCAGGTCAATCCAGATAATAATTCATCTTTGTTTAAAAGAAATATGTCCAGTACAAGTGAGGAAGATAGGAACTGATTTGAAATTTAGCACCATATCCAGTAATTTAATTGTTTTGTTTGAAAAGTGGCAAATCCTTCCAAATAACAAACATGAGCTTGAGGCACTTTTCAACATTTTCAGTCAGAGGAAGGTTACAGTTTTAATCCATCCACTTAGTACAAATAAATCAAAGCAAGTCTACCAAAAACAGTCATAAACTGCACAGGCAACAGGCAGATGAATTTTGTAACCATAAACAACTGCTGACCTACACGTGGAAGTTTTTCAGCCTACTCAATTCCATGAGAAGGACAAAGGTTCCCTTACAAACTACGTATCTTGCTGTCTGTCGTTACTACAAGCATCTGTCAGGAGACACTTATATGAAAAAAGTTTCTTTTTAATATGCAAAAGTGTCCACTTGCATGATTCTGCAAAATCACGCACTTGAAGAAAAAGGTGCAGGAATCACCTCCTTCAGCCACATTTTCTTTATTTCGTCAGCAATATTCATTAACATGACTATGGGACGTTCTTCCTTAGTCATCAACGATGCAACTTTCATAGCTTTATCTCCATCTGACGTGATATTAACGCGCCTGTCTTTTTCACCAGAATGACCTGTATTGCTAGACACATGCCCAATACTCTGTCCGCTACAGTAATCACCATTCTTGGAACAAACCTCAAGAGGGAGATCTTTATTAGGAACAAGATTACATTCAATATGATGGCCCTTGACTCTTTTTGAGTTTAAAGATGAAGACGAGGATCTCCATACTCTTTTTGACTTCAATGCAGAACAGGAGCAATTGTAACCTACAGCAGCATCATTTGCATTACTAGCCTTGGAATCACTTGGAGATGTATCTGACAAGATAAAATACGGAAGTCATCAGAATGGTTTCAGCAAATCTGGAAGGCATTTAAAACTACATTTTTTCCCCAGTTACAACTGAAGGCCAAAGCCTAAAATTGTTGCTTCAGGACTATATTTTCGTCACTAGTGATTGTAATTTTCCTGAGACCAAGAACATATAAAGCCGCTTCTACTATTATCAGACAAGGAAAAGCCACAAGATGCCAACATAGCTTCTTCTTACCAACATGTTGGGCCTTGTCTCTTAAATGATGATCCCTTGGGAAGATCTTGATACTGGGGCTTCCTATCTGCACCGTTTCTGGACAGAATGTATCTTGTTTCTCCTGAAAGGAGTGTCTTGAAGACTCATTGCACAATGATGTTTCAGGAGCACCAACTAGAGATGCTTTAGGCCCCTCCGTTTGCACCTTGTTTACCACTTGACTGCTGCACAACCTCACAAACTTGGGAGCAGAAGCATTAACAGAGGGGCATTTGTTAAGATGTGATACCATAAGAATAGAATCCCCTGGGAAACACAGTGCCCTACGGATATCAGCTTTAATAGGAAGCTTACGACCTCTTCCCTTAGAGGCAACCTCAGCGATTGTCACAAATCCCTGCAATGCAAGTATGAAAAATCAAACCAAAATAAACTGGCCAAAGTGACTTTTAACAAAGGGATAAATACAAAATTTCTATTGCAGTTGTAGAAGAGTGCATCTCAATCTGAATATGGGAAAACAAAACCAAGGTAGTGGATTTCTATAAACATATGCAAGAAAGGATCGAGCTACTGCAAGAGACTACTGTATGTTCTGCACACGGTGGTGAGTGTCATTTATCAAGTTTAAGTATAAAGAAAGACTGACCTGTTTCAGCCAAAATCCTTCAGATTCGCTGTCGCCCCAACAGAAAACAGTTGATACACCAATATTTTGAAGTCGCTTTCTTAGTTCCATGTACAAAAAGCAACCAATTCCCTACATTAATGAACTGTCAGATTCTTACAAGGAAGAGAACCCTCGAAGAAATTCAAGATCATTTTGACAGAATGTTCTGTCCAAACATAGCATTTGACAAATAACCTTACATGACAAAGTCTCTATGTTGTTTCAACTCAAAAGAAGAACATATAAGCAAAAACTAGAATCACTTAACAATAGAGAACATTTCTTCAACAGAATTTTCCAATTTCACAACTTTGGCAAATGAAAGGGAAAGGCACAGGGAAAGGCACTCGATGAGGGCAACAAGATTCCAACAAACAAAATGATGCAAAGCCAACAGTATCCCACCCATGCTAGTGAGGTCATGGTATTACAAAACAAGTGGACAGAAAATATAAGCATGCCAAAACAACTAAAAGCTTGATACGACAAAGTTCAACCTTGTGTTGGTAGCCTGAACTGACAGCAAGAACGGGAATTTCAGCAAATTGTGTATCTGGAAAGATTATTTGATATGATGCTGCAGCGATTACCTGCAGAATAGCAGAAGTATAAAGGATGAGTTCGCAGAGTGGGCTAAACAAGCTTAGATCTGAAGATTTTTAGCCTTTCATGAGAACAAATATTCTCTTACAGTACCAGAAGGAAGGGCAGGACTTTTGGTTCGAGACAATACAAACAGGCCAAGCAGAAAAATTTGTACATGATGAATAAAAGGTTTTGCTGATACAACTACGAACATTACTAGCATCAACAATAAGTACATTCCCATTGTTGTAGTACAGATTTTAGTACACATGAGCCAAGAACATATCATAATTGGCAGAATCAACAGAAACAGTTGCAAACAATTTCAAAAAAGGAAACCCCCATTAGTTTGTTATCTTAGTTCAACAAGAAACTCATACAAGGTATGTTATCCGAAGAGGCTGATATTTTGATGATATCATATAACATAATGTTCTCACCTCCCCGTTTCCATTCACAGAACCTGATGTCAAAAGCAATGTGCAATATTTCCTGCCAAAACAAAACAGGCAGTTAATAAAATGCAAGAGTTGGAGAGCACGACATGTGCATTGCATTTCTCAAATAAAATTGATCTTATAAGAAGTTACAGAAAACAGTATGGCCCAACTATTAAGCGGTGTTACCCCAAAAATCCTTGAGTATTGTGGCAGCAATACTTCCATTGAGGTAAGAACCAATATAACCATCCGAGTTAAAGAAAAAAGACAAATCTTACCCGCCAAAAACACATCGTTCAAGAAATTGTGATTCTTTTCCCGTATTTGCAGCATACTTCATCGATGGTAGTTCTTTTGTGTAAATCTCCAGAACATTCTAAAAGATCACCGGAAACAGAAGCTTCAGAATCCAGAGTTAGTCTAGAGCAACAAGCACGGGGTACATTTTCAGCTGAAACCATCAATAACAGGACAATTGCCTCGAACATACACCAACAACTCAACAAACTTACTTTTTTTGTGCTTTAGGAAGACTACATTACTTGTAAGCAGGTGCGTTTAAAATTCGTAGGATGTGGTGACGAATTACATCATCAATCAACCTTTATAATACTACCCTATCACTATGGTTATTTATATCTTTTTTTTTTAACCAACTTACTTTTTTTGTGCTTTAGAAAGACTACATTACTTGTAAGCCGGTGCGTTTAAAATTCGTAGGATGTGGTGACGAATAATACATCATCAATCAACCTTTACAATACTACCCTATCACTATGGTTATTTATATCTTTTTTTTTAAACCAACTTGAGGCTTTAGCAAGCTTTCCAGGTGAGGAACTGGATGCTTTTTGCAAGCACTTCCAGGAGAAAAGCTTACTCATCCTCCCATGGCAGAGAGTTTACAAAATATGCAGGCATTTGAAGCCGAAACCCCTTCAAAACCCTACATTTATATCCAAGCATAAGTTTTGACCAATTACATATGCACCGACATACTCTTCGAACAGAAAATAACCATTAACCATTGTCTTACAAACTCAAGGACTCGTATAATTACAATGAGGTTACGTGGTTCAACAGAAAGTATCAAGCATAAGTCCTTTGACTTAAAAGATGAACAAAAGGACATGAACGAATCAGGATATCCTACCTGCAGAAGTAATTTCCCAAATCGATCGGAGTCCTTTGGGTTAAGAGCCACAAAAGAATAGACGTCAGAAGGAGACAAAACCGTTTTCCCTGCTTCAACCACCAAAAAATGTTTAAAACCCACGAATTCAAGTAATAAAATCCACCAGAAGCAAATTCGTATTAAACTAAAAAGGAGAACATAAGATGTTTCTGTACCATTTTCCTCCACATCGTCCGCTTCTTCAAACGGACACGAAAGAACGGACCAAACTCGTCCCCGTTTGCCTGTCGGCCGCGCCTTTGCCTTGCGAACTACATGAACAATGGATCAAGAAATCAAAAACCTATACAAATCATAAAAATCGTACATAGGAACGAGAAACCAATGAATTGTTGATGGACAAAGACTATGATTACATGAAGAGGAGATCAAACACAAACTCATATGGCACGTGAACCAATTGTCTATGAGAGGCGAATAGAGAAAGCTCATCGCATGATGAAATACAATGACTAGACCAAGAAGGTATCTAAGTCTAAACAAGAGTCGTTGCTGGCGAAAGATGATGACTACACGAATAAGAGATGGAAATCAATAACTTGTACAACGAATAAACGAACTGGGATTGAGAAAACGCGAACCAGAAAAAGAGTCGCCGCGGAAAATACTGTCACCACACGAGGAAGAGATCAAACTCAAAAAACTTATAGAGTGGACAAAAATTTTGCGTATGCAAACCAAGAACCGTAGGATTTGGTCGCTTGAAAAGACCGAATCCATGAAGAAGAAATCAAACCCAAACGCTTATACGATGAATGAACGAATCGCGGGTGAGTAAACGCGAGGCGGAAAAGTCGTTGACGGATAAGGACTATGCAGCGAACAATACCAGAAACTTTTATCGTGGAAGCCTCGACTACGGAAATCTGCAATAGATTAGGGTCTTGTTCAAAGCAGAAAGCATTCCCTTCGACTTCGATCTCGCAATCTCCTGCAAGACAAAGGAATATAAGAATCAACTCCTATAAGAACTGCAATACTTGCAACGCTAACCGATCGCACAGACGAAAATTAGGGATTAGTCTTCCACCGTACCGATGAAGAGTGAGGAAGGAGGAAGCGAAGAGGAATTGGCGTTTCCCGCCATGGCCGTCCGCCTCTCGGAGTCGAAATTTTCCGTTTTCAAGGGACGATAAGTAGGGGAGCAATGTTGGTCTTTTCGAAATTCATTTGTACAAAAAAAAAATCTCGCAGCGGCGGAATTTTACCGCGAAATTCAAAATCGTTGAGTGGACAGCCTCGCGGTTCTTCGACTTGTGTTCGGCACGTTTCGCATGAACCAAATTACGCTAATACCCTTAATCGGAGATGCTTGCTGGTTCGGGTTGAAAGAAGGGATGGCAATATCAACTCGACCCGTGCAACCCCGACCGAATGAAACGGAGAATATCACACCCAATCAGGTTCGGGTATGTGGATAAGAAGCCTCAACCTTTTATATTTATATGTAAAAATTATGTAAAATGATATTATTTCCGATATACCTTGAAAAAGTAAGTCGTATATGAATTATTAGAGTGCAATCACTCGTGCGGCTCATTCATGTCCGACAGTTTTTGTTTTTTTTTAAGGTATACCGGTAATAACATCATTCCACATACTTTTTAGAAAAACTAAAAACTTTAAAGTACTTTAAACCTTTTTAAATTATACTTATATCACTAAGGATGAAGATAAGTCAACATGTCAAAGATCCAATTTTTCATTATGATCATTTATAAATATATGTATATATATATACAATTTTGGCTCCATACTCATCTTAAAGGAAAACCTTAACCTCGATATGTTCGGTTTCAAATTACCTAAAACTAGAAACCATAAATTAACCGTTCAATTGATAGTTCCGGTTTCAGTTTCATGATGGTTTTGAATATGGTTTCGGACGCTTTTGGATTCGATTTCAGAGTGATTTCAGATATGGTTCTAAGTGGTTTCAGATCAGTTCTTTTGTTGGTTTCGAATTCAATTTCGAAACGATTTTAGATCCGGATTCGGTTTAATTATATAATTATTAAACTATATAAGACTATATAAGTTTATATAAGACTATAATTTATATAACTAAGTTTATAACTATAAGTATTAGGGTATAATATATTACATCAAAAGGATATAGTTCCGTTATATAAGTTATAACTTATAAGTATTACATTCATTAATTAATTTATGCATACATGATATATTACATTACTAGAATATGTAATTGTAAAGTAACTATTAAAGTATATATTAATATATATATATATATATATACAGAATATATATTACATTATAATGTAACTATATTAATTATTTAAAAAAATGTAAAGTAAATTAAATTAAAAATTTTAAAAATAAATTTAAAGGCGGTCAGCGATACTGGTCACCTATCCAATACCAGGGTGCCATGTGGTGCCTGAGTACATGTTGATTGATACGGGCATCACATGGCACTCTTATTTTTAAAATTTTACCGAATGGTCGGTTGTAGTACTAGTTTCGAGCCGGTTTTTGAAATAAAAAGCCGTAACCGAATTGGGACCTACATGGTTGTGTTTCAGAATCACCATCCGATTTACGAACCAGTTCAGTTCCGATTTGAACAACCGGGCCGGTTCCAAACCGACCATGTCTACCTTAACCCATACATCTAGAATTAACCAACAAGTTTCACAAACCTCATTTTTAATTTTACTGTTCGTAAAACTAAAAATTTCTCATTTGCACAATGCAACAAACCACCATTCTCTCCTTTATGTGTATTTCC
Organism: Brasenia schreberi; assembly: GCA_036023115.1. NCBI lineage: Eukaryota > Viridiplantae > Streptophyta > Magnoliopsida > Nymphaeales > Cabombaceae > Brasenia > Brasenia schreberi. The sequence continues at coordinate 26,892,070 of JAYKKT010000090.1, forward strand.
ATTACCACCACCACCTCTGAAGCACACGAGTGATGGCCCACTACTCCTCAAATATACAACTTCACTATCCTACATTGCTTTGGATTCGTCGGAGAGAAAGAAGAAATATAAGGTTGTTTTGAAGATGAATTTGATGATCTTTCAAGATATGTTGCTGATTTGTAATATCTTTTATTATTTGTTTGTTGTTTGTAAGAATTTCGATGCGTTTTCGCTTTGAAACATGGTACAAGCATGTCTCCCCTATGTGATAGATGTGCCTCGGGGAGACATGACTCATCCATGGGTCTCTTTTAGTGAGACGAGCACCCAACCATTTGTCTCACTTTGTAGGGGATGTGATTGAGCCACATCTCTCTTGTTTTGAGTAGCTCTTATTTGACTAACTAGTTCTTTTTCATATGCATATATGACTTATAAAGCACAAATAGAAGGACACAACATCATTGCATCATCTAGAAGACCTAACGTCATATCATACAAAGAATGAGCACGTTGATGAAGCATGACCTTTACATTATGAGGAGGATAAAGATACCTCATATACTGATATGGATAGTGTAGAGATTCCTTGATATCTGAGATTACTCCATAGTTTTGAGGGTAACATTGTTCGTAAGATATGATAGGAATATATATTTTTAAACATTAGCATTATTGTAAATTTCGATATCAATACTCACTATGATTTCGAAAGGTAGTAAGAGCCTACACAAGATATACTATTTGTAAAGCATGGAACGTAAAGAGAATGGATGCTAACTCTCGCAATTGGGTTGAGTTTGTAGGTAGGGGTGGATTGATTAGGTAAGATGATTTGTTGTATGAAGTTATAGAATATGTGTTGTTGGTCACTTTTATCAAGTGTTAGCAGCCAAACACAAACAACTTTTACATTTAATGGGGTGAGATGAGTATCACACTTCATAATGTTCATGAGATTCTTCTTTCAATGAAAGGACAAATTGTTTATTTGACATTGAAGATGATAACTAGAAACAAGAAAGATACTATGAGTCACATGTTAGCCATGAGTATTGATGAGTAATGTTGGGGATTAAGTTTAAGGCCATTAAGTTTGAGGTGTTCCAAACCAATTTTATTATAAAAGGGCCTATTAATAAAATAAGATTTTATTGTATTTATTATATCAGTTAGATTGTATATTATATTGGGATAAGCCTAAAGATATAGTTCAATAATGATTGTACATCTATTGATGCATGATGTTTAGAGGGTTGACAATTATTCTTAGGGTACAATAACATTAGCATACTTGTACACTCAACTAAAAAAATGCATCTTAAGTCGATGTACAACAACTCAGTGAACATACTTCTCTACTTGAGTTAATAATTTCTACTCTTATTGTTAAATAAAGTATTTTCATATAGTCATTTTTATAAATCAACAACTAGATTACATGTTATAATTGTAGATATTCATTTATAAGTGTTTTCCAACATTTACTGTAAGCAAGCCAACAAAATGGATAGATGGAGAACCAAGAGCAGGCTAGTGGATGACAAATATTTGTCATAAGTATTCTCTTAATCGATCGCCTTACTAAGTACAACAAGCAATTGAATTTGATGACAACATAGTATGTAAACTATCACATTGCAACTATCTATATTTATTTTTGTATTAAACACAACATATGATGTATGTTTTAATGTTTCCTTTTTATGTAATACAAATTGATTGGCAGATATGTAAGTATGTGAAGTACTTTTGTTATAAGTCAAGACACTACATATGCAATCCGTGTTTGGATATTATGAAACCATATATGTTAGATCGGCTAGTTTGACAATTTAACCACCGTCAAGGCATCATAATTATGCAAAGAAATATTCATTTGCAAATAAACTTGCAAAGCCCATGCATGTAAAGTATAATATGAGCTATATGACATCACTTGGAAGGCACAACACTCAAATTGTTTTAAGTTTCAACATTTTAGCATCCCTGCAACTTATCATCATAAGTGTGATGAGTTCTACATAGAGCAATATATTGCTCGGATATATCAATCTATTTTGAGAAATTCTATTGGTCAATTACGTACAACTCTAACTCCTAACTAGACAACATGATACATCATTCTCTGTGCAGGTAAATTAATAATTATCTATATTAGTTTATTATTTATCTTTGATTTGATTATAATATTAATAGTTTTCATAATTACTTTCGTATACTAGCATCTTATCATCTTACATCACACATTGACATCAATTTTATAACATTTGAAAGATACGTCATGATCATTATTGAGTGACTCTACATTACTTAAGTTGATAGAGATACACGAACAATATTGTCAACAAACATATCAGTTGACTATATTTGATGGGACAACAACAAATGAGAGTGAGAATGCATGAACTCAGGGTGAGGATACATCAATATCTAAATATAGTTATTTTCCTTAAGGCTATAAAAAAATTCTTATTAGTTGATGTAAACTCGACAACTTAAATAAAAGATATCATATACGTGAAAGATATATAGTGTATACTTAAATTATATATCATGTAAGGAATTATATTGAAATCATGAAAGAACAATTCTTACATATTTGTCTTATATGTACTATCAAACTTCAATATCCATGAAAATGTATGTAACAATTGCAGTGAACAAGATGTGTAAAGATAATATCGCTCACAATATCTGTATTAGATATCTTACTATGACATGTGTGATAATAGTGAGTGTTTAGGTTATATAATAATTGATGCTCAATACTTCAAAACATCTTTCTTCCTAATTTTTATCTTTCTATTATAAATATGTTGTGATGTTTTAAAATTTGACTCATCAACATACTTTAAATATGTCAAAAAATGTTTGGGTTTGTAATGACTTGTTATGAGGCATTTTGTTACACTATACTCAAATTTACTCAATCTACTTACAAAAGCATGATCATCAAAATACATGCCTAAAAGGTGGTTATGTGTCACATTCGTTATATTTAATTTTCAAAACTATCAATTGCACTCTTTTGTTAGTAAAAATGAACACTCTTCCTTCTTTGTGCATGTCCACCTATTATTTTCAACATCAATATTTTTATTTGTCATATATATATATATATATATATATATATATATATATATATATATATATATATATATATATATAGAGAAACACGGTCCAAATGCCTCTCTTGTTTGAGGGAGACAAGACCCAATTATATTACAATTGTCGAGAGACGCAATCTAACCGCATCCCTCAATCGAGAGAGATGTGGCACAATCGTATCTTGCCTAAACAAAAAAATATTCTGCCACATCTATCTTTCCAGAGAGACATTTAACCACATTTCCACTTGAAAATCCACCATCTTCACTTTAAAATCTTATGTCTCGATCTTTAACCTAAAATGTAAAAATAAAACTAGAATGCAACACAAATTTGTAAAAATTTGAAAATATTTCAAAAAATCAACCTCCAAAAATCCGTCGAGACAATTTTCTTTTTTTCGTTTTTGATTCGTAAATCTCTTATGATATTCGTAAGATAATAATTGTGTATTTTGTGTCTACGAAGAAAGCAATGGTTAAAAATGGATAAAAATGCCAATCACCAAAGTAAAAAGAATTGAAAGCCGAAATTAAGTGATGAACAGAGAGAGAAAAGATCGTAGAAACAGTTTCGATAGTAATTTCCTTAACCGAGGAATAAAAAAGGAATACCCAACCCTTATCCACCTGGTTGTCATCACTAATTGGAAGACCTTCTTGGGGTTAAAAACCGGCATCTAAAAAATAATTTTCAACCTGCTGCATTAATTTTAACCTGTTGGCAGAACGATTCGTGTTCTGTGGTCACACTTCGATTCGACACAGCACTCAGCGCGGGTTGACGGTTTGTGTTGTGACGGGGCGTTATTTTTTACGTTAGCACAACCTAAGAAATTATGGCCGTGACGGCGGGTGGTGGTGATGGGTGGCGGTGAATGCAGTGTTGTAGTGGTGAAGTGAGCAGTCAAGACGACAGATTGTGGTGGTGTTCGATTCAGCGTTACGTGGTGGATTCGGTGTTATGACGTTGAAACCAACAGTGATAACAGCGCATTGTCGTGGTGTTCAACGCAGCACCACACGAAGACGGCGATGGCACCGACTGACAACGGTGTTGGTGTGGCGGCAGCGATGAGCAGTCATGGTGATGACTATTGAGTTATTCGACCTGGTTCTATTTCAGTTCGGTTCTAGTAATACGTAAGGTATTAATTGTTAGTATTGATTGCATTCATTTGTTTGTATCAAGCTTTGTTTCATATACTAAAAATTCAATTGGTTTGGACCTTGACAAAGGTTTCGAAGAACTCCAATCGTCGTTTTCGAGCACGAGTTGCTCGGGAGCTGAGTTTGAGCTCGCCAAAACTCTTGTCGAGTACTTTGCGAGCATGTTCAAGCTTTATAATATAAGAATTTTAGTTGCATTTTAATAGTGCTATGTATTTTGGTCTGTCTACATTTGTTCGGGCTTGATGTGATTCAAGTTCACTGAGCTTGACCCTGAGTCGAGCTTAATCGAATTAATCTTGGTCGCACCGAGTTCCAACGAGCATAGGTAGCTGAGCTCGAGTTTTTCGAGCTCCAACCTGAAGATTGAAGTTTGTTGGAGCTGAAACTCAGTGCATGGTTACCCTAAACACAGCTTTTACCCATTACGCTTGACAAACACGATAGACCCGAACTTGTCTCTATGTGGGTCGGGTCCTCGGCCTTCTCCAACCTGGTTGGGGTGGGTTAGATATCTAATACTGGGTTGAGATTGCTATCCCTTAGAACATTTCCACTGGTGGCTAAGACTGCATATCATACGAGCAGTTATATGTCCAGATCTGTTTCATGAACACTTATGTTGCGGTAGAATGTCCGGTCCGGAACCAGTTCGATGGTTTTGGCCGGAATCGAATCGGCAGAACCATTGAAACCTGATCCGGATTCAAGAAAGACTCAGTACGATTCAGCTTATGCGGAATCAGAGGTGCTGGAACCAGAACCAGCAGTTTGAAACTATCGGTTCTATTTTTTAAATATTTTTTATCAAAATTTGAATCTTTTGAATATTTTTAGGTTCTGAATAGTTTAAGACCTAAACCAGAACCATAATCGACCTGATTTTGGTTCGGTTTCGATTCCTGATTCCAGGCAAACAAATCCACCAGTTTCGAAACCGGCATGTCTAAGGGGAGACCATAGCTTCTATTTCAGGCAAACCACAGAATCACCAAGTTGTAGTGTGCACGATGCCTGTGCCACACGCACATAGGCATATACGTGCACACACACACACACACACGGGTTGTGTTCTTCTTCACGTAAGTGTCAGGAATTGCCAAGTTGTAGTAGACACGGCCGGTTTCAAACCTGTTTGGCGGTTTCAACCGAAATCGAATTGGGCCAAGAATTAGACTGAAATCAAAACCAGTGAAACCGGACCAGGAACCAGGGCAACCCGTTTCAGTCCCAGTTCCACCTTTATTGAAACTAAAACCAGAACTGGTGGTTCTGGTATTTTTGAAAAATTTTCTTTAAATTTTAGACTTTTAAATATTTTGTCGGTTCACAGTTTAGAACTCAAATCAGAACCAACGGTTTGGTGAAACTGGCCATATCTAATTGGATCTAACAAATGTTTTAGAGTGGAACAAATACACCACAAAATCTTTTAGGATCAAGCAATATATATATATATATATATATATATATATATATATATATATATATATATATATATATATATATATATATATATATATATATATATATATAATATTTGTCAGTTCCGAAGAGTTTAGAACTCAACCGAAACCAGCGGTTTCACGGAACTGGCTTTGTCTAGCTGGATCTAAGCATATATATATATATATATATATATATATATATATATATAGAGAGAGAGAGAGAGAGAGAGGGTTTGATTTCAGATATACTTACAGCCGCACTGGGTGACGGAAGGAATTGGGTTACCACAGAAGCTGGGCCACTTTCACCACCCTCGTCAAGTTGATTTGGCTCTCAAAAATAGGAGTGACTTTTTCGCAGGGGCAGACAAGATCCGCGGCCTTTGCCTGCTGGCAGCATTCGGAGGACGGGTCTTGCGGCGACTGACCGGGGGTCACATACTGTAGGCAGTCAGAGGCCAAGGCCAGGACGTCCCCCTGGCAGCCTTCCACCCTCACCATGCACGAATGCAGCAATGCTGAGCACTACCAGACCCACATTGGAGAATGCCATTTCTCTCTCTCTCTCTCTCTCTCTCTACTGTTGCTTGCTGTGAGGATGCGTGGGGGTTGATACAGCGACCTTCCGTCTCTATTATGGGAAAATATTCTCCTTGAACTAGAAATTTTAGGTATGATCAATAGCTAGATTGCAATACATAGGAATCTTAGATATGGATGTAAATGTTCAACAGATTATCTGAGGGAAGAGACTGCAGGTGGCTTAGTGGGATTCATGCATATACTGGGATAGTTTTACGTAAGAAGAGGGTTTGGATTTCCAGGTTGCATTGGATCTAACTATATCATTGTTGCGACTAATTAGACTTTCTTTGTCATTCAATTGTGATCAGGGATGGCAGTTTCTTGTTTTGGGTCATGCTTGTGTTGTGTCATTTTGTGCTTGTGTCAAAAGCAGGTCACACGAACAAGACCCAAAAGCTTTTGTGTTACCCAAAAGCAGGTCACGCTTGTGTCATGTCATTTACTATCCTGTGAAAAACAGGTCAACCCAATTATACGACCAGGTTTTCTTTCCGTGTATTATGGTGGACATGAACGTGAAATTTTTGGGTCTTGTTCGTGTTGTTTCTAACAAGTGGGACTCGTTGAGTTATATGTAAAGCCATGCTTCCCGTATGAATAGATAATACTTTAATCTGTAAAGTTCTGAATGCGTCATTTGACTAGTGGATACCATGATCATATATACATATACTGTAGGTATTCGAAGTCGAGCTGCTCATGAATTACACAATTACTGCTTAAGAAAAACTCTCAACTCCAATCAATCTTTTCGAGCTCGAGTTTCTCACAAATTTAGTTTGAGGTCGCAAGGAGTTTGTGTGCATGATTGAGCTTTATAATGTTGGAAGAAACCGACGGACTACATGCATAAACAGATAATATGCAAACAATATTCATGTACCTACATCAACCCAAAAATGATTTAAAAAATCATAAACAAATGATGCAAGAAGTTAAGTCCAACATATAATATTGTAGATTTACTTATACTCACATCTACATTTGTTTGAGCTAATTCACGAGCTTATTTGACCTCGGTGTGATTCAAGTTCACTGAGCTTGATTTCGAGTTGAGTTTAATCGAGTTAATCACATATGATGGTAAAAAAAGTACTAATCGGCTAAAGAAGGATAAGTGGAGCTTATGTTATTACCATTAACCATGAGTATGAAGCCCAAGGTCCTTAAAGTTGAAAAGCAAATCTTCTTCACGAAATCTTAACGTGTCGTGTCATGGTTGTGTTATTCCTATATATGGATGCAAATGCCTCCAGTTTATTTAAGCTTGGCTGGTATAGGTTTGTGAATTTGAGCATCTTAAATGAATAAATATAAATAAATAAATATGTGAATGTTAGAAAAATATGTTAACCATTTGGGTTTACAAAGATCAATGATGATCAGGTTGCACCTTAAAACATACATAAAGTAACAAGTAATGCATGCTTGGCTTTACTCAACTCCTATTATCTCTTTTAGTTAAGGAGTGATTGGATCCTACTCACTATTGACGCTGCTCACTATGTAATAATATTATCTCTTTTAGTTAAGGAGTGATTGGATCCTACTCACTATTGATGCTGCTCACTATGTAATAATATTATCTTTTATTTTTTTTCCTGAAAATCCTTACTAAAATTATAATCATGCCATCGAAAAGCAATTGGTAAACATATCAGCATTATCCAGTTTTCCATAATTAAGTATATAAAACTTTCATGTAAATATTCGGTACAATAAAATCACATTAATCCAATTGACTTGAGTTGGTTTAATGCAATTAAATGATGAAAATCTTCCAAATTTAGTTCATTTATAGTTTTGAATTCTCTACTATATATGGAAAACTTCAAAAAAGTACCATGTGGTATATAGGGATGGCAACTGGGTGGGTGGAGCGGGTTTTCACTCCATCTAGCCCCATCCCGCACCACAACCTACTCTATACGATCCGCATTGCGGGTCCTGGGAATCATACCCGCACCCACCCAAACTAAATCGAATCGATCTGGACCCGCGTCGCTGCACCTAATAAAAATATTTTTTAATAATAAAATATTATATATATAAAATATAAAATTTGTTTATGACATTTTATATTATTAAACAAAATCTTATTTATATTTATACATATAAATACATTAAAAATACTTGTAATAAACATATATTTTGTATAACGAAGGATAGAAATCCTAAGGAGACTATAACATTATCATTTTCAGGGGATACACGCCATTTTCTTTGAGGTATACGGACCTCTTAGGAAAAAACTCTTAGGAAAAACTTTGAATCTTGGAGCGATCATGGCCCCTAGAGGGCCACTCTTCCCTCCGCCACCGGTGGTATAGAAAACTTTCAGTTCAGTACCTTATAGTACTTCTCACTTGATTTTGCAAGTACCCAACTAATTGGGTTATAAATTTACATTAATTAATTAATACATTCAACTTCCCCTATTTGGTTTATTCAGCTTGTTTGTGAGCCACAACACACCCAGAAAAAAGAAGAGACTGACATTAATATTAAAGGACTCAATAATCCTTTTAAGTGTTTTTCATTGCATAAGTAACAAACGCAAGATCCATCACAAACGCAAGATCCATCTGATAGTAAACAAACATCAAGTAAACATTCCTCCTATCAAATAATCTGTAAAGATCTATGAATCCACCACCCTTCATCGGCTTCATCAACTTATTCTATCTTTCACTGAGGCCAGCTTCTTCATGCAGGCACTGTATAACCAGCTGCAGTGATGGAAGAAGAATGAGTCAGGTCAAATTGCCCATTTGCCACACATTCGAAGGCTTTTTAATATTTTGAGTATTGAATATAAGACATGATTCATATACAACATATGATTTTTATGGATGGCAGAGAAGTGGGCAGGGTTACCCTGAACCCGACCGGAAACTACCCTGCATGACATACTTGCCCTGTTGAGGAGCGGGTTCTCCGGGTTACCCTAACCCCTAGAACTCGCCTCATGTAGGGGAGTACCGGGCCCGGGCGGCCAGCCGTTGATATGTGTTTGCTTTGTAAATAAATACTTACGGCCACATTTGGTGCCGGAAGGAATGGGGTGACCACATATGGCGGCGACTTCCACCAGCCTGGTCATGTTGGTCTTTGATGCTACAAGAGGACTAATCATGCCGCAGACGCAGACGAGATCACTTCGCTTCATCTCAACGCAGCAGTTGTCCGAAGGCGGCACCAGTGGCCATCCGACGACCACGTACATCCAGCAGGACACAGCCACCGAAAGATAGTCCGGAATGCAACCCAAGTCAAAATCAAATTTTCCTTCAACTGAACCACAATGCAGCTTTGCTACCACAAGAGCAAACATTACCAGACCCGCTTTGGATAATGCCATCCTCTCTCTCTCTCTCTCTCTCTCTCTTCTCTCTCTCTCTCTCTCTCTCTCTCTCTCTCTCTCTCTCTCTTATATTAAAAAAATTGTAGATAATACAAGAAACTTTAGATATTCTCTCTCCTTTATATTAGGAAACGTTAGATAGTAGAAGAAACTTTCTTTAGATATATAAAATTGAAAAGATAGGATTATGGGCGTGTCGTGTCATTACTTAACCACCTTATGTAAATGCGATCCTAGATAATCGATATTCTCTCTCCTTTATATTAGAAAAATTTAGATAGTAGAAGAAACTGTAGATATTCAAAATTGCAAAAGATATAAAATTTTGGGCGTGTCGTGTCATGATTTAACCACCTTTAGCTAGTGATGTAAATGCGGTAGAAAACTTCTAAACAAAGAAGTTTGTTCTTGATATCACGAATCAAGCGACCACATTGCACTGCATTAGACTGCTAGCGTGTCGTGCCTGCCACTTTCTTTGAGAGAGTGGTTCAAGTTAGTTTATATCATGAGTCAGTACGCGATATTCAAAGATTGCTGGCGGATCAAAAGATTTGAAAGTTACTTTGCCGGACTCAACTAATTTGGATCGGATCCATCCTCATGATTAGACTTAGTGGACCTGATGGTGAGAACATGAGAGGTACAAATTGCACCCTCTCTCTCTCACACACACATACATATACATATATATATATATATAGAGAGAGAGAGAGGATTTGGTAAATGTATAATGTCTTCGATGTATAATCTTTTATAAACCCTTTTATGGTTAGATAGTTGATATGATTGATTGAGGTGATAATACAAAGATATTTAATGCATACTATTTATAAAATAAAAGTACAAGTACAATAATACTGTGCGTTTAAATCAATCATGTCAATCGAATGGTAATGAAGATGTTTACAAAAAATTATATAATGAAAGATATTATGTATTTACCACTATATATAGAAAGAGAATGTGGTAACCATTTATACCCAAACTACCTTAAACATTTCACTAGTCCTTATCTTTAAGTAGATCTCAAGTATACGCATGGACTATTCTCTCTATATATATTGCCATTTTCTCTCTCTCTCACACACTCTCTCAATGGGAAAGATTTACATAGCAAAAAAAAGAAATTTTGTATATGCAAAACAGAAATAATATAGGATTGCTGGCATCTATATTTGACAAAACTCTCTAAATAAGTTTTTGATATCACAGTTCAAGTGGCCAGATTGCATTATACATGATTGCTAGCGTACCGTTTCATGGTTGTGCCGACGTTTAGTGTCTCATGTAGAAGTGGTTTATGTTGACTTTGGTACTGGATCTGGATCGGAATGGTTCATACTTATATCACAAAGTGGTTTAATTAGTTTAGCGCATACATATGGATTTTGTTTAGCATTTTGTATTTGGATTCGGGTTGTTTGGATCTAGACCTACATTAGTTAGAATTTGCTGGTAAATCAAAATATGAGGGTTATTGTTTTACGACCTAAGGGAGGTTATATTATGCTTAGAGGAAAGGGCATCTAGCCGCTAGAAATATACCCCCTCCCAGATGCACCCCCCAGATGTTGAACTCCTGCAACGATTTTAAAAGATAAAATATACAACCTGTTGAACAAGATCATGATTAACTATGCATGAGATAAAAATTCCAAACCTAATTATATATCACGAGGAAGAGATATAAATTAATCCTAAAATTTAATATGCATATAATTAATAGAACCTAATTCAAATGTGAAACCAGGATAGAACCAAACCCTTTTTCGACATGGATTTATGCAAAAAAAGCTTATCAAATCCCTATTTTATACCGTCCATACTATTACCTAAAATTGAAAAGAGAAGGTGAAGAGCAGAGATCCGGATGTTTTCAGAGAGAAGAGACACAAGCAGGAGTATAAAAACCAAACAAACACCCACTACAACTCAAAACCCTAATTTTGATTGATTGGATCAGAATATTGTTTCAAATCTGATTACTGGATATTTGATCATAAATAACTAATAAAAATTCTAATTAGGTGATTAAAACTATTTTATTCATGGGCAGTTACATTTATTTTTCTGAAATTTAGGTGGTAGCAATTTGCCTAAATTTCAGGTAAAAGTTCAAATATTTTCAAATTTTGGGTGGGATGGTCGCCCCACCTCACCTCAATGTGGATCCGCCGCTGATTACATATATATGTATATATATATAAAGTTTATATGCTTATATACATATAAATCTTGATAAGTTTATAAGTTTATATATGTGAGTTTTATGACATCATACACACACACACACACACACACACACACACACACACACACATATATATATATATATATATTGATAAGTTTATAGGTTCACATATAGAGTTTTATAACCTCATATGCATATTTGGACAGTAGATCCCAATAATAAGATACCATAATACTCAGTCTTTAACCAAACTTTAAATAAGTAGAACCTTGGTTTAGAATCAAACAGACGATTTTGGCCATGTTACGTTTTGGTTCGGTTTTCAAAATACTAGGAATGGCGAGTAGCATTTTGGTTCGAGGTTGAAGCATAGAAAAGGAAAAGGTACTAGTAAGATGTTAGATTTTTCTTCATTTCATTTGCTCAATATCCACCATTCATTGCTCAACGAGTTTTCTTTAAGAGCAACTAGCCAAAGAGCCTTTATTTATATAAATATGGTCACAAATTATTTATTATCCTTTTAAGAGACAAGCTGAAACTAGGTTTGAAATTAATAAATACACTGAAAAAGTTTACTTGTGGCACTCATAGCGTTCATCTGGCAGCAGACTCGACTGACAAGATGAAGGTCATGAGTTCGATACTCTGAGTATGCATTCCTGACCTCCTTATGAAGAAAACTAGCTGGTGAGAGCCAACCCAACCCTGAACTACGAGCAGCTTAGTTCATTTGCAAGCCCTAACTATTTACCTTAGTCATGGAAAATTTCCCAAATTAATTAGTGTAAAATTTTCTTTTTGGTACAGTGGGGAGCGCATATGTATATATGTATGCTCTTGTGTATTCAACTCATAACCTTCAACTGTTCTTAAGTAATGCTTGGATGATGGATGGTTAAGATTTAAAATTTCAAAAGCAAAAGTGTTCATGCGAACAAAGTGTATATGAAAACTCCATCTTACCCACCTCTCATGTCTACCCATTTTTTTTATGTAATGAATATTATTTTAAAAAATATAAAGATTTTTTGGAAAAGATAAATAACAATGTTATTACACTCATGCCATAAAAAAATAATGGTTCAACATAAGTGAGCAATCAAGTAGAATCCAATTGCTCTCTCTTTCCCTCCGTATATAAAGAGAGAGAAATTAGTTGATGTGTACATATATTCAATCTTAAACATTCTAAAGATCTTAATTATTGGATTCATGAAATTGATAGTTGAAATTCAAATCTCAAAACCAAAAAGGTATTTTTGTTCTTTTTGCTTGTAGATTAAATGTAATGTTAAGGATAGAACAATTGAGACGAGTGTGCTCATGAACTATTCTCCTCTATATATATGTGTGTTAAGTGGCATATTTGCCGTGAGACCCTAAAGAATTGGCCTACCACAAATGAATCAAATTGTGTGTTTGTGGGTGAGTATGTGTTTGTGTTTGTGTTTGTGTGTATATGGACTAAGAAGGTATAAGAAATCATAAACGTAACACATCGTTCATTTTTGTTGACAAAGAAGGAAAACTAGCAGAGATGTGATCAAACTGAAGGCATCCTTCGCTCTTTATTTATTACATAATATTGTAAATGTATATATATAGCGATCGACCCTGTCCTTCATCAGCTTAGTCAGCTTTTACGTAGCAAGAAGCCCTCTTTATACTCTGGGTACGGTAAAAGCTGCAGAAGGAATCCAATCAGATATTGGCCATCAGATGATATATATAACAAGCTCAAGCACACAGGCGCCTCCCGCTATGCGTGCGCACAAACACGCATACATACATACATATATATATATATATATATATATATATATATATATATATATATATATATATATATATATATATATATATATATATATAGGAAAATGCAGGAGTTTCATTATATATATAGGAAAATGCAGGAGTTTCATGTTGCACTCATTGTGCACCACTACCCACTTCGCACCCCTCGAGTTACCCTCAACCTTCCTTCCTTACTTCTCCAACTCCTCTCCAACACGGCACCACCATTTTCAAATGTTTATCGTGCGTGCATGTGTGTGTTTGTAGGGAGAGAGAGAGAGAAAGAGATAGAGAGAAGGTCATCTTGAGGAGGTTGTGGTATAAGTGAGTCTAGTGACCATCACTGGTGTCAGAAAATGGGTGGAAGAGGGCGGAGCAAGGTGGTTGAGGTTGGTGGAAGCCTATTTGAGTGATGGTGTGTACGAATGTACTTGAAACTTGGACCCATATCGCAGTTATCTCTCTCTCTCGCACACACACACGCACACATACATATGTGTTATACACACTAAGTAGAAAATTACTGTTCAGCCGCATCATATATATGTATATATATGTATGTATATGTATATATATGTATGTATGTATGAATGACTCCCTCACGAATATATACAAGGCTCTCGGATCTATCATGTTGTGATGAATATGCATACTTACAGCCACATTTGGTGCCGGAAGGAATGGGGTGGCCACAGGTCTTGGCGACTTCCACCACCTTGGTCATGCTGATCATCCTCTCTACATCTGGGGTGACGCGGCTGCAGGCACAGACCAGGTTGGCGGACCTCACCGTCTGGCAGCACTCACTGGAGGGGGCCGCCGGTGGCTGGTCACGCTCCACATACTGTCGACATGTCGCGGTCAAGGCCGCGAAGTCCCTCGTGCAGTCTTGCCCTTCCACCTTGCCAGAATGCTGCACTGCTACCAGCCAAATAGCAAATATTGCCAGACCCACTTTGGAGAACGCCATCCTCTCTCTCTCTCTCTCTCTCTCTCTCTCTCTCTCTTTGCTTCTCTTGATTGCTATGAGCATTATGTATGGAGGTTTATATAAACAAACTTAGCGGCCTTTGTATCATGGGGAATTAATTTTTAGGAGCAAAGGGTGGTTGACCTGTTTTTGACATGGACGACATGACACGAAATTGCTCGCAACTTCAGAAACGGCACGGGAACCAGAGAAGAACCCAAACCCGAAAATCTGAGGTTCCACCCATATATAGTGACTCTAAAGAATTGGGTTAACCTGTTTTGAAGGTGAACACAAAATGACACGGCTTGGACACGACCTGCGACTGCCACACCTACAAACGGAAAACGAGTGCTCGTGAAATTGGCAAAGGCAAGGTTATTAATTCACAGCTTGTTTTTGGATCGTGGGTCCGGGTCTGCCAAGTGCTGCGGTTATGGAGAAAGACAGACCAGGCTTCACCACTCACCTACTTGGAGAATGACATCCTCTTTCTTTCTCTCCTCCTTTTTATCTTCTTGCTTTTTTATTGCATCCATGCATCAGCCATTGGAGTTTATAGAGACAGATTTAGTTGCCTACATATTTTCTAAAAAATTTCTAAGAATTAGAGGTACTTGACCTGCTTATGACGTGCACGAAATGACATGACACAAAAGCAACACGAAACTGGGGCGACTTAGACACAACACGCAAACCAGAAATGAACACAAGCTGAAAAAATCCAAATGCTCCACCCGAAGTGGCTCAAAAGATTTGGGTTGTGTTTGTGTCAACCTGTTTTGGACACGAACATGAAATGACACGCAATTTCCACCCCTACTGCGAATGAGTGCGCGTGAAACAGGCAAAAAAGCAGGGCTATTAATTTTGGATCATGGGTCCGGGTCTGCCAAGTGCTGCGGTTATGTAAAAGGAAGACCAGGCTTTAAGTTCTCGTGCGGGAACTCTTGCTTGACGTTACTGAAAACTAGGTTTACTTGCCAAGCTGGGTCACCAATAATATGGTAGGGACGGCTGCTGGATGAATTTAAGTCTGGATCTGGTTAGTCGAATTAGAGGAGCAAATGAGGTTCGTACTACCAACTGGGGTCCAGATCCAGTGTTATTTTTCTTACTTGAATCCAAAGCCAGGTCTTGGATATAAGTTCAGTACCAGATCCAATACGGTTTCAAGTTTTTGCATCGTAAGGCAGTCCGAATTTAAAACAGTAATTTTTAATTAGGAAGCATGATAATTACATAAAAAGGAAACATGGGCGCCCCATGTAGATGTCTCGATGCGACCACTAGACAATTATATATATATAATATGTATAGGAAAACCGGTAAATGCACATATATATCCATGCCCAAATCCACTTAAACATCTTCACAATTTGATTTACGTCATCTATGAATGAAGATTTAATTAAAAATGTAAAAGTACAAATATGTTTTTTTGTACATATTGCATGTGCATTTAATACTTTTGTTTTATCACCTAAATTGTTCATCTTAAAGATCAAATAGTTTAGACGATTAAAGTGTATTTGAGCATGGATAAGGTGTGCCATGGACTATGGTCTCACACACACATGCATTCAAAGTGTTAGTTCACCTGTGTGGATGTGTGTTAGGCTTTGGCCTCCCCTTCTAACATAGATATATATACATACATACACACACACACACGCATATATATATATATATATATATATGGTATATTCATACATGCACACATATATGTATATATACACACACACGTGGTTTGTGTGCAATGCCCTGTTGTCTATATACACACATGCACAAATGGATAGACCTAATCCAGTAATTGTGGTGGGACACACCCGACACATCCATTGCACACATGTGACATGCTTATATACATGCTGTCTCTTATATATATATGCATACATACACACACACACACACACACACACACACACACATATATATATATATACATGCATACATACACACACACACATATATATATATATACATGCATACATACACACACACACACACACATATATATATATACATGCATACATACACACACACACATACATATATATATATATATATACATGCATACACACACACACACACACATATATATATATATATATATATATATAGAGAGAGAGAGAGAGAGAGAGAGAGAGAGAGAGAGAGAGAGAGAGAGAGAGAGAGAGAGAGAGAGAGAGAGAGAGAGAGAGAGATTGAGATTTCCTTTCTTAATCACTAAGGGCGAAGTATGAATTTCGTGTTCTTTTAATGAACATTAGCATATCAAATGTTCATGAGTGAGTCATTGACAACTTTTACACGTATCATCTTAACCAATGAGGCCACAAAACTCGTAGTTGTTGCTTCCGGGCTTCTCAAATGCATGAGAAAGTAAAACTTGTCTCAAGTGCAACAGAAATGACTACTTTAACTTATGGATCATTCTTCTGAGCACACACTTGTGGATCAATGACATCTCTTACCGAGTCGATGTAAATAGTTCAAGGGTTAGTCCAATATAAAGGAGATGCACCCCTCATGCGTGTCTTGTGTAAAAGAGATGCATTAGAGTTCTTTTTCTTAGAGCAGAGAAAGAAAGGAGTGAAAAGGGGGAGACGAGAACGAGTCAGTGACAAGCTTTAATGGTAAGAAATAGTGGAGAGAGTGGGAGAGATGGGAGAGGGAGAGAGATGAATGACGACCGCATATATTAATGGCGAGAGGAAAGAGGGAGAAAAGAGTGACGGGTTGGTCCCAACTACGAGAGATAAGTAAGAGGAAAGAGAGAAGTGTGAGGATAAGAGAGCTCCGATTAATCATGTGTCGAAGAAAAAGAGAAGATAGAAAAAAAAAGGGGTGGGTGTTGTATAATATGAGCTTTATGAAAAAGATTAGAGGGTGTGTTCTTAGTAATTTGGAGTATGTCTTTATTAATTATGTATTTTTATGGTTTGACTAAGCTACGTTTTCATGAAACCTTTTGTATGATCGTTAAAGCAAAGCTTAGCCATCAAGATCGGGATGGATTGGTGTGGTTCCTTTACGTCGAATAAAATGTATCCCAGAAAAACCCATATTACCGAATTTAAGGATTTTATCTATGACACAACAAGCTTTAAATTTTCTCACAAATTCTTCAATCGTATAAAAATTTAGCGAAGAACTCTGAATGCTGATGATGAGAGATTTATTTAGAATTTTATAAAAAGAAATTTAGGTAAGATCAAGAAAGTGGAAAGAGATGATAGTCGTTCTATTTGCAAGGGCTTCGGACTTCAGTACTGTATCGGTCTGGACCCCCTTAGGCACCAAAAAAAAGGAAATTCCACACGAAATGGGGAATTCATGAATCACTCTCTCTTCCATACTTGTATAATCAGATTACACAGTCTCGACGAAGAAGTCCTATTCCTTGGTGTGCACCTGCTAGCTCTGCCTAACCCTACCTTGTCTATGCAAAAATTAGAATGTCAGGTCCAAAAATTTCAAAACTTGAATTTGGATGAGTTTGTTGAGAACTTGAACATTATCCGTTGTGCACCTATATATTTATATATATAGAGAGAAGAGAGAGAGAGAGTGTTTGGACATTGCTTACGAGATTGCTTCCTGCATACTCATCGCTTTTGGGTGGCATTAATGTAACAAGAATATTTTTTGTACTTTTTCAAAACTTATTTAAAAAAATTTAAATTATACTCATACCACTCAAAAGCAATAGATAGACATGCAAAATATGGACATGATCCAATTTGAAGTAAATCGAAGATATGATTGGTTTTTGAGATATTGAAAAGTCAAGGTTCTTTTTCATTTGTTTCTTTCTCCTTTTCCTTTGGGGCAGGGTCCAAGAGCAGTGTAAACATAAGGAGGTCCTTATGTTAACTTCGCAAGTATCTTGCATAATATCTTCTAAGTAAGAAATCAGAGCTTGATGTCCGTTACGCCTAAGGACTTCTCATTTATTACTTGATGCATTTGGGGTGTTGAAAATATATTTGACCTCTATTGTTTGGTTAGCGAATACGTTGGTCAGGTTTGGTTTGGATCTTGTCTGCTTGGTCTGCCTAACCCTGCTTGCCTTTCAAAGAAGCCATACATGCAATAGTAAGCCAAGCTCTTCTTGCAAGCTACTTGAGAATGGTGAGAACAACCTGAATTCGACACGGTCTTCGCAAGGTCGACACACGAGAAAATGAATCTGAAGCTCACAAGTACTCGGTTCCAATTGACTGGGGGAGAAATTGAGCTTTATACACATTAAATTACGTATATTCCATAATTAAAAAAAACTAGTACTTGGCCCAAGTACGTATTATAGTTCAGCTTTCCTCATATTCTCTTCAAGGTTTATTCATGAGCTTAGTCAAGCTCGAATAGCCGAGCTGCGGTATATCAAACATGGCTCTAGCTTGGCGATCAAAGTTCGATCTAGTGACACCAAGAGCTTTAGCTCAATGGCAGGGTGCTCTAGCGCCGTTGTTGCTAATGGGGAGTCCGACTCCAAGAGGGTGCATTTTTTTGTGTGTGTTAGGCTTCGACCTCCTCTTGCAACAAAAAAAAACTACTTGATCTCAAATTCGAGCTAAATATTTATTTGAATTGTTGAACTACTGGTCTGTTTTGCCTGTGAATGTGGGAAAGCAGAGGTGGCAATTTTAGACCCGACCCAGTAACCTGACCTGAAGCTGACCCAAAAATTTTGGGGTTTGGGTCTAATCCAGGGATCAGGTTTAGTTCATTCATAGGCAACACGAGAAAACTCGAGGCAGGTTTGAACCCTGCTCTTGTTTGGGTCTTGGCCTTGGAAATGGACCCAGGAGAAATACCGTTTGGGTCTGCTCATGACCTGCTCTTGTTTTGGTTTGGTTCTGCTCATGTGCTCAGTTCCCCCTTGTTCAGTAATTCAAACACGTTCTTGTCGTTAAGCCTGACACTGGATCTCTTCCGCACGGAACGTATCGGGAGATGAACGGTGCGTTCAGAGAACCGGTTCCGAACGTAATTCGTTTTCCCGCCTTTTTCATTCCCGTTCATTCTTCTCTCTCTCTCTCTACGGAAGGATCAAGTCGTCTCTTCTTCCTTTCACTATCCAAGATAGGGTAACATCCCTGCCCTAATCGCTCTCCCTTAATTCGTTTTTCCGGCATCTGTTCCTCGCCATTGGCCGCGATTACAAACGCCTACCATTTGATCGCGCAGTCGCAGAGAAGTGGAAGACGAAGAGGAAACTATGGCGTCTTTCTCTTTCCCATTACTGAGCCTCGCGGATATCGCGTACAACCTCAACACTCTCCAGATCGTCAACGTGACAGAGGAAACCTTAGCTCGTCCCACTTGCGATCTCGTCTGCGCCATCTACACATCTATCATCACCCACCTCGATCCTTTAGGGTTTGATCTCCTTCATCTCTTTCCTTTTCTTTGCCGCTTTCTCCTCTTTGTTTCTAGGGTTTAAAAAACTGCGCGCATAGCAAGAATTACCTTAATTTAAAGATCGATCATGTCGTATTATCACTACTGTATACCGGATCATGAACACGTTAGGGTAAATTTGCGAATCCAATGCGCTCTAAGAAAAACGCGTGTACAGTGTGCTTTACGGAAAAGTAGCCATATAGATATGATATCCATGTCCAGAAACCTTGGGATCCTTTGATGAATATAACGAAGCCGTTTTGGTAGCAACTACTATTCCGTCCTTTCCTAAGAGAATTTTGTGCTTGAGTACACTGCACTTTGCAAAACACATGTACGGTGCGTTTTAGGGAAAAATAGCCATATAGATGAGATCTCCTTGCTATAAACCTTTGGATCCATTATTTACTTGCTCATTTGATGAACATATCAGACTTTATGATGGTTTGAAAATTTTGGCTTATGAATGTTGATGTGTACGTAAAATGTGTAAGAAGTCCATCAGATGGGTGTTGTGCATTTTGAACACATTTGTACTGTTAGATTCTTGAGAGGCGCATGAATCTGAAACTACGGAGCTCCAGTGTATATCACTCCAGCTCACAAGCTATTCTTCTTTGATTGCTTTCTCTCAGTTTCTAGATTTGTTTAGGATAGTGCAGATTTTTGGTTTCATATAGACGTACGGGGACTTTTCTTCATTGCAATGGTTTTGGCATATTTTAGTGTTTTATGCAAAGTATGATTATATGAACAGCTTTGATGCTAGAGTAGTTGTTGGGTAGTGAATCACAGTATAAGAGACATTTTGCTGGTGCTACTCTGTTTGGTTATTGAAACCGGGCGTTCCATTTTGTGGTTCTTTTGATATGAATGGACTTGTTTTATCCTCTCAAGAAAAAAAGTTTCCTAGGTGTTGGATAATGTCTGGAGAATTGGATAATCTGAGGATTTGCATTTTTGACACAATAAGATAAACCATTTATACCGTTTTGCTGGGCAAGTGGAATATTTTTGGTTCTTGCCTTTCTTATGGAAAATACCTTTTCAGGGATGATCAGGAACAGGCTGCTTTTAGTGGGCTTGAGCTCTTGGAGTATCCTGATTACCACACTGAGTCAATTAAGGTAATCCATTTGTACAGTAAGATAAAGGACATCGTTTCTGCCACTGGGGCGAATGGTTTCTCTTTGAAAGACATCCTCAAGCCAGAGACACAACGGATGGTTTATTTCATCAGTTCGATTCTTAATTTCATATTTTACAGGTAGTGCTTATTCCTTGTGAATTTCTATCTTCTCCACCCTATCATCATTCATTTGCGATTCTTCCCTTTCGGTGACTAGGTCTGGTCTATCATGATTGTTCATAGGAATTCACTAAAGATCCATTTTTTGTTGTTGAAAAGTCAGGGAGGACAAACTGAGACTCTTGCAACCAATCATTGGGGAGAATTATGCTGCGCGCCAAGAGGAGCTAGAGCTGCAGCGCACAGAGGTACTGCTTTTGTCATGTCCTTGGTCAAGAGTTCTTTAGGTATCACATATTAATACTTTCAGTGTATGGTGGACAAATCCGATCTGCATACACATGGTTAGACTCACAGTTTTAGATCAGGTGCTTGCCTTTGTGTATTTGTATATATCACTTACTAAAAATTAACACAATCTCCTGCTGCTTGATTGCTGACTACTGTTATTTGTTTAAATGTTACATCTTTCAGATGTTTTGTGTTGGTAGATTTTTTTTCTAGTGGTTTCTACCTGGAACTTTCAACAATTCTTTTGATGCTTGATTTATTATCATGCAGCTGGAGAATGAACTTTTGGAATTGGAAGCTGCTGAGCAGCAGGATCAACCCATAGTTTTGCAACTACAAGCAGAAGTCGATGAACTCAGACAAACTGTTCAATCCCTAAACAGGGAACAAGCAACACTTAAAACTCATTATCGTAATCTTAGGGATGTCAATGATGCTGAAATTAGGCAGAAGGTTTGTTCTTTCAGTTTGCAATCATTATATTCTTATCCTTCTTATTACTGCTTCCTCAACAATTGCTTTTCCACCATTATTACTCTTCCTATTTTATGTTTTCAAACATTACCAATAATTGTATCTTAAGCTTTCATCTGATTACAATCATTATGTTATCTGTTTAAGTTTATAGCGGCATGCATTTTATAGTGCTTGAATGTGCTGCTACAAGCTCAAGCCTAATGATGTCATCTTGAACTTCTACAGATTTCTGATGCAGAGTTCACTCTAATGGAATATGTGCAAGAGAATGACAAATTGAAATCTAAAATTGTCCAATCTCCAGAAAAGCTTCAAGTATGTCTTCTTATTGCATCTCATTTGTTGTATAATAATTTTATCCCTTTCACATAGAAAAAACCCTTTTTTGGTTGTCATGTTCATTGTTGATCAAGGCATTTATAATTATTCGTGGTGTTTACTTCAGTCATCTTTAATACCATGGTGAATAGCTTAGCAATATGATTGTCCTAGAAATTCAAAAGCATCTCAGTAGAGCTTGATCTGTCTAAGTCACGTGTCACTTTCCATTCAGCCTGCCAATTAGTTGATAATGTTCTCTTCTTTTCTATCTTATGGAATTTAACGTCCACTGGTGCTTCTAGATCTGGTGTCATGAAAATATTTGCTCTTTATAGAAACGTTGCAGCATGACATGCTCTAAACCAACTCAAATGATCTGGTGATAGTATTATTTGTGAAAACTGAAAAAGATGTTGGAAATGTGTGGTTAGCATATAGCATCAGATTATTGATAATGAAATTAATCTCCACCTTCTCCATATAAAATCCCTATTTTATACCTATTTCTCCTTGCCTTGGCATACCGTTGGATCAGCTGGGAGGGGATGAAATGGTGCAAATGATGCTTCCTTTAGTCTGGTTCAGTAATTTCTTTTTAGTAAAACTGGGTCAATCTTGGAATATTCCACATTTAGACAAACATCCCCATCTAGACTCGTGAAGATAAATTAGTCATTCTGAAGATTATACATTGTGACGGTGAATGGTCAATCTGTGCTAAAAAATTCAAAACTACACATAAGGCATTATCACAGCCTTGTTTTCTTCTATGCTTTCTTTTATTTGCACAAAAGACTATTGGAGAATATCCATAATAGCCTCTTTGATGTGCCCTCGAAAAAGCTGAAGTTAACTATGGTTTGGTAATTGGTTTCTCTGAAAATTGATTATGGGATATTTTGAGCATTATCTGTGGTTGTTGGGTTTAATTGGGATAAATCAAAATGGTTGGTTTGTAGTCTAGTGTTAAACTAGACGATGATGTTGGCAGTTGAAGGATATATTGGGTTTTCTTTATGATATGATTGATATCTGTGTTCCAGCTTGATGGTGAGTATTGTCAAGTCAAAGCCCTAAACCTTAATAAGGGACTTAAGCACCATCTGATAGTATGATAGTGAATCAACACCCAATCCTACCCAGCTACTATAAGGTAGAGCTCTGCCCAACTAGCCAAGCTCGCCATCCCTTGAATATTCAGCCAGTCTGGAGAGATCCTCTTCTTCCCACATAGGAGACATCTTGTAGAGTCTTTCTCTGTTCAGCACCACTTTCCTCTTGCCTTTATAGCTGGCCAGGGCACTGACGGAGGAAAAGTCACATTACTATAATTATTAGAAATTCAAGAGTTTTGGTGATTCACTTCTGGCATTCTTTTGTCAGGTTCTCCTTCCCTTCAGTAATCAGCAACATAATGAATGAGAAACTGGCACAATGAATTCATAAATGCCAAATTGTTGGGGATTTGACTTTGTTGGTTGCATCTATTCAAGTCATAATCTTCATAAAGATTTCAGAACTTTGTGCCAATGACTCCTAATAATGTGGCTTGAACCCTTAACTCAAACCATGACATTCCTACATTGTGTTAACTCTATTGGTTAGCAGAATCCAACAAAATCTGATGCTGAATTACCATTTGCGCTGGATGAAATATGTAAGCAATTTAAGGGCACATTTTCTTTGCCCTGTGACCCTTAATATTCTATGGAACCTGTTTTTGAATAGCAAGACCTTTCAGGTCAGAACATACTTGACAAAGTAGAGCAGTTATTCATCATCTAACTTGAGAGCATTTATTCCTTGAAGCAAGTGGTTTGAAAGTCCTTGTTACAAAGTTACTTGTTTTAATGGCCCATTACACATGATAAAAAACACTTGCAATTAGACTTGAAACAGTGTTCTGAGTAATGTGTATTTTTCTACGTTTCCTATCCAATCCAAGTTCCTAGTTTTCAGATGCTCTAAACTATTACAAATTCCCCGTTTTGTCTATTTTGCTTCTCAAATTTCAACTGGAAGTACGGTATGCTGTTGTGTTTACTGTATTCTGGCTATTTGAATGACACTGATATATTTGTTATCGTCTTACACTTTATCTTATAGAGCATAAGCATGCTGACTTTGCCTTTTCGTCTCTTTTCCTGCTTAAGAAAGCACTGGAAGAAAAGAGATCCGTTTTGACTCAAATGCAGAACTCTGAGCGTTCTGCGTTTCAGGACTATCAGAATCTGGTGGCTAAGAATGAATTGTATGAGAAGGTAATCCATTTTGTTTACTGAACCATGTATCTCAAGTGGTGTTATTAGCAACATCTGTGGATTGCTTACGTAAAACATAGAAGTTACGGGGTTGTCAGATTCTCTTTGGAGCTTGTTGTAAACTATTGGTATTCGTCTGTTGGTAAAGATTCCATGTAGTCTTCTAATTTATTGGGTGGCCGTGCCTGCTTTAAAAATAAACAATGAAATCCTGTGTGGAACGTCACCTTATAAGCTAGAATGCTACAGGAAGTGGACATGTTGATATGTATATATATATCTACGTATGTAGGTAGTACATGTATGTATGCGTCTATATCTGTATACATATATTCTTTTGACTTCTTTTGAGGAAGCATGGAAACTTATTGATTTGTACCTATAATCATCCTTGCTTAAAATGGTAATGGATTTTTCAAATCTGCTCGATCTCATCTCTTCAGTCTGGTTCAATTTCTGTCTTTCCTATTTCTGAAGTACCTTTTGGTGGAATTCTTTCTTAGGTGTTGTATTTTGATGGTAATATATATATTCCTCTGCAGGCATCTAAAAAGCTATCGAAGTACTTGTCTGAGATGCAGGCTATGCAAGAACAGGTTTGGGTCGTTCACCCCAAATGCTCCGCCATCTTAAGTATCTGCTTCAGTTGCCCTTGCTTTTTTAGGATTTTGACAACCATAATGAACTATGAGAAAGGTACCTTGCATTTTATTGGCATGATTTTTCACATGGAAGGGGACCAGCTTGGTTCTATCCAAAATTATTCCATGCCAACTGTATTCTCTGCGTTCTCGTTCAAATCCATGCTGCTTATTGGATTTTCTGATGTTAGAGTTCTAATGTAGTTGAGGGCACTTATAAATGTGCATATATCATAAAACAGAGGATAGGACAGAGTAATTAAAGGTGTAAGAATGAGCTTGTTCATTTCTGTTAAGTTACGAAAACAAACAATATCATGTACAAGCATTTGATTAGGAGTCTATTTACTGGTGTCCAGGTAAATTCATGTAAGTCGATTGAGAAAGAAGTAAAAGCAATAAAAACAAAGCTAAGTGATATGGAATTGATGGCCATGTCTCTTGAAGCGAAACGGGTCGAGCTGCAGAGCAAAGGTGTCTGCGACAAACTCACGTTCAATCATATATATAAGCATTTGATTTTCTATAAGTCCATATTAGATAAAAGATCCTACATTTCTTTTATCAGTTGATGATGGTGAAAAGGTTGCGAGGGCATTGGAGCAAGAGAAAGAATCAAAATGCGCAGAGGCAGATAGAGAACTAAACTCTGTCAAGTCAGCAGCAGAGTTAGAGCTACAAGAGCTGGATCTAAGACAGAAAAGGACTGAAACAACGATAGCTGAAGTATATAACTTTTTGCATTTAATTAGTTTCTACCTAACATAGTTCAAATTGGTAAAGACCTTTTTGTATATGGTGCAATTATGCAGGCAAATGAGATAAAATCACAAACAGCTTCAGCAAGGAACAATGGTGAAGCACTTCTACAGCGATTGGGCAGCAAATGTGAAGAACTTGTGAATGAGGTAAACTTGTTTGCTTTTGTTCCTCCTAGCTATCTCCTGAGTTGAAGTGATTGACCATGGTTCCTTGTTTGAGCATTCTTATCCAATAACTTCTCCTATGCTTCTTAAGCGTATATCAATCACTTGAATCGTGTCCATGATTATCCCCTGGAGGTCGCTCCGCGTTTGTGCTTTTTCTTGGCAGACTTCGGTAAATGTGCTGTAAGTTGCATGGACATACTTGATGAAATCGTGTTTTTTGTGATCACAGTATCAAAAGTATTCATCTCCGATTGATGACTTTCTACTGAAGCTAGAAGAGGAACACAAACAAAGCAAGTGAGGTGCAGAGCCTATATCTCTCGAGCATGCCTTGTATATCTTATGCTCTCTCTCTCTCTCTCTCTATATATATATATATATATATATATATATATATATATATATATAACGTGTGTACTGTGATGCGTTCCTCCAGCACACCTATGTTTAAAGTTTCAAGATGCTTTTCACCGTCTCATTTGGCACTCAGAATGCTGAAAAAAGTTTCTACATAAGATTTGGTATCACTAAAGATTTAATCTGCTAAAAGTGTGTTGAATATCCTTGGCGTAAAGCATAGTGGGTACTGGCGGCAGGGGTTTGGGCCATTGACTGAACACGCTGAGCTTAGTAAGTACTGAAGTGGCTGTGACTATTGAGAAGTCACTAGAAATGAGTTTGGTCCGGTTGGCTCATATTGAGATCCAAAAGCCTCCTAAACCTGGCCCATATTAACTCAAGCTGTCTATGTGAACTGTAGTGGCCGAGCCAAATAACATCCATGCCAGGTGACTCCGCGGGCAGATGTATGTGTGTGCGCATATTACTGTTTCCATTATAACTAATTATCTTGAGGGACTAAATAATTATGGTCAGTGGAAAGGCATAAACAAATCTGTTTAAACTGCTAAGACGGGAACTATTTCGTTATTGTTTGAGAAGTAGGACAACCTAGTAAATAACCTGGGGTCGTTATTGATTTGGATCGGGTATGCCATTGGCACAGCTTACACAAATCGTGTTGGATCCGGATTGACATGAACCATAATAGGGCTTGTGTGTGTCTTGCATGAGATACGAAACAAAACTCGTGTTTATGATTCGGGTTCCTCACATGCCAAGAATTCGTCTAGATACAAGTTGCTTCCCCTCGATACCCTCGTAACACGCTTGAATTTCATCGCAAGCCAGAAGTCTCCACATTAACGGAAGAGGGAGAAAGATGAATGTTTTATCTGCTGAGCCTTGGCAGGCTGCTTGTTGGGACAGAAGGGCCCCAAAATGTCACCCGGTCTCACCACTTGTCTTCTGGTTTTCATTGAATAAAGCAAATATATACATCTCCAAGTTCTCGGGCCTCTTTGGTGGGCTTTGGGGTGTGTCTTGTCATGAGGCCTGAGCCTAAAGATTTGTAGGCTCCGTTTACCTTATAATCAAACACTTCGGTGTGCGGTGACAGTTTCATAGGCCTGACCTTGTTATCAAACATCCCCTTGAGGTATATGCCGTGCATGGTTATTGTTGTACGTACATGCTTATCATGGTGACCTCCTGTCGATGGCCAGCAAGACTGATACAACAACAGTCATCTGTGTGGCAACAATCCTCTCCATCCACAAATAAGCTCAGTCTACCACGACGTCCAACAGGTTCCTGTATCTTAGACGGCTGACTGGGTTTATGACTGTCCCGGTTGGCTGTGAAGAGGGCGTAGGAAGCTTCAGTGACTGCGGTTCTCCACATAAGCAATATTTACACGTTCACTATGAGAGGTGCACCAGTGCTTTCAAGATTTTAACGATGTGAACAATGAACGACATTGATTCGCTTTAGAAGGAATCTTGGGGTGGCGTTCAGACTATCTGGGTTTGACCTGACCCGACCCGGCTTGTTCCAGTTTTTGTTTTTCAACCCAGAAACATTCTGATCAGCTCTTAGTAGAGTTGGGATCAATAATATATATATATATGTGTGTGTGTGTGTGTGTGTGTGTGTGTGTATACTCGCAAACAGTTGCGTTAAATTGTCTTTTATGCTCCTAACTTTCTGATCAAATTGTTGGCCAACAAAGACGAAAGGAAACTTTCACAAAAGTTGCTTTCTAAATCAAATATTAAAAGTTACAAGTGTAATGCTTTTCTTTTTGAAATCATTTATCTAACCCTTTGATTACACGGTTGAGATCATGGAGCACACATTTACTATGGTTGATTTACACAGATTTGGGTGCACGCACGAGGGGGGCGTGGGTGGCCCCTGTCATGGAGTACCTTGGTCGAATCTGCCTGAAGATCACTACCATCCATTACTAATAATTTTACCCGTTCATCAAGCAGATAAAACGGTTCATTTTGCGTGTGTTCTCTCCTCTTACCCTTGTTGCTCTTTTTTTCACTCCAGTTCATGCTTCTAGTCATCACGTTTCTCTCTCAACCTTAGGACCACGCGGTTCAGTCCTAGTTCTGCTTTTCGTAGAACTGGAACTGATGTTTCCATTTTTTAAAATTTCTGTGAAAGTTTTCAAATTTTTCTTAAACAATTTAAAACTAAAACTGGAACTGAGAACAGCACGTAACGGTTTTAAACTGGAACCGGTTCGGTACCGATTTTTGGTTTTACGAAAACCGGATGGCCATGTCTAAATCCCGCTTTGTTCTACGACAAATTTCCTGACTTTGACCTTTGAGTGTACCAAGAGTGATTGGACCAAAGCTTGAGCGTTTGAGACGTTTCAGGGCATTTTGGCAAATCAGTCAACAGCGGACTATCGAAGAACGGAGAGAGAGACACAGAGAGAGAGAATGGGCGTATCGACGGGGAACTCCCTTTTTCGCCCCTAATTCGAGATCCCTATAGCGCAATCACCATTTCCATTAGTGTCTTCGGCATCGCTTGATCTCTTCTCGATACGACGTCTCCGGCAATGGTACTCTCTCTCTTTCTCAGATTGTTTCGTTGCTTCCGTTTTTCGGTGTCTGTTACACCAACAATGAATTTGCGGAAATCTCTGTTATGATTGATTGGCCAAGGGACCGAGTTCTTTTCGTGGATTTATGGGGTTTCAGAATTGCAAGCTGGCCTTCCTTCTTCAGAATTTTGTTTATGTTTGGGGCATTTTTATCTCATTCGTTTGGCTTAGATTATTGATCTCCTTTTGCGCTTCCTTTGGTTTGTTCGTTTCTCTCAATCTACTCAGGCCCGAAGATGTTAGGTTCTGTTTGATGTTCCAAACAAGGCACACCCGAAAACGCATTGTCCCCTCCCAAAATTAATTTCTCTCATTGATGAACCCGTCACATATTTAGTTTACCTACATCCATAGGTGTGGAAGGAAGGATCCCTTGGAGAACTGAGAATTCTACATTTCTGGTATTGTTTGCGCTACAAACACATGTTGACGGATCAATAGCTAACGCAGCATTTTTTGGTTGTTCTTTTCCATACTTTACTGATGAATGCTTAGTCTTCAAAGCTGTTCTGCTCTGAAATTTTGGATAGAGGATGAAGAACCAATTGTTCATCTCTTCAAGGACCCGCCCGTAATGATAAATGATCGGCCTTGCCTGAAATGACCTTATTCGGTCATACCATCTTCATAAAACAATCTGAGAGGTCCAATAATGGCAACATCTGAGCCCTGTAGATATATTCTTCTATATGTCGATACAATTAAATTGTTTTTCTCTTTTAGGGATGTGATTGCCATTTTACCTTTGTCAACTGATTTCACCTTTTAGTTTGGAGGCTTCTGGGTCCAAGGTTCCTGCACAAATATTAACAGCATAACTTAAAAAGGAAAGAGAAAACACATGCACATACACACATGCTGCATAAACCATATCATTTTCCCCTGACCCTCTTCCTTTCATCACTAGTGAGGTCATCTAATGAAAATAGCTACTATGTTGATCTCCAGTCCAGCCCCTGTTCAGTGCTTCATGATATTTTTTCCCAATTTTCCTCGGTCTTATATCCTTCCTAATTGAACAAATCCATCCACATATCTCTCTTGCAACTTGTCCAATGTTTGAAGGACCTCTTTTTGTTTCGTGCAAACAAGTTCTAATGTTGAATCACCTGAAGCAAATTCTTGTCATATGCTCTTTGTCATTTGAGATATTCAACATTGTGTTTACGCATATGAAACTTTAATCTAAATATAAAAGGTGTCATCATTAGCCGACCCCATGTAGTATGGGAAAAGGCTTAGTTGTTGTTGTATAAAAGGTGTCATCATCTAAAATGCAACATTATTTCTCCTCCAATTTGATTCATAAGTGAGAAGTTATCAAGTGCATGTAAATAAGTCCAAAAGGAAACGTAAGAAATGCAGAGTAATTATTGATATCCTAAAAAATGAGGTCGTTGGCATGGACCCATGGTTTTTGGCCATGTTCAACAAAGGTTTGATCGGTGAAATGTTGTGGATATCCTGAATCACGTTCTGTCTGGTTCAGTATCAAGTGTGTCTTTCATACTAAGCAAATCTTCCCAAGTAAGAAAGATTTTCAGTTCAATCACCGCTATGTAGTACCTAGGCCCCTCTCTGCCATCTTGCTTCATCATGCTTTGGAAGTGTACCAAAAACGTTGCATTCTTTTC
The DNA here is from genome assembly GCA_036023115.1 of Brasenia schreberi. Lineage (NCBI taxonomy): Eukaryota > Viridiplantae > Streptophyta > Magnoliopsida > Nymphaeales > Cabombaceae > Brasenia > Brasenia schreberi. Next base: position 26,922,873 of record JAYKKT010000090.1, read on the forward strand.
CTAGCAGTGACAATATAAATGTTCACTATTGGACGTCTGTTTTGTTTTGTTACAAGTCATACTCAAATATACTTCTGTTTTAATCTCATAACTACTTTATTGCACTCGTCTTAGGTTGTTCATTAGTTGATTCATAGCTACCTCATCTCATGCACATTTTGTCCTTCATCGTTTGTAAAGCGTCCATTTGTGCTGTGTTAATTCTTACACAGTGAAAGAAATTTAGCTTGTATAGTAGCTTCTTTTTTTCGATAAATAAAAAGAAGACTCAGAAATATTGTATAGTAGCTTCTTTGAATCTTTGTTTTTACAATCTTCCATTAAGAACTAGCTGAGTTATATTTCAATTTTCTGCTGTTACTTCTTTGGGTCTTCTCTCAGTCAATTTTAGGGATACACATTTACTAGTTCTATTAGCTTTTGGAATAACTAATTTTAGATTTATGTCTCCCAATAAATATTTGAACTGCTTCCTTATTTTGTACGGCATTAAATGATTGTTTTGTTCTCACTAATGTGAGAAATGTATCCTCTTTTATCCGTAATTTTTTCTCTAAATGAACTACAGAAATTGTCAATGACAAGGACAATCTTCCAGAAAATCTGCTTAGCTATAATTTTTCTGCAATGAATTAGAGGCAATGCCAACGAGGATGATTTTCAACAAAACTAGTTTAGTAGATTATATTTGACCTCAACCTTGAAGCAGCCATTGGACATTATTATACGAAACAATTATTTTCCGTTTTGGTCCTTACATGTAGTGAGAAGCTAGGATAGTAACAATCAAAGCGTAAATGAATCAGGTTGTCCCTCTTGCATTGCACATCTTGGTTCACTATATTTCCAGATTTGGAATTTCTTGTGTCCATTGATACCGAAGAAATTTATCGCATTGCAATATTCTTTCTGAAGCTATATTTTTGTGTCACACTGTTGGTATACAAGTTCTGCAGAACACACTAAATTCTTGCTTTTGATAACACTTATGAAAATGCTTCATCTATTTTGCGTTATGACACATTTCATCTTCAATGTTTTCTTTCTTTTCTTCGACCTAGGAATCATGAGTATTTTTTTGATATGTCTCCTTTTACTTGTCACCAGTTATATTGACTACTAGATTAAGAAGTAAGCCTTCCATTTTCTCTAACATGTATAGATGAGTTATACAGAGAAAAGGCAATATGTGAAAAATGTAATGAAGTAGGGTTTCCTGGTATAACATTTTTCCTCACTCATCACGTATATTGCTGAGGATATCCTAAGTGCAACATGTTGCTACAGAGAAGCTTCAGCTAGTAGAGCTTTAGCTATTAAGGAATTCATTTCTTGTGCTGTTGATGACTTCATATATTTAATATTGGAAGTTGCCATAAATTTGGTGTTATTGTTAAATTGGCTGACATTTTTGTTTTTGGTCAACCTCTTCAAGTCGAGCGACTTCCACTTCTCGTCGCTCTGCCTTTTAGCAACTTTATTTTATGGTTTAATAAAATTCTAACTTCTTGTTGCTCTACCTATCCAAGCTTCTACTCTAGCTTTGGGCATTTTTTTGGTTATTTTGGATGATGCTCAAATTGATAGGGGAAATGGAAGTCCATATACTTGTGTAGGTTTTCTTCTCCTTAGTGTTTCAATGATGCATATGGTAGATAGTTAATCTTGTATAATGTCAAATTGAAGTAACTAGTTTAGGAGACTCTTCATGTTGGTTCTGTGCCGAGTTTAATGTGTCTAGTATGCTATGGTCTTGGTGAAGTTATGCCACATTGAGTTCATTGTAAATTAATGAGATTCTCACCGAGGACCAGATCTTTGTAATTGGCGCAAAATTCCATTGCTTCCATCATTGTTCTTTCACGTAATCTTATTCTGTTATGCCTAAGGTGATTTTGCTCAAAGACAACTATCCATTTCGTTCCATTTATGGCTTTTCTTAATCAAGATACTTAATGAAAGCTGTGTAATTTCTACCTATGAACAATTCAACATGAAATCCGGAACTTAGGAAGGAACAGAAAGTTTACAGCTTACAGTAATTGCCACCATGTTGAACCATTTGCTTGACTTTTATACGCACTTGTATCAAGAAAGGAAAATTTTGTTCCAAGGAATCATGTATTATTTCCTCCTACTTAAATATTAAATATTCTAATTGCAGATGTTATTCATTTTCTGTTGTTTGAAGTGTTTTAACAGGTTTTCTAAGCTTCATGGGGTTATTTTTCATCATATATTGAAAAACATACATTGTTTTATTTTTAAAAATAATCATCATTCTCGTTGTCTCTTCAGGGAAGAATTCAGAACCTTCTTTCTCTTCAGAGGACTGCTGCCATTCAGCGTTGCAGCCAGCAATGGGTATTAGCCCATCGATCACTTAGCACTCAAGCTGCAACAAGCACGCCACAACCTCCTCCTCCCCCACCACCTGAGAAAACCCATTTTGGTGGCCTTAATGATGAAGACCGCATCTTCACGAACCTCTATGGTCTTCATGATCCTTTTCTGAAAGGTGCAATGAAAAGGGGTGACTGGTACAGAACTAAGGATCTGGTGTTGAAGGGTTCTGACTGGATTGTCAATGAGATGAAGAAATCAGGCCTTCGTGGCCGTGGAGGTGCTGGCTTCCCATCAGGTCTTAAATGGTCATTTATGCCCAAGGTATCTGATGGACGCCCTTCGTACCTCGTTGTGAATGCTGATGAGAGTGAACCTGGAACTTGTAAGGACAGAGAAATAATCCGTCATGATCCACACAAACTTCTTGAGGGATGCCTGATTGCTGGAGTAGGAATGCGCGCATCAGCAGCTTATATCTACATAAGAGGTGAGTACGTAAATGAGAGGTTGAACCTTGTAAAAGCAAGAAATGAGGCATATGCGGCAGGTTTGTTGGGCAAAAATGCATGTGGATCAGGTTATGACTTTGATGTGCACATCCACTTTGGGGCTGGTGCATATATTTGCGGCGAAGAAACTGCACTCTTGGAGAGCTTAGAAGGGAAACAGGGGAAACCCAGATTGAAACCCCCTTTTCCAGCAAATGCTGGTCTATATGGATGCCCTACTACAGTCACCAATGTGGAAACGGTAGCTGTTTCCCCGACAATTCTTCGTAGGGGACCTGAATGGTTTGCTAGCTTCGGGCGAAAGAACAATGCTGGTACTAAACTGTTTTGTATATCTGGTCATGTGAACAAGCCATGCACCGTGGAAGAGGAGATGAGCATATCCCTTAAGGAGTTGATTGAGCGGCATTGTGGTGGAGTGAGAGGTGGTTGGGACAATTTACTGGCGGTTATCCCAGGAGGTTCTTCTGTTCATCTCTTGCCTAAACATATCTGTGATGATGTGTTGATGGATTATGATGCACTTAAGGCAGTACAGTCAGGTCTAGGGACGGCAGCAGTGATTGTTATGGATAAATCTACAGACATCGTGGATGCAATCGCAAGGCTGTCATATTTCTACATGCATGAAAGTTGTGGCCAATGCACACCGTGCCGTGAGGGTACAGGATGGTTGTGGATGATCATGGAGAGGCTGAAGGTTGGCAACGCAAAGCTCGAGGAGATTGATATGTTGCATGAAGTGACTAAACAAATAGAGGGCCATACGATCTGTGCTTTGGGTGATGCCGCTGCCTGGCCTGTTCAGGGGCTCATTCGTCACTTCAGACCAGAGCTAGAGAGGAGAATTCGTCAGCGAGCAGAGAAGGAACTATTGGAGGCAGCTGCTGCATGAGCCAAATAAAACATGTTTATTTCTAAGACCACATAGTTATTATCATGCATCACTCTTTTGCTGCTGATTTCATTTGGAGAGGATGCTAAATTAAGGATTCTGTGAAATAAAATGAACATGAATGCTAGTTGCTTCATGATGAGAACTTGGTGTAATTGGTTTCCTTATTTTACTTTTTCCAGTTATCTGGTTTGTAATTGCTGATGCAATTAGTCTAATGCATCAAGGTGCATTCTTTATACCTTTTCCCTGTCTTGTTAGCTTGGACTATTTACGTTTGAAACGCTAAAACCGTGTGATCTGCGTGCGGAGTGCTTTTCTGTGCATCCATAACCTAGTAGAAATGGTTCTTTCTCACCCTACTCCGCGGCTGAATCGGAGCCTTTTTCTACCGCCACGTGGGTAAACCCGATCAGGACCCGGTCGAGTTCACCAACAACTGAACTACGCTAAATCTTTTCCCAGTTGGTATGATGCCATGGTTCGAGACTTTATTCATACGGAGTTGTGTTTTGCAACTCGAGATCAACTTATTGTATTCTATGATCTTTTACAAAGACGAACATCCTTCTTTCATTATTGAGACAAATAACCTTGAGACTATCCTTAGCACCTATGACGAACCCAAGGAATTTGACCATGAGGCTCTTTGACGGATTTGAGTTAGTCTATGTAACGAAGGGCCTAACTCTCTCTACTATATTGACGTCAAATTAAGCCAAGCTGATCAATTTCGTCGATATATCAACCAGACAAAACCAACCGCAGAGTGGTCCGCTACACCACTAATAGGCAGCCCCCAACACGAAAGTCCGACGTCAAAAGGAAGGATATTTTTCTTTCCTCTGTAGTTCATTCTTCTCAGTTAAAGAGGAGAGAGAACGCCTCCTAGCCTGACTGCTGTTGAAATAACTGACTTGACAGATCGATCAACTAGAACAACACCCTTTTCCTCAGCAACGACTATTTCCTAACGCTTGCCAAGGCCTATACATTGCTAGTTTACGTAATTAGCGAATCTACACTACTTCTGGCGTTCTTCTCTCGTCAATGGATAGGCTCACGATCTCTGTCTTCTGGGAATCCGCTGCACTATTGGGCTAAAATAAAAAAACAGATCCCAATCCACGCCTTGTGGCAGATGAACAATATGAACTTTCAGGGGTAAAATCTCAATCCTCATAAGAAGAATGCTTGTGATGTTCAATTGTAATACTTGAGCTAGCTGACTTGTTTCACGTTAGAACGTATTCAACAGGTGAGTTAAGCCTGGTGCTCGTAATCCTTTCATTGCAGAGTACCCATTTCAATTATTTCAGCTTTATGTCTAAAACCTTTGCTGTGGAAGGGCTGTGACTTGCTTCATTAATTGATGCTTTTGAGAAACTGCTGCTAGCGCTACTGATTCTATTGATGAGAATGCCATCCTGCGACATATTCCGTATAGGTTCCTTCTTCAGAATCGAATCTTAATTCTGTGTCACTCGTCACTACCTATCATGTTAGGCCTAACTGTCTTACCATCGAAAGTTGATAGAGCAGAAATTTGAAATTCGAATGATGCGTCAGAGAAAATCGGGTAAAGCCCGTGTGGGCCTTTTTATCACCAGAAACTCACTAAATATTTGCAAACATTTTGTCACTGCACAGAAGCCAAGTGCCCATGGTATTTTTTTGTGTTTATCATCATCTGATATGAGCACTGATGTAGCTCTACGGACGTACAAACCTATACTTGTTTTTTCAATGTAAGCGAACTTTCAGGTACATCATTTGCTGGAAGATTTATTTTATGTATATGCTCATGACCTGTCCCTGATTGCTTTTGGTTATAATGGGAAGGCTGAAACTGCGTATGCACAACCCCGGGTATCGAACTCTTGATCTTCATATATTGTGCGTCTGTGTTCCCTAACAGGTGATCTCACGCTATGAGTGCCCTGCTTGTTACTGCCTTTGCTTCTATAAGATTTATTCCATTATATAGTCACTACTATTCATTTAGTTGGTAGCATAATTTTCCAAATCGCCGTATGCTATCCCATCATCGATCTAGCTTGCCCTGATCATTGCACATCAATCAGCGGGTGTATTTCACCTGCACTAATATGGGTTCGATGAACAATATTGGTATTGCACGTGAACAATCAATCATGTGCACTACTTGCGTTTAACTGCGTTCTGTGCTGTTCAAATGCTTGTGAAACTACCGCGTTCATCATCTGGTGGAAGATTTGCTTTATGTACATGCTCGTGAGCAGATGTTGGTTGTTGCATTTGCCCCTGAATTTTTGTATTTATCACTTTGAAGTACCACTGCGTGTTCAAGTCATTCTTTACGTTATCCTGTTGACAATCCTAGCCAGCTCGATACGTATCCCAATCAATTAAAGCAAAAAGATCTAATCGAAACGAAAATTCAGCTCCACAAATCCTGTAACAACATGTCGATCGATACAACAGATATGGCTTTAATACATGCAGACTCTGTGCCTTCCATATCTTACAATACAGCCAATATGAGTCTACTTGTGACTCGGTGAGTGTTTGCATTGATATGATATGCCTCGATACTTGATGATGGTAACATTAATTGGTTCTCGCTTGTTTGCATTATTGTTGGGCACACATATTACACGTTCATCAACCAATGAGAGATATTTCAATGGACAGTCACTACAACAGAACCCAGAATCTGTGATGCCCCCCGGAATGTTTTGGTGGTGGCCTCTAAAAGACGATAGGTATCTTTCTTACGAGCCACAACGTTCATCGTCGAGATAAAACAAATGTGTTGCCTTCTTGTATATGGTAATATCTGCCAACGAAGTCCAATGAGATAGTAATGTGCTCCTCCGGCGATGTAGTCGTGAAAGAGTAAAACGTCGACATCATTGTTCAAAGCTATTCATCAAGCTCATCTAAAAATACTGAATCTCTCTCTCTCATATGAATGTGATAAACTTGTCTCACATTAATTATGCGGGTGCAAGTTAAATATTTGAAACATGAATGATACATCAGTTAAAAATTGATGTGTTTGTGATGTTGATGGAAGGCATTCGGAAAGCATCACAAGAAAACTGGAGCATGACATTTAAGTAAACGTTGCATGTGGATCGATTCCAGAGTTTCTTCCGGCTAATGGCAATGAAAGTCTTCTCATATGTTGATCTTTCCATACATATATATAATGGGTAACAAAATTTTCCGCTGTACAGTTATTTACTAAGGAAATTTTGAGAAATGAGTACTGGAATAAGGAATTAATATTATTCAAGATTGTTGTGATCAATCTTAAAAAGAAAGTTTCTTTGAGTGAAAGACAAGAAGTTGCTGGTTTGGCTACTACAGCAGTAACTGAAGAATTGACATTTTCTTATATTTAATAAGAAAATATAAGACACTGCTGGTCGGCTGGGGTTGCGTTACGAGGCACTCGTACCCTTCCAGTTACCCACGAGCAAAGAATTGCCCAAAGTCCCAAACTATACCTGCTCCTCTGGGTATTGTGAAAGGTATGGGTGCAAAAACAATGTCTGGTATGGGGTCGGGTAAACCCTACTCCCTAGCAAGAATATGTTCCCACAAATTAATAAAATGCTTCGAGCACAATCTTCAAAAAACTCACACAGAAAAGTTCTTGCGAATAAGAAAACAAAAAACTGACGAAGAAGGGTTGACAAGTAGGTCGTTGTGGCCTTTGCCAAGAGGAATAATGCCGAAGAAATTAAGCTGCAGGTCCAAAAGAAAAAACGATCTCCTTGCCTGCACCGGACTTTTTGATTAATTCAAATCTCAAAAATACTTTTTGACATTCGTTCATTAAGATTTTGTTTAGATATGCTAGGATAGGATATAATGTTGCTCGTACACATCGTGCACTCCATAAATCCACACAAACATTATATATATAGAGGAGCATAATCCATGCAAAACATTCTCAGGAATCTCAATCATTTTTTGGCAAGATGGGAAATAGAAATTCAAATTTTAAAAGCAAAAAAGTCTAATAAATGTATCCGACACTATTTGCTTTTTTACTTAGACATCTCAACCATTGATTTCTAAGATCAAACAATTGAAATTTTTAAGAAGATTAGAACATGGATTAATGTGTGAATGGACTAATCTCTCTCTCTCTCTCTATATATATATATATATGTATATATATATATATATATATATATATATATATATATATATATATATTTGTGTGCATGTATATAGAGTGTTAGCAACATTATATGCTAGTATATTTAAAGAAATCTTAATCATCCATGTTTGAACGAACATTACTGAGGTTTGAATGAATTATAAAGTAAAAGATTGTTTTTAAATTAATTACATTTGAAAAAATAGAACTGGCTTTTTGTTTGTAAAACTCTAATATCAACCGTCTTTCCTTTAAATTGGATAATTGAGATTGGTTTGGGTATGCTAGCGTGTAATTTTGCTAATATACCAAGTTTCCTATATTTATGTATCTCTTTCTTTTCTTTCTTTCTTTCTCTCTTTATATGTATATATATGTGTGCTTAATGATAAGTTCACCATTATTTTTCTGATTGGGATGTCTCAGCAGCTATAAAGACATCAGAAAAAATTATAAATCGTGACAAACTGGTCGCCTTGCATGTATATATCAATTCCAGACTGTCTTCTAGCTAAGATTCGCAATGCAGCTGAAAGGCGAGGCTTCAGAAAGATTGCTCATCGCATTAAAGGGCCCGTTAATGACGATGGAAGTCTTCTCCATATATGTCAACGCTCTTTGTCTAGTTTCCCTGAGATTCTTGCTTCATTGTTTGTTGATTTTTCTGATGCAAATAAAAAATAATTTTTTAATTATGCTGATTGATGCAATTTGACTTTAATTGAACTGTAACTAATTTGGCTCTCTTTCACATCAATGAATACATCGACAGGAATCCGATCTAAAATCTTGCCCAGGATCAATAAGAATTACATAACAAGAAACTCCAGGAAGCAAGGAAGAAGAAGACTCAATATTGAACTTCGATTATTCTTATTGAATTATTAACTTGCATTACACTGTAGAGAAATAAAATACTCTAGAAAAATTCTATAACTTTTTCGACAAACTTTGTAATATTAAAGGAAGCAACTTTCTTAGAGACAAAATTCTATGAGGAAGCTTTCTCATGATAAAAACTCATGTACTTAATTTTCCTACATACCAAATCTCATAAAAACAAGTAAATATCGATTCTCTAAAAATCTGAAATCCACCACCTAAGTTGAGTTTGATTATTCAAGGAATCTTTCTCAACATTATTGCGTTGTCTTGGATCGTCCGCACACATCGACTCGAATTACAGCATCGTTCGAAATTCTGCAAAGAGTTTCCAACACTGGTTTGTTTTTTCCTTCTTATTAGGAGAATGAAGGTATCCTGCAGACTAGTGGAGTTTTTAATCGCTGGAACTCAAGTTCAAGATCATTCACAAGTTCAATCAAGACTAGTTTAATCTAGCTTCTTCGTGTGCTAAATCCTTCTGAAAACAAGTCGAGATTGAGAAATACAAATCAAGCCAAACGAACTCAAACTTGGTGTTCGAGCCAAGCATATTTAATAGAGCTAAGAGGCTTGCCTATTCTTAGATTCGACTTGATCTCCACCCTAACTATATTGGTCCTGGTCTATTGACTCTTGGTGGATCCACCTCAAGTGTAAGATTCAAAGAAATCAGAATCAAATGATGTCATGTCCATGTGGCAGGATGCACCAGAAAACACGAGTTTTTCTCCTGTTAGCATCAAACAGTACAATTCACACAGTGTTGTTCGACTTCAGAAGAATCAACGTAAGATGAAGCTAGGATCTTGCGAAAAATAGACAAAGAAGGTTGGCATATATCAAGAAGACTTTCTTTGTCATCAACAGGCACTTTGTCATATATACATGCAAATGCAATGACCACTTTGTCATGACGTATTTTTTCTTCCGATGCTTTCCTAACTGCGTAAATAAATGCTTTCCAGTGACATCTCAATCGAAGCAATAACGATGAACTTTTAGAGGATAACATACAACTCAAAAAACAGCAAGAAGTGGTTATTGTCTTGAAACGTAAGGCAAATACACATGAATAAAACTAATGAGAGATACATAATACACAGAAATATCAGAGAATCTTCTGTTAGCTTTGGTTCTTGTTCTCTTCTGTGTTTTGTTAGAGAATCCTCCTTGACGAAGCCGTGGTAGGCTATTCAAGCTCAATGACGCCTGTCTGCTGTAAGATAATCCAATGCACTCATCCTGGAAGACAGGCCCATTTCGAATTTGTTAAGGAGATCCACTAAAACAGAGAGAGATCGTCGTCAACTAACATGAGCAAAGAATGGAGAACACAAGCTTCAACATAGAGTCAGAGTGGATGAAGGGAGTCGATTAGAAACGAATATCGAGGAGAGAGAGAGAGAGAGAGAGAGAGAGAGAGAGAGAGAGAGAGAGAGAGAGAGAGAGAGAGAAATTTAGACACGGATGATGTAGAAAAGTCAGCTCTAAAGCGATGGCGGCTTCCCCTACACTTGCAGAGTTAAATGGAAACACAGAATAAGGGGCATGATCAACAGACACCCAGCTCATGAAAGCCACACCATCTTTACTTTTAAATTTTCAGAGTTCAAATGAAAACACAGAGTTAGCCATGGTTAATGTTTTAGGCTAGCACTTGATTACAGACATTACGGTGTTATAATCAAACAAGAAGAACAAAAAAATATTAGCAAATAAACCAAGGTCAAGCCCAATCCGTGTCAACCGAATTCATCCGACACACCAAGAAGGTCATTTAGGCACAACTGATTGCACCGCCTATCATGTTCAAACAAATACCAACTTTGCCATAAACAAATTTCAAGAGAAAAACCACAAAATAAGGTATAAAACAACTGGCACAAGAAGAGGATCGCTGATCATGGCTTCTCTCAAAAATAACTCCCTCGTCATCTTTGCTCAAGGATCCATGAGCCTACTACAGGTATAATTGATCACAACGAAACTATCCTAAGCCCATAAGTAACAGAAAGACCTTATAAAGATTATACTAACAGCTATTCATTATCCAAAACGAATGTCAATCTGTGTTGAAATACGTAAACCTGGCGGAACAAATTACCCGTCCAACCAATGCAGGGAACGGTTACACAAAAAAAATCCTACAAAACATGCCTACCAACATGGTCTTCCTGATATCTCTCGCGCCCTCTAAAAATGATGGTGATGACACCAAACACCAACCTAAATCTACTGACTCCCCCACACTTTTCTCTTTCAATCCTATGATCCCATCTACCTCAATGAGTTTCAGTTTCCTTCAAGGTCAACTGTTGATGCTGCACTGTCACACGAATCATCTTCACCGAACACAACCTCATCATCCTATCTACATGGTAATGAAGAAGTAAAAGCAGCCCGGTCATCCTCAGAAGCACAAGCTAAAGCTAGCACTTCATCAACTCGGCTTTCAAAAAGAGTTGCATTTTATCAACTTACCAGAACTGATACTAAGTGGGCAGTTCAGACGAACTCAGTGTTAAAAACAATCATCAAAACTCTTATGATAAGAACACCGGGTTTAGCCTGACGCTCCAGCACCGTTTTACGAGAGATCCCTGTCATCTCAATTCATCACAGAAAGGTCGATTAAATCACATTTAATTGCATCAGCTATTATTTTCACGCGAATCCCAAGTTTTACATAAAAAAGTTGAAAATCAAGCAAAAAGGATTATAAATAAAACAACTGGTACAAGGAAATTGCAGCTTTCAGAAAACAAGAAGATAACTGAGAATTGCCGATCATGTATTGTTTCGCAGAAAAGTTTATCTAGTCACCTCCTTCACGGAATCCATGAGCCTGCAAGCATCATTAATCACTAGCGAATCTTAAATCCCTCCTTGCGACACAAAGGCTATACGAACTATAATAACAACAGCTTATTGAAAATTAATGTCAACTGTGCGCTTAAATATGTAGATCCCAACGGCTTAACACCTTTAACATATTCACTGAGTTAAATTTATCAGCAAGTCAAGCGTTGCAGATATTTCTTTCACTAGAAAATATACGTTTTCAATAGGGAGAAAATCAGATTTCTGGACAAGTTGCAATTGCAAAAAATGCAACTCTACAAAAGTCAAGAACATAGGTGGATACGCAACCATGGTGATGGTGTTGAATACTCTACAAGTATTTAGCAAGTGGGGGTATGCAAGTACTCCGGCTCACATCTTTGGAACTCGTGATCAAGGCTGCTGTATAATTTCTTTTTCTTTGTGATGCGAAGTTCTGCATAATAGAGGAAAAAACTAAGGAGAAATGGAGTCTCAATAGGCTCAAAATTCTTTCTTCCAAAGTTTTAGGATTCAGTCCACATCATATAGAAATAGCTTTGGTCATGGGAAGATCATATGGACTGCCCTATTTGTCTTTAATTGCAGAAGAAAGCACGTAGAGATTCTCAATGTTTAGCTTTTCCCAGTTGTTCAGAATGCTACGGCTCATATACATAAATACATATATATATATATACATATACATATATATATATACATGTACATATATATATACATATATATATACATATATATATATATATATATATACATATATATATATATACACATATATATATGCGTGATATGCGTGTGTGTAGCACAATGAAACGTGAACAGTTCAGGCTGATCTCATTTCTAGTCATGTATAGCCTCATGTATTTGATAGATAATGTCGTGCATATAAACTAGAAAAACATGATAACCAACTATGAGGTATTTAAAACAATATTTACGTTAAGAAGCTCGTTTTTGGCTTAAATTCGCAAAAAGATCACTACTGATTGTGTTATAAGAAAGTAACTTCCCAAGATGAGCAAGATTAACAGGCGAACTCACGTGTTTAGACACTTAATTGCAACCAGCAGCTTCTTTCACACGAATCCCAAGTTTGTAACATCTCCTCGTAATACAAACTTGCGATGTCTATCATATGTTTTAGTAGCATCCCCTCGTAATACATAGTACAAGGTGAATGCAGCAGTGAAACATAAACAATGGTCTCTACGTATTCTTTTAAAAGTAAAAAATCAATTGCAAAGGGTTTCAGATCGTGGATGGATATAGGTAAATAAGTTTGTCCGGCTATATTGCTGTCCAAAGATAAATGAACAAATTGTAGAGATGGTTTGTGCATTAACAGATGTAGGAGGTACAAAACCTAGTCCAACATAACAAGATTCGTGTTACTACTTGGAATATTGAAACATTCACTCTTTAGTTGGCCGATGCTATGATTAGGAGAAAGATTCAATAGTATATGTTTAAAAAAGATAAAGTGGTATGGAGAAAAAACTTAAGATATTGAAATCACATGTTTTAAATTATGGTACTAAGAAAACAAAAAAAATCGAAATAGAGTTGGTATTGTTGTAATTAAGTGTTTAAAAGATAATGAACTAGACATACAATGATATAATACACAAATTGATTATTTTATGAGTAGGAAAAAAATAAACTGCATTATAAGGGTTGAAAGGTAATTCCAAGAGAAAGCTTAAGTGCCCAACATCAACTTTTGGTTATGGATTTATACTAAGAAAGTGAAAAAAGAGACAAATGTACATATAATTACTCAAATCAAATACTAGAACCTCATAATTGAAAAATAAGATATATTTTAAGAAAAGTTATTCTAGGAGATACTTAGAATTATTTAAGTAAACTTTTTGATATGTGGAATAATATGACTAAGTATATCAAGAAAGTAACAAAAGATGTCTTAACTGAACCTAAAAAAGGTGTACCGGTATCAAAACTTGTAGTAGAGTTGGTATAAGATAGAATTCGTAGCAGTGAAGCGTTTATCTAAAGGCTGGAGGGAAGAAGGAATACATTTCGGAGGTGACTGTAATCAGCCAGCTGCCCTACCGTAACCTGGTGAGGCTGATTCGATGTTGCCACGAACGATGTGAAAGGTTGCTGGTTTACGAGTACATGGATGGTGGGAGCCTAGACTCACACTTGTTTGCTCCCAACATCAATCAGGTCCATCCCTTTAGATTCATCGCCATTGAGCTACCATTTATATCCTATTCTGATATCTTGTTCTCAACAAATTTCTACTTTTTGTTACATTAATCTTCACAGGTCCTTTCCTAGGTTCAAAGGATGAAGATCGCTCTCGATGTGGCCTCGGCATTGCCGTATTTGCATGAGGAGTGGGTGCAATGTGTGCTACACCGTGACATCAAGACAAGCAACGTGATGATCGACTCCAATTTGAATGCTTATCTCGGCGACTTTGGGTTAGCCCGACTGGTGGACCATGGCTATGACCCACAAACAACAGCGATGGCCGGAACCATGGGTTACTTTGCGCCAGTGTATGATTAGAGGCAAGGTTAGGAAGGAGAGCGACGTATACAGCTACAGTGTGGTGCTACTAGAGATGGCCTGAGGTCGAAGGGCTTCGACGCCAGTCGACGAGCAGGGAACCCTATTAGTAGAGTCGTTGTGGGAGCTTTACGGCTCGGGTGCACTCGTAGAGGCTGGGGTCCAGCTTCAATCGAGAAGAGGCAGAGTGCGTGATGATGGTTGGGTTGTTGTGTATAACGCCAGATAAGGAGAGTAGGCCACCATGAAGGAAGCAATTATGACGCTGAACTTCCACGCCGAGCTGCCCAAGCTACCGCCCAAGATGCCCTTCATGATTTTATGCGTTCCCCCATGGGTGAAACTAGAGATGATTAATTGTGGTGTATAACGCCAGATAAGGAGAGTAGGCCACCATGAAGGAAGCAATTAGGACGCTGAACTTCCACGCCGAGCTGCCCAAGCTACCGCCCAAGATGCCCTTCATGATTTTATGCGTTCCCCCCATGGGTGAAACTAGAGACGATTAACAGGTAAACCTTCGTCAACCAGTTTGATCCTTCATTTGATTAATCGTCAAAGATGCCCACCTCTCAATTGATCTCGGAGATTATCATCTGCCACCAAACGCATATTTCTTTTACTTTGTCTTGCTTTCGTTTTTATCTTTTTCTTCTGTACAATGGGGATCGAGGCCGACTCCAATATACACGCTCCTGGTGTCGAACTCATGACCTTGAACTTATGAGCCTGGTGAGCTATGCTCGTTGTGCTGCTTTTATTTTTATTATATATACCATATTGTAAGCGCTGGGATGATAACATGATGATCTCAACATAGATCACATGATCCATTGCTCCTGAAGGTTTCGACTTCCTAACAAATTATGGCTCTTCTTCGAAAAATATATACACTTGCAATGTAAATTTAAGAATTCTTAACGTTTATGAAGATAATGCAAAACATTGATAGAGAAATAATTTTTAGAGATTAAATTCTTGAGATCTAAAATTCTCGATTCCTTAAGAATTCTCAGATTATTTTGAGCGGAGTAAATTCACACTCTCAATGTGAATCATCTGGAAATGAAGTGATTGTATGGGACGCTTCACAATAACAAATTAAATTGTTGATCTTAATCGGTTGTGTGAATGCCAGTGAAAAATGTAGCAGATTCTGATACCAATCTTATAATTGTGTTCTGTCTCCTTTGGCCACAGATTACTATCTTTAACATGGCATAAAATGGATTTGTTGACAGTATCATGAGTACGCTTTTCCCTGTCGAAAGCAATGTTGGCTAGAGGTGCAAGTGAACCGAGCTGCTCACAAGCTACTAGATCGAGCTCAACTCAAAAGAGCACTTGAATTGGACTCAGCTTTCTGGCGCTCGAGTTGCTTGTGACCCAATGTTGAGCTTGCAATAATGACTCAAGAAGCTTGTGAACTTAATCGAGCTAATATATACAGTATAACAATTGTATGAAGAATTGGTATTTGGTGCACCATGTATCATTAATCCACTAATGCACCAAATCTATATCATTCGATCAAATAAATCATATGATTTAGATTCCAATTTAAAAAGAAAGCAGTATAAGTATACTTCATTTTTTGCAAATTCAAAAATAATTATTTATTTTTGAAATTCGAATATCAATCATCCACTCTCTTTTGTCGGATGGTTTAGATTTGGTGCATCAGGGCATTGGTAAACTTTGCACTAAATCCCCTACTTATATGTATGAAATAGTTAAAGTTCGATGATAAAACTTTTCAAGTTCAAGCTAATTCACAAGCTCAGTCAAACTTGGTTTGATTCGAGGTTGCTAGGCTCATTTTGAGGCAAGCTTAATCAATTCAATACCGGTTTAACCAAAGCTCAAACAAGCCAAGCTCGAGTTGTTTGCACAGAACTCAAGCTGGAGCTTCAGCTTGAAGACTGAAGCTTGATTAAATTGGAATTTGAGCTCGAGTCAAGTATTTCCTAGCAAGTCGGGTCGGGCTCGCATAATAGTCAAGCTCGACTCGGCTTGACTAACCTTCAAAATTCACAATGAGTATGCCATTAATTCATATAGCTTGTCAATCCCTGAGTTTTGCGATAAACAAGACAACTAAAACACTGAGGGAACCTCACCGAGAAAAGAAAAAAAACACGCTGAGGGAACATTGCGTAGAATGCGCACTGGGATACTGCAGTAACTTCTTTGCAACTGCAAGTCAACTCTCTCTATTTTGATCATCATCATTCTCAGCAAGCTTAATAACTGGAGTTTGGAATATATTTTAAATTTTTTATCGCAAATGCAATTGTAAAAGAGTTAAAATACCACGAAGGTTGCTTTTCTACTTATTATGGTACAAAAGGAAGATATGGACCTGTTCATAGGCCACTTGCGGTTCTCAATGAAACAACGAGGACTAGACATGGCCGGTTTCTAATCGGTCCGGTGGTTCCAACTGGAATCAAATCCGGCCACAAACAAACATAAGGAACCCAGAACCTGTGTAATCGAAACCGGAACCGGAAACCATCTTGTTCGATTCTGGTTTCACCTTTTATAAAACTAGAACCAGTTGTTTTACTATTTTTTTAAAAATCTTATAATTTTTAAATTTCTTTTAATAAAATTATCAGTTTCGAGTGATTTAAGACTCAAATTAAAACTCTTCCAGTGATTTCAGAATCTCTAGACGATTCAGTTATGTTTCCAGGTTTCGAGTTAACGGGAACGAACATGTCTAAATGAGGAGATTACATCTATCTGAGTTTCTGAAAGCAAAACGAGCTTGACGGCCTGGCTTGAAGCACCCACTCCTCCGAACATCAACTAATCTGGAAGGTCTTCCAACAAGCGGCAGAATATAACTTAAAGTTGCTTCATCATGAAGAACAATATTTAAATAAGAGAGGTTTCTCAATGGACCAGCAATTTGCTGCAAGGAAAGCACGGTGAACTATGAGTTGGTTGGAGGCCAGAATATGTTGGGTTATTCCGTAAGCAATAATTCTATCTGTTATGTATTCGTAAACAATAATTCCGTCTGTTATGTTGATTTATTTTGACTGTCCGACAATTGAAATATGTCTTACTATATTCCGAACGTCCCAAACAGTCGTCGGAATTGTTTCCGACAAAAGTCGGAATACGCCGATTTTCTAGTAGTGAGGTACCACTAAGTTTTGAGCAAATGAATTTTCAGAGCCAGATTAAGCCACACGACTTGCCGATTTACCAATAATTTCCATTGTTTCTCATAGATTAATGTCTGACACAGGCTTGTAAGAAACTATGCTTTGTTTTTATTTATTTTAGTTGAATTTATAAACTTTAAGAAAATGAACCAAGCAAGTTTTCAGGAAATAGCTCGAGAAAACTTGGCGATGCTTTTTCGCCTATCCGATTAGAGAGCAGGAGCAGACAACGAAAGCAGAGGCAAGGAAGCAGAGAAACGTGAGTTGAGACAGCGTAGAGAGATTCCAATAACTGATTCATAGGGAACCCTAATAAGGTTTTATAATAAGACCTATTTTATGCAAAAAAAAGAATACCGAAGATCAAACACAATTTCTAAACCCAAGCCCAATCCAACCTGATATGCACGTGTAGTCATCTTCAACCTCTTTGAACTAAGGTTCATGAGCTACTCACTATATCAAAAGATACTCGAATACTAAAAATTGTCTATTATTCACATGCATAAGTCCCTCATACATACATAACTTTCACACATTGAACTTTCACCTTTATCAAAGATATATCAAATAAACATTTAGGAATACTTAATACAAACTGAATGTAATTAATATATCATAGCTTAATTAGACCCAACTATCATTAATTAATATTAAGTCCAACAATCCCCATAAGTTCAAAGTTCAAAGTGTTCTATCAAATCAACTATTATATTATCCTTTTAGTAATGATACCTTCCAGTTTGAATGGTTACATAAGCTACCCAATATTATCCTTATAGGAACTAGGTGAACATACTTATTGAACCTCAACCTTTAGTGTAAATGTGTCTATTGGTAACAAAATAATAAATATTATAGCGATGATCTTTAGGTTTGATACATTAATGGTCATGCATTCATAACTTTTATCATGATTGATTATTCACCTAATTTTAACTAGAATGACAGATATAGCCTTTTATTAGAAAATTATGCTCAATTGATCGAGACCTCATGTGCTTCTAACAAGGTTGTATTTTTTTCTTGATATCTTAGTCATTAGAACTCGGATTTAAGTGATTCTTGATATGTTGTAAAGTAACAAGATGGCTAGACGTTTAAAAATAATTAAAAACCCACCTAAAATGAATTGCTAACAAATGGTCAAACTCAAGGAGAATTTCTAATATGTCAATAACGATGGGTGTGATTATGTGACAGAATACTAGACTCACAACAAGAAATAAATCTGAACGAACATGAAACTTTATAAAGCAAAGGGCTGCAACTAAGGACTATAACTAGAAAAGTGAAACAACAAAAAACAAAGAAAACAAAACAAAATAGATCATCTCTTAAGTTAAGGCTGAGTCATTTTCTCGATTATTCTTCGCTACTCCACTTTTCCCGATAAGTCATCAGCTTTTCTAATATTTCATTGTTGTTGAATTTTCTAGAATGGTGCAAAACAACTCAGTACTCATTTCCTCTAATATTCTCAAATTAGCTTCTAAGGTTCCTTGCATGTGCCTATATTGAGAAAAGTGCCTTAGAAATGGCTCCTCAAATGTCATGTAATTTCTGGTATTAACATGTACAAAAACTGTTCTATTTGTCTGAAATTATGATGAACTCTTTTGTTAATGTTCATTTCAATTTAGGAAAAATTAGGTAACTTTATTCTCAAGACATAAGGAAAGCTACTTTTTGTTTTGCATGGACGACGTCATTTTGTTGCCATTTATTAGTTAATAAAGGTCACCCTCTCCTGCCCATGCATGTATCGTCGTGTTCTGTACCACATTGAACTTTATGCTTTTGTTTAAAGATGTCAATACGGCCAGGCCAGGCTGGCTTGGTCCCTGCCCTTGTGGACAGGGCAGTGCCGGCCCACATTTTGTATGGATCTCCAAAATGCAGGTTGGGACAGCCCACAAGGCCAGCCCACATTTTGTATGGATCTGCCATTTCTTGAAATCTCTCCTATGATGCCCACCCCTTCTTAACAGGGGGCGCTTGAACTCAGAATTCAATACCAGTTCTGCAGGCCCTAACTTGTAATCAAACACCCCTTATGAGGCACGGTGTCTATATGAACTTCAGGGTCTGCTGGAAACTCTGAAAAATTTCATGCTGCACTCGGGAACAAATTTCTGGGTCCGCCACTTTATATAGGAAAATAAAAGTGCTGTGGAATATGTCCTCAAAAAGTAAACTTCTTCCACCAAATATTGGAATTGTCAGCACAAATTCCCACTGTTAATAACAGAAAAACTTGTTGGGGTTCCTTTTGAGCTCAATGAGACGAAATATTACATAAACAAAATCCCAGAGGATAAAAACAAGCTTAAAAAAATGGCACGAAGTACGTCCTTAAGTTGCCTTTGCCAAGAGGAATAATGCCACAGAAGCTAAACTGCCGGTCCAAATAAAACAATTCTCCTTGCCTACACCAGAGTATTCAAATGATTTACAACCACGTCAACAGTGACCAAGAAGAAGTACGTTCAAGGATGTGCCGTGTAAACTGAACAGTATCTTGAACAATACAAGCATTGCGACATGAGTGCGATGCAGATGCAAGATCAGGTGCGGAACACAGCAAGTTTTGAAACAATGAGTGCGAAGACGCAGCTATATATATCATTTATATATAAATTTGATAATATCTCATAAACCAAAAAGCAAAAATATTAGACACGTAATTTAATTCACTAATAAAGTAAGAATCAGCCAATATTCATAAAGCCTAGAGGTGAGCCGGATATGAAGTACAGAACGATTGTCAGAGCATCTGACCCAAGTGTGGGGGGGACAGTCCAAAAAAAGCTTAATGTGTCATGCTATGTTGAAAAGTTGGAGCCCAACTCAAACGCAAAACAAAGAAGTCGGACGTTGCTCGCATATTATTAACATAAATAGGCATTTGGCGAGGAAATCCGAAACCATGACAGTGAAAATCACAAACTTGACGACAAACTTGCTAAACATCAACCAGTAAATCCTAGTTTCCTACTGAATTGCATAATGACCTGCTTGTGAAGCACTCAATGGAGGTGCACCAGTAACTGGGGCGAACAGGCCTCACTTGTAAAGCTTCTTCAGCCTTTCTGAAGCTTCCAAGATATTCTCTCTATGACCGAAGGCACTGACTCTGATGAATCCTTCACCTGCAGGCCCAAACCCACTGCCAGGAGTTGTAACTAAATGAGCCTTATCAAGGATTTCAGCGAACACATCCCATGATTTGCGCCCTGGGAAATGTACCCAAACATAGGGGGCATTCTTTCCTCCATATACATTATAACCAAGGGATGTAAATGTATCCACTATAATCTCAGTGTTCTCTTTGTAGAAGCCAACAACGTCTTGCATAGCCTGCAAATCATAGTCAAACCTTAGACTAAGCATTTACATACCAAGCAAATGCAAAAGGAATACTCATTGTAGAACAAAAGATGATCATACAAATGCAACAAAGATGAACATATGCAGAATATAAGAAACCGAGGTATGTGTTGGGCAATCATCAGTCATGCCGCTTAATATTGGAAAACGTGATCGCTGAGGGGTTCCACGTGTCATTATTGAACCAACAAAAGTTTCAGTACCATGAATGTAAGGTTGAAATTTACCTTCAATCCGTCCTCTGAAAGGCATGCGAGTCCTCCAGCTTGGGAGATGTTTGATGCACCATTGAAACAAGTACAGACAATGCGGTTAAAGTCCCTGGCTACAGGAAAGCCATCCGAGAATAGAAGTTGTTTGGGAACCACAGTCCAACCAAGGCGTACCCCCGTGAACCCAGCATATTTTGAAAATGATGCAGTCTCAATGGCAACCTTCATAACAGCATGATCATTTAGTGAGTTGTCCTCAAATAAAATAACGACAAAAATTATGTATTCATGGAAAAGATATAGAAGTAAAACTTTGCATGGCTGGTCCCAAGCCCAGATAAAGGAGGGTTGCGTTAGGCTTCCGACAGACATCATAAAACTTGTTGGATTTATTTATCATGCATTCTACAAATTATGATAGGGCTCTGTGGAAACAAAGAATCCATACAGCCGACCCCATCTAGTATGGGAAAAGGCTTAGTTGTTGTTGTTGTATAGAAAATATATAGAAGTAACCTCAATTAGTTAATTTCAAGACAGTTAACAAATATTTGAAGATAAGAAACAAGAGCATGATTCATAGCATTGCCTCTTTCATCACCAACATGTCACTGGAAGGTGTAAATGTATGTCATTTTTATAAAAGCTGCCAGTAATTGATTGAATAGAAAAATGTTCTAGACAAAATTATTCACACATGAAACGTATTTTCTTGGTCAAAGAATGGTCAACTGTGTGTAGGACCAAGCGTGAATTTGAAGTAAAACTTCTCAAAGTGCATAACTAAATATAAACTACAATAATGAGAGCTTTTGTAAACTAATACATTGGATAAATGTATTTCTGCAATTAGATGCTGAAAGAATACTGAGAACCATCGAAAAAACTTAGAGTGATCATGAAAGAGAGCAAAGCACATATCATATACCTCTGCTGCTCCTGGAATTTCATAAATGGATCGGGGACTGTCATCAGATATATACATTGCATAAGCCGAGTCATACACTATAATAGACCCATTTTCCTTTGCAAATTTTACAAGCTCGACCAGTTGCTCTCTTGTTGCAGCAGAACCAGTTGGGTTGTTTGGAGAGCAGAAAAAGATGACATCAGTTTTTGAAATTGTTGATAGATCAGGGAAGAACCCATTTTCTGGTGTGCATTTCATATATTCTATGTTTGCAAACTTCTGCATATCCTTCTCATACAAGCCAGTTTGGCCCATAATCACGCTGGAGTCTACATATGCCTGTCAAGCAATCACCCATGACAGATGTTAATAAAGTGTCACAGACCAAGATAGAATCAAACATGCAAATAAGACCATGTTGAAAACATGATTATAAAAACCTTCCAACATAAATATCAAAAGGCAAAGAACAATAAAAGAAACCTTAATCGAGCCTTTTTCACCACACTAGATCGGTTGGCTAGAGAGTGAAACACAAGGACCACACCAATCATTATAGCACTGTTAACTTCCAAACACACTTCAGAGTTTCAACAGGATACAGTGCATAAGTGCTGGAAAGATCACACCCGATCATAAAAATCCATAGTCACTTATCAGATCGCATCACAAAAGAACTTACAACGTACCGGATATGAAGGATCTTGTACAGCAATCTTCACATCATTCCCAAAAAGAAGCTGCATTAATGAGAAGAATTATATGGCTTGTATTAGCCGATATGACAATTAAATGAAAGAGAGATGGTATGACACCGTAGGAGCAATTGTGTTTATAAAACAAGAAAATGTAATGGCGACTTTGACACAGCATGGGATTGATAACTTGGTCAAAGACCACCCTTTCCGTAATTTGTTGAAGATCTATGTAAGCAGATTTCAAGATCATCCCTTTCTATATCAGATAAATACTATACGCTCATCATAAATGAGTACAACCTGGAGCCTGGATATATCACATTTTGCACCATCCGAGACAAAAATATCCATTTCATCAATGCCAAATGTTCCATAATATGTGGCTGCTATAGCAGCCCTCAACTTCTGCAAACCAGGAAGCAACGAAAAATAAATGCTGTTTCTCAGATTAGAAAGATAAGCTTCTTAAGGAAATCATCAACACAGGGAAAACAACAAGACAAACTCATCATATGATTTTACTGAAAAGAAGCCTAATAAATTAGAATAGAAGTTCATTTAAAATAAAAAGATATGGGAAATTCAAAATCCCATTGATGCTAGATCTCCCTATTTTGAATTTAGAAGGTAGAAGATCCACCGGCAATTATGCAATAGCTTCTCAAAGAATGATTGGATTTAGTAAGGAATTACATGCATAGCTAGTTGCAGAAGGAGCATTCCATAATCACCTAAAGATAATACATGCTTTCTGTACATTTCTGGTTTTTGATTGAACAGTGCTGGAAGTATCTAGCAGAAGAATAGTTGTTTTGAAAATCTAAATCAGATGCAACATATGAACATGTCATTGTGTATCAGCCAAAAATTGATTTAAGCTGTTAACATGTGCAATTAAAAGCACTGTAAATTATGTAACATACTCTGCTAATTTTCAAAATAATGAAACTCATGAAACCCGAATTTCTGGAAGAACATGATTCGCTAGAAGATATGTAATGGAACAAGTAGCTAACAGAACTATAGAAAGACACTGCCCAGAAATCATACTACATAAAATACAAGAATGCTCAACAGAGATTGAAACTGGAGCTTCTGAAATATTTCATCCTATTAGTGACAACTCTATCAATACCAATCTGCTTTGCAAATCAAGGCAAGTATAAGAACATTACACTCAAGCATCGCATTTAGCCTCGGATTAAGAAAATTTTCTAAAAATAGGTTTAGGTGATTCCAAGAGCATATAACAGGATATGGTCACACATGAAGAATGAATATAATTAGAGTGTTTTATATTAACAAGCCTTCTTGCAGAACGTCTACTCTCAAAGGAAAATAAGTATAAATAGTAATAAGTTCATAGTGGCAATAATTACTAAAGCAATGTGTACCTGGTCACCCTGCTCTGCACCGTAGCCACTGTAACCATCAACAGTAGACAACGCAAGTGCTCGCTGTAAACAGTGTACATACAACAAAACAACTAAGCCTTTTCTCATGCTGGAAACAGTGTACATATTTTGAGGGGGGGAAAAGGACAGTGTCATGTGATAACCTTCAAAAAAGAAGACAAGGAAATAACTAAAAATAATCACAGAAACATCTTCATTATCCACTACTTAAGACAACTTAACTTTTCCATTGGAAAATGTTAATACTTATAACAAGATCTATGGTTCTTAAGTAACAATGCATAATATAGACGAGCATGTCCCCCAACCGAGTTATTGTTGAGTGCCTGAGGCTTTTCCAAGAATGCCTTTAGCTTTCCTTTTCCATAGTTCTTTCATGGTCAAGTATGCTTGGCACAGTGAAATGTTGAAACTCCAGATTGCATCATAGATAAGAATCAGAAAATATAAGACCTTAATTGATCCAGAATCCATGGCCTTAATCTGTCCAGTTTCTAGTTTCTTCTATTCTCCTCAAAATGTTCTGTATAACTTCTTCTAGACCTGTTTTCCTCGACGCTGCCCCTAGATAAGAACTGATGGGGGAATCTGTAAAGATACTCATTCTAAATAAATGTCTTTCAGTGAACAACCATATCACCTGTTGGAAAACTAATCTCCACATCAAACAGAGATAAAGAAAAAAGAATCAAAATTACTACTTACGGTTAATGAGAAACTGAAACTGGTTCGACACAACCAATAGGTCGAGGTCAACATTTAGTGGCAATTATCTGAAAGCCACCAAACAGTTGCTCTAAAGAAGCCCTCTTTCTTGTATCATGGAATTTTGGACTACATATTCTTGTATGGTGAAGACATAACTTTCAATAGATGTTTCTAACCCTCTGGCCATAGGCAGCATTGGAAGTTAGAAACAAAGACCAAGGCTTCTAGACAGTTGGACGGTCTGTAGATGTCCAAAAAGTCACCTGAAAAAGTCCACAAAATACAAAGAAATATAGGGTTTGACCTATCACGTACCACTTTTACCAACTTAAAATAAGTACAATGACAAAATGACATGATTACACAAACATCTTTTCAAATGGTTTTTCCTTTATAAACATTGAAGTATCATTAATTGAGAGCGGTCAATTGGTTCCAGATCTTCATTCATCTCAAGGAGGTTCATTTTTCCAAGAAAAATAATTGAAGCAAGAGTAGAACATTTTGTCATTTTGAACAAATAGTAAAAGGTTGCCCATCCATAGTTCCGATTAACTGAGAGCTCTCAAGCTTCCTATTGCAACCCCCCACTCCAGCACACCTCCCATTTGTAAGTTGATGAACTCTATTGATGAAAGTCGTGGAGCACCAATTTTTGGCCTGGGAAGCACATTCTCCCCAAACGAACGAAAGCAGCTGAAAGTTTAATCCCTTTCCCAAAAAAATATTCTCAAGACATAAGCACTGCAGGTAAGGCGGGCCACGTGAAGCATACAGAGAACGTAGAAA
Source organism: Brasenia schreberi (assembly GCA_036023115.1). Taxonomy (NCBI): domain Eukaryota; kingdom Viridiplantae; phylum Streptophyta; class Magnoliopsida; order Nymphaeales; family Cabombaceae; genus Brasenia; species Brasenia schreberi. The sequence continues at coordinate 26,948,344 of JAYKKT010000090.1, forward strand.
ACTTTTTGCCGCGCAAAGCATACAGAGAAACTAGAGACTTTTTCTGAAACAGAGATGCTTTGCATGATGGAACAGGACCGCTCCCTTCTTAAAGAGAGCTCTAACTGAAAGAAAACAGTAGCACTTGGTAAGAGGCATATGAACCCACATCCATGTGACTGTTAATATAACAGGGGTAAACAAAATTCACAGTATATGAAACTGGTACATCCCATGAAACAATATTTAGGCCATGTGAAGCATAAATCTTGAATACCTTAAGTTTCACTGTCAAAAATGTTTGTCCATGTTTTTCTAGGAACTTATAAACAGAATAATTTCCCACAATATGGTTGCGGAAGACAATGTAACACCAATATGTAATACAAACACAAAATAAGTTTGCACATTTTTTCACAAGCCAACAAACAGTATCGTCATCTATTACCTTTGCCATGGCAGAAGTTATAACATCTGGGATCGGCTCAGTAGTGTCACCAATCCCAAGGCTTATGATTCTAGCATCAGGATACTTCAACAGATGTGCAGACCTTCTTCTAGCAATCTGATTTAAGACAAGTATCAAAGAGTAATTAAAACCACATCCAGATCAGGAAATTTCCAGAAAGTAGGTTAAAAAAGATTCTTCTATCATGAATCCAAATAAAATTATGCATGGTATTAAAAAGGCGCACAAAAATAACATTTGTGGTTGGTGAATACAGACTAAACAACAGTCCACCCAATGACATGATAATACAGTGACCAAAGGAACAAACTTCAACATGCTACTACTCATCTGCAAACACGTGAAGTTCATGTTTCTCAACTGACCTCAAAATGCAATACTTTGTGATAGCACACAACTATTGCATTTGAAGCCATTTCATGTTTCTGAACCTCAAAATGCTATCACATGCTCGCAACACATGAGATTTGACAGAAGCATGCATTCTTCTTTGTTTCTCCTTCTTGGTTATGTTGCATATTCTCATGGAAGATATCGCATCAGCACAACTATTAATGAAACTTTTCTCACAGGCTAAAAATTTAAGCCCCGTGAGAAAAGTAACAGCAAAGAAGATGATGCATGTCCAGGAGCAAGCGTTAGTCACAATTTAATGATACCTCTGGAAATAAATAGCCAGCCTGCAGCTTTGACATGTTTGGGTTCCGCGAAACCTTTGTCTTGTAAGCTTCAAGCAAACAAGATATGAAGATAATGTTGTCAGTAACCTAACTGAAAATATGATGTTCACAAACAAATGCTGAGACAAAAAACACCAAGTATTTTCAAAGAACTTTTTTACCACAACACACTGGGGAATAAACCAGGAAAATTGATGTTAAAACTGCTTGATAAAATAAGATCTTTGCAGTAACAATGATGGCTTTCATACTGTATGGAACCGACCTCCAAGAAGAACGTGAAAATGATGATTTGGTGAAGGTTATGACTAGCATGAAAATGTCAACATGGATTCTTCGTTTATTAGAATGCAAAACAACAAAGGTTTTGTTCCATTGCCCTACCCTATGGCCTTTACTTACACAAATCACTACCGACTTTCTATCTTACTGACCTTATGGCTCTAGAGATAGAGGTCCTGTAGGTTTTATTTTTCAATAAAATTCTGTATCACGTTTCAAATTCATGTGGTTTGACTCTTTCACTGTGATAGGATTTTAGATCCAAGTGATATTCAATCAGTTTGCTCCAGAAAAAGGTCTCTAGCTCAAGAAATCCTTTCTGCGGCTTCATTCAGCATCTCACAGAAACATATCCCACTCACATACAAATCACATTATTAATATTGCCAAAGAATATATTTTGACATGTAGATAGCATAACCAATATTGCCATGAGAATATATTTAAGTAAGCTATCTTTCAAACTTCAATTCGCTCAGCAAGAAGCTCATCTGACCTCGTTCTCGAGAAGAGCGCTTCTGTTGATTGCAGGTTTTAAACATATGGAAAGAGTAAGGGATTCTTTTAGGTGAAACATTCATTTCAAATCTATAATAGGAAAATAAAATCCACCAGCCCCTTCATCTCCTTCCAGATATGCAAATTAACCATCTCTTGACCTATGATGACCTTTCTGTTATGCTGAAAGATGTATCCATTAGTTCGTAGGTTGTATTGGACAAGCGAGTAGGGTCCTGTCAGTCTTTTTATGAACTCTAATTTCACGTTAGATATAGTTTCCCCTGCAGTGGTCCACGGCAAGATGTACTGATTTGCTAGAATCAAAAACAAACAACAACAACAACAACTAAGCCTTTTCCCATACTAGACGGTCTTTTCTTGTATGACCACTCATCCATTTCAACATCTTCATTTTTGTCACAGACATCTTTTGTATATGTTGATGATTAACTGCCCAACATGAAGAACCATAAAACATGACTGGCCTAATTGTTGCTCTATAATATTTACCTTTTAACTTTAATGGTATCTTCTTATCACAAAGAATACTTGATGCTCCTCTCCATTTTAACCAACCAGCATTAATTTTATGCGTAACATCTCCATCAATTCTTCAGGTATTTAAAACTTTCCTTTTGGGGGATACAATGTGTGCCAATTTTAATTTCTATGTCCTCTAAGGTAACCAAATGATCAAACTTACATTTCATATATTATATCTTTGTTCTACTGAGTCAGAGGCCTTTGCTTTCTAATGTTTCTCTCTATAGTTCCAATTTTCTATTAACTTTTTTCTTAAACTCCTCCACTAATACAATGTCATCTGCAAATAACATACACCAAGGTACTTTATCTTCAATATGTTTTGTTAACTCATCAATCACCATTATAAATAAGTATGAACTTAAAGTTGATCCTTGATGTAACCCAATATTAACTTCAAAGAAGTCTGTCATTTCTTCATGAGTCCTCACACATGTTTTTGTACCATCATACATGTCTCTTATAAGGTTAATGTATGTCAATGAGATACCTCTTTTTTTCAAAGTTCTCTATAGAACCTCCCTTGGTACCCTATCCTAAGCTTTTTCAAGATCAATAAATATCATGTGAAGGTCTTTCTTTTTTGCTCTAAAATGTTTCATAAGACGTCTCAAAAGGTGAATCGCTTCAACAGTAGATCTTCCTAGCATGAATCCAAATTGGTTCTCTGTTGTACTTGATATTTGTCTTAACCTACATTCGATAATTCTTTCTCATAATTTCATAATATAGCTCATTAACTTGATACCTCGATAATTCACACAATTTTGAATGTCTCCATTGTTCTTATATATGGGTGTAAGTGTACTTGCTCTCCATTCCTTGAGCATCTTTTGGTTTTCCCATATCTCATTAAATAGTCTTGTGAGCCAAGTGATTCCTATTTTTCCTAGTATTTTCCAAACTTCTATAGAAATATTATTATGAAGTCACAAACTTCTATAGAAATATTATTATAAAGTCCTACCGATTTACCACCCATTATATGTTTAAGAGCCTCTTTGACTTCATTCTTTTGAATACGTTGGCAGAAATTGTGGTTTATATACTTTTCTGATTTGTGTAACTCTCCTAAGGTAATACTAACATCTTTATTTTCGTTAAAAAGCTTATAAAAATAGTTTTTCCACCTATTTCTTATATCATCATTTACCACTAGAATTTTTTCATCCTCGTCTTTGATGCATCTAACATAATTAAGATCTTTAGTTTTCTTATCTCTAGCCCTAGCTAGCCTAAAAATATCTCTTTCATCCTCTTTTGAGTTGAGTTTTTTATATAAATCCTCCCAAATTAGCTTTTGCTTCACTCACGGCCTTTTTCTCTTCCTTCTTTGCTTTCTTATAAGCCTCTAAATTTCACTAGTTTTCTTAGTATAATGTAATTTGTAGCATGCCCTCTTTGCCTTGATTTTATTTTGCACTACTTCACTCTACCACCAAGCTTCTTTCTGTGCCGGTACACCTCCCTTAGATACACCTAACACACCTTTCGCCACTTCTCTAATATGTATAGCCATATTGTTCCACATATCACAGGGTATACCAACATAATTCCAAACATCTCCTTGAAGGACTTTCTGCTTAAATATATTTTCTTTCTCACTTTTGAGGTTCCACCATTTAGTCCGAATAGCTCAATGCACTCTTTTCTTCTTTGTCCATTTTTTATTTGTAAATCCATAACTAAAAGTCGATGTTGAGTGGTTAAGCTTTCTCCTGGAATTACCTTGCAATCTTTACAACATGCTCTATCTTGTTTTCTACAAATAAAGTAATCAATTTGTGTTTGTGCTAAGCCACTCTTATAAGTAATTAAATGTTCATCTCAGTTTTTGAAGATTGCATTGACTATAAAAAGATCAAATGTCATAGCAAAATTTAAAATCTCCCTACCTTCCTCATTTATATCTCCAAAACCAAAGTTTTCATGAATCTCTTGATATCCTAATGCCTCTTTATTGACATTTCCATTTAAGTCACCTCCTAAACAAATCATCTCCCTTTGTGGAATCTTTTGAATCACCTTATCTAACTCTTCCCAAAAAGTTGTCTTTATACTATCTTCTAGTCCTACTTTGGGTGCATAAGTACAAACTATATTCAAAACCTCTGCTCCTAACACTAATTTCAACATCATGATTCGGTTACCATATCGTTGTATCATATATGTCTACTACACTATCCTTTAAATCTTTATTTATGATAATACCAACTCCATTTCGAGCCTTTTCTTTACTCCTGTATCCTATCTCCTTTGTTTTTTCTCCAACCCATTTTGACTCTTAAATATAGAATATGAATCTTTCTCCGAATCATAGTATCTATCACCTTCATTAGCATACCAAATAATGTTCCGATATTCCAAGAACCAATAGGAATCTTATTATCTAGAAATATTTAACATAATTTATTTCTTCTTCAAAGTTCATCGACGAGATGTGATTAGTGGATCTTCATTTCACGTGTTGGTGAATCATTGACCAATACGAATAATTCACTTCGTCGCGTTGTGTTATCTAAAAGACACAGTAGGTTCACTATCTCCCTTGGGTGATCATAACGACAAGAAACAAAAGGTTTCTCTTTTTTCTTGTTTATTTCCGAAACAATATAGAGGCAAACGAAACGAGAAAAGAGACGGTCTCCAAAGTGCAAAACAGAAAACGGGCGAGAAAAAGAAAAGAAAACGGAAGCTTTTTCAATCACAAAACTAGGGAAAACTAACTTGTGGACACATTGTCCTTCTCGATCGACTCAGCAATGCATCTAATCTTTCCGTTGGTTATTCTAAACGCTAAGGTCTTTGAAGAACTGCAACTGCGTAACACAAAAATAAATCATGTCAACATATATTTGACGGATTTCAAGGGAGAACAAAGAAACCGAAACGAAAATGAGCATCAAATACCTGAAATTCGAGCCATTATGGCCGAGAAAAGCACACGAAGATGAGGAAATGTTCGCGGACGGAAACACGAACGACGACATCTCTGCTCTTCTTTGTTGCACTCAAAACCTCCGATCCGAGCTGCAAGGACCACAGACTGAGACGCCGATCAGAATGGAAGAAATCAACAGCAATGTAAACAATTGTGTTTCAGCTAAATGCGCTACAATATCCTTTAAACGGAGAAGTTTGTAGCTTGGACGGACTATTTCAGGCTGATCAACCGGAAAGCTTAAACTCCGGAAACCAATGTGCTTCAGAAAAGAAAACATTCGAAAGGTTTCTACGATTTCTGAGCGCGAATATATGCCATCACAAACGCACGGACAAAAATAATAGGAAAAAGGAGAAGGTGACAAGAATAACTTGTTTACCTGCAGGGCTGAGAGAGAGAGAGAGAGAGAGAGCGTGCGGCAAAGAAAACGGTCGAACGATGAGGATGAAGTGATTGCGGGGGCAGAGAGCCGTCGGGTTCCATTTTATGGACGGCACGGACAATACTTCACGAATGACCTCACCCAGCACTCCTCTGGGCGACCGGGACAATGGATCTTTGGTCTTCATGTCAACACGAATCCCTTCCCGAGACGCGAACCGGTTTGAATTACAAAATTAATAGGGCATGTAAGGGATCACCTATTCCCGGATCCATCTCTGCCCAACACCGCGCGGGACCAGCTGATCCGGGGCATGCGGCACCAGGTCGGCCCTACAGCTTTGGTTTTGATTGAAAAATAAAATAAAAATTAAATTAAATCAAGAACTTACTTCGATAAATCAAATATTTTTTATATTTTTTTATAAGAATTGAAGTAAAAAGAGAGAATAACGATAGAATTGAACATCGCGATCGAGAGAACAGGTCTACCTTCCTCTTCTTCGGTGTAATCAAAGAGACCTTGTTTGAGCCATAACCTAAGAGAGTCGAGCTGCCACAGGTTCTTCTTTTGTTCTTTTACAAAGGCAGGATTCAACACAAAGATATGACCGGATTTAAAATATCGTTTGAGGTTGAGTGAATACTTCTTGAATGATTTCAAGTGGAGTGAACTATCTATCTATTATAGCTGATGAATTTTATTATGGACTATAGAATTTAAGTTGATTTTTGAAATTTTCGATAAGACAAATGTTCCACCTCGACTCAATGTAGATCTGCCACCTCAAACGTTTATATACGGAGAGAATGATGTTGTTCACTGAATGTAATAACATCATTTTTCGTTTTTTCTTTGAAAACTCTTAAAAATTTTAAAATTAAACTCATACTACTAAAAAACAATGGCATATTTGATTCTCTCTCATAAAAAACATTTTTTTTTCAACCAAGTGGGTCAACTTTATATATCGTTAGTCGTCCTCGTTGCTCTATATTTTGGATCATGCGTGCATTAAAAAACAAAATAACATTTTTTAGTGGCACCCTTTTATATGCTTTTTCCAAAAAAAAAACTTTTATATGCTTTGGAGAACCTTGTTAATATTACAAAGCCTTTGCATTCTTACCTCATTTTCAAGGACTTTCATTTGGTCATCTTATTAAGCCATAGCACCTTAAAGATAATTTCCTTATTTAATTGTTCAATAACATCACGTCGACTTTTTTCCTCATGCTGGCAGTATAATTTTTTAATGGTCTTGTGGTAATATTGACAATTTCTTCAAAATGCATTCAGAATGTTAGCTCAACCGTAGAACGCTCTAACACCATTTTTATTGGTCGGGAGTTCGACTCCCAGACAGTGCAGTTGAGGTGTGTGTTAGGCATCAGCCTCCTCTTAAAAAATTCTTCAAAATTGAGTGCATCTTTTGACTCTAACTCCAAATATTTAAAGTTATCTTATTTTAACACACATTTTCGTTTTTATTATCTGACCAAGGGCTGCATTAAGTTATAACGAAGGTTTTTTTTCTTCTTTTGGTTAGAATACGAACGCAACTTTCGTCATGTAAAGGATTACCCTTGCATGATCGGTTTCAAGCATTGATAAAGGAGGAGGATTGCATTAGGTTTCTGACAACCATCATAAAACTTTATCGGACTTATCTAGTATAAATTATATAAATTATGAGTATGATAAAATTATGTGGAAAAAAGAATCCATATAACCGACCCCATCTACTATGAGAAAAGGCTTAGTAGTAGTTGTTGATTACAATGGAAAGGCCAAAGCCAAAAATGCATGTCCCCAGAATCGAACTCACACCCTAGGTCTCATGCATTTGACAGCCTTGGCATGTACTTTAGCGCCTTGAGTGCAAAAGAAGCAACAGTTTGAGAATTGAACTCGGAACTTCTCGCACCCCAAGCCAGAATCATACCACTGGACCAAATGCTCTTGATGCCGGGAGCCTATCCGACCTGGCTCATCACCCCAAGCATATAAAATTTATAAATCAACAATAAAGCGAACATGAAATTTTTTCATGGATAATTATTGATTTTCAATCAAATAGCGATTAATAATTACTAATTTTGTGAAAATTACTAAAAGCACCATGAATATTCTACAATATGGAAAAAGTAATCACCTTGATATTAAAAAAATTGGAAAAAGAAGTGTTGTCAATGAGAAGTTCAGAAGTTATCAAAATCTAAAATCGAAGATAACTATCATGTGATGATACATGAAAGCGGGTAATATCCAAACCAAATTATATATATAAGTGGTTTTATAGTTTTTTAAAAGTTGTTTTAGTAGTGACAATAATGGCTTTGATTGTTGGAGAGCGGTTTTGAATATTAAAAGAGTAATAAAAGATGATGAAAGATACCTACTATTAGATGAATCGATAGAATGATGCAAATTGGTCCTTGGTACTGTTTAGCTCACCTTTGTAACCAGTTTCCTAAAGAACTGTCCCAAGAACCGGCAAAATGACTGGTTGGACCACGAACTGGTTTGCTCATTCATTCTTCATGATGTTTAAAAGAATCATTATTATCTAATTATTTTATGTTTTTAATTGTTTATTTCCATGCTTTTATTTTTAAATGGCCTATTCTCATGTTTTTACTTAAAATGAGATTAAATTACTTATTTTTGTGTTATATTATATTTTTTAATATGTTGCATACCTAGTAAAATTATATATAAATTGTTTACCGACTCGACTACGGTTCAACCAATCAAACCTCTTTTGTAGTGAACCAGTGTCTTCTCCGGTCCAACCTCTTCTGCAGTGAACTATTGTCGGGTTTAACAAAAACTAGCGGACATTATATGTTTAACTCAATCTTCAGGAAACTGAAACGGTCAATGAGCCTGGGAAGGCACTGGTTCACGGAATACCAAAAAGAGGTTCAACTGGTAAATTAAATATATATTTTGTATTATTTTATTATACGTGACGACATATTAGAAGTCTCATATTATAACATAGGATAAAATGGTTGTCTGAACAAACTTTTAAGCAGCTCTTTCAATGTAAAGGACGACACAGTAAGCCAAGCCTAGATGAATTCAAGAAGCAGCTTTAAACTAATTTTCTTTCATTTTGCCCTAAGTGTGAATGACCTTCCTCGTATTTCCTACAAATATGTATCCTAATGTACTGAAGAAAAGATTCTACTGTGAAATGGTATCTGCTGTATCATTAACACTGTACACGTCAGCAACAATGGCAGAAAATGAAATGTCATTATTTAATCTAAATGCCAGACTCATACTAAAAGACTAAGTATTGTAAACGAAAATCTGCAGAAAATATAATTTTTCAATCATAACAGTTACAGTAGTTATTCGCCAGTTGACCGGTTCAACTAGCTGGTCCACCAGTTTGTTACCAGTTTTCCCTTCATCGACTCTACAATATGGATCATACCAGATTTATAGCTGGTTCATGGTTCAAGTGGTCTGATCTCATTTCCTAAACCATGGTTTAACTTTTGAAATTGGGAATACAGTTTCAACAATGCCGCCTCAATATCTTATGAAGGTAAGAAACTTGTTTTTGAATCTCACCTATTTATTCATTGAACTATTCATATTGCACAAAAATGATTCCCTTTATTCTTTAGGAGAAAGAAGAGGATGGTGAAAATGAATTCGAAGAGGAAGAAGAAGATTCTGAAGAAGAAGCTGAAGAAGGGGTAAATATGAAGATCTGTCATTTAATTCATTAGCGTCTTTCAGTTAGTTGTTCCTAATAGTATTTTGTGTTGATGTTTATCGTATTAGTTGTTGTTTGACATTTGTAATGCGTGCTCTTAATTTTTTATTGAAGGTAGTTTTGAATCTTTTGATGATTTTGTTTGTCACAGAAAAGGAAAGGGACAGACTGACAGAGGGTATTATTCAGATTGAAAATCCTAATTTGGTCAAACCGAAAAACTTGAAAGCAAAGGATGCTGATGTGAGTTGGCTTTCTTTTATTGTTATTCAAACCTTCTTTGTTTTGCCATTTATTAAGTGTCATTTGGGATGTAATTTGTAGAATAGAGATGCTACATATTACAATTTGCCATCATACTGATACCTTCTTCTGGAAAATACTAGTGAAAAAATGTTATGGAAGATTCACGTGTATCTAGGTGCCTTGATAATGAAGCAGATCTATCATGCTGAGATGGTCCTTAACAGGAGAATATATGTTGCTGATGTGGCAGACATATTAATGACCAAGTAAGTCACTTGAAATGCAAGATGGACAAATAACATAATCAGGCAAATTCATAGTATCTACTTACTTCGTTTATATGGTTGTCTAGTTTTACATCAACTGGTCTGTGAGCTGCCTACTTCAACATATTAATTCTTGCGCATTCCACACCAACTCCTGAAAATATGATGAGATGGCATGTAGTGTTGGTATGTACTTCGGATGTCCCTACAGATGCCATGTACTGTTGATATGTACTTTGGATGTCCCTATGGAAAATACTTTTGTGGCAAATTATAAATTGATTAGAACTGGTTACATTGTCACAGGGATTCATCTAGGGGAACCTTTTAAAAGAAGACACCTTAAGAAGTGGGAATATTAAAAAAGCATCTGAATTTTACATATTACTGCACCAAGTCTTTTGCAGTTAATTAAGAAGAAGATGTCAAGTTCACAATCAAAGTATGTGGAAAATTTAATATCTTACCCTCAAAAAAATTCTGCCTTAAACAGATAATCCAACATTAAATGATTTCAGGGCAATTATGTATACTTAGTCAACTGATCCAGCATTGGTTAGTACTAACTCAAGGTTAGTGGATGGAAGATAGATTTTGATTAAAATGTTAGCTTCACTTTTAATGACATGAAAATTTTAAGTAGGTTTTACTATTATTGCCAATGCTTTTGGCTGTCTTTGATTGGTTCTTAGGGCATGAAACTGATTCTGACACTTGTCAGAATCCATTGCACAGCATCATATTTGTAGAATGAATTCTCAGACATGTAAATGAATCCATAAGAGATGATATGAAGTACACTTTGGTCCCTTTCCATTTCTAGTGGGAAAGGTAATTTTTCGTGGAATTGCTTTTTAACAGTGAAGCGGACATGCTCCAGGTGCGATTGTGGATGGCCGTTCATTTCCTTCCCTTCTTCAACTAAGATCCTAGCTTATTTCAGCTTTTGTGCACGAGAATATTTTTTTTTTGTCTTTAAATGTGATCTTCTAACATGTTCTGCAGCTGGAGAAAACAACTGAGCTCTCAAGGCATGAAAGGTATATGACTAATAGATTTTTGCATTTTCTTTTTAACATAATAGTGGTGGCACTATTCATATGGTATTGAGGTGCCTTATGCAATGGTTGCCAACGTATGCCTTAAACAAAGTTGGCACTTATACATTGTACTGTGTGGCCAAAGGAATTTCTGTTTATTAAATGAATGAGACAGTTCTGTAAAATACCATTTTAGAAGTATGAAGACTTTTTTTTTGTTGCAGGCACCTTTTTAGTGTTCTAATAAGGGAATGTGCCATCTCTTATTGTTGCAATGATTTCCTTTTCCTACCATAGTGTTGTAACAAAAATCTTGTATGATCCAAGGGTTGATGAGAAAGCATAATAGATGTCTCACTTCATAGGAAGGTAGAGTGTTATGACTCATGACAGAAAATTGGAGATTCATTAGTGTAAATATTTGAGGATTTGTTATCAGCTATTGAACATGAAAGATGCACCTTGGCAGACAAATTGTATTTTTCCAGCCATATATATTATCCATAAGGAAAGATTCTCCATTGGAAAGAAGGCACATGCTTGGGAAGAGGGCCCAGGTTGCTGCTATAATGAGATTTGGAACTATCATGCAATATATACGTATGTATGGGTTCTTGACATTATGTAATAGTGTCAAGTCCTTAACAACTGAACCTTACATGATCCAGTGGTTGATGATGAAGTGAATTAGACTCTTCTTTTGGAAGATGGAATGTTCTGAAGAATTAACTGGAGAAAGTCCATTATTGACATTTATGAGGCTATGTTTTCAGCCATCGGATCATGAAAGATCCAATGGTTGTGTGTTCAATTGCAGATAATATAATACACACACACACACACACACACATATATATATATGTGTGTGTGTGTGTGTGTATGGGGGGCAGTTATGGCCTTTGTGGTTTTAGATGGTTAGGGAAATGGGCTATGCATGGTGGTAACGGTAAAAAAAATTAACAGAGAGGGTTGGGATGAAGGGATATTTCTGAATAGAATCATGTTGATGGGAACTGGGTCGCCATAGGATATGGTGCAAGTAACAAGTGGGTTGCACTGACAGTTCTGTCACACATTAGTCAAGAAGTTTGTAGAGGTTGGAATACGTGAGTGGGTGGATCCAAGGATTAGATAAGGTTTTTCCTGAAAGACAGTTGAGGTATGACAATTTTGAAAAGTCGGTAGGAACAGAGGAAATCCTGGATGATATGGATATGGTGCAAGCAGTGGGTTGGTGGCAGCTTACATATCATATACTCATGATTTAGGAAAAGAACTTTTTCGGTCTATAAGCACACTAAAAACCTATACGAAAATGCACAATCGTGCCTCATCTTAGAATGTTCTGCGTATAAATGTTCATGAATATTGACAATCTGAAACTCTAAACACATTGATCGACATCTATCTTATGGATGTTAAAATTAGTGTCTTATGGATGTCAAAGGTTGGGTACTTACCGTACTTTGTAACTTTAGTAAAGTTTGAAGTGCCTTTCAAAGAAATAAAATTTGAACCATATCTTTCATCCTTCTTGTATATCTATTTGTATAATGCGTTGAAGTTTGTGGTTGATATGTTTGCTGTGCCAGGGAGTATTTCTTGGATGTTTGCGTTGATGTTGCTTACCACCCAACATCGACTTTTAGTTATGGATTTACAAATAAAAAAATGGACAAAGAAGAAAAGAGTGTATCGAGTAATTCAGACTAAATGGTGGAACCTCAAAAACGAGAAAGAAGATATATTTAAACAGAAAGTCCTTCAAGGAGATGTTTAGAATTATGTTGGTACACCCTGTGATATATGGAACAATATGACTATACATATTAGGAAAGTGGCGAAAGATGTGTTAGGTGTATGTAAGGGAGGTATACCAGCACAAAAAGAAGCTTGATGGTGGAGTGAAGTAGTGCAAAATAAAATCAAGGCAAAGAGGGCATGTTACAAATTACATTATACTATAAAAACTAGTACTTTAGAGGCTTATAAGAAAGCAAAGAAGGAAGCGAAAAAGGCCGTCGCTGAAGGAAAAACTAAAATTTGGGAGGATTTATATAAAAAATTTAACTCAAAAAAGGGTGAAAGAGATATTTTTAGGATAGCTAGGGATAGAGATAAGAAAACTAAAGATCTTAATTATGTTAGATACATCAAGGACGAGGATGAAAAAATTCTAGTGGCAAATGATGATATAAGAAATAGATGGAAAAACTATTTTTATAAGCTTCTTAATGAAAATAAAGATGTTAGTATTAGCTTAGGAGAGTTAGCCAAATCAGAAAAGTATATAAACCACAATTTCTACCGATGTATTCAAAAGAATGAAGTCAAAGAGGCTCTTAAACATATGAAGGGTGGTAAATCGGTAGGACCACATAATATTCCTATAGAAGTTTAGAAAATGTTAGGAGAAAAAGGAATCACTTGGCTCACAAGACTATTTAAGGAAATATAGAAAAACCAAAAGATACCCGAGGAATGGAGAGCAAGTACACTTATACCCATATATAAGAACAAGGGAGATATTCAAAATTGTGTGAATTATCGAGGTATCAAGTTAATGAGCCATACTATGAAATTGTGGGAAAGAATTGTCGAACATAGGTTAAGACAAGTATCAAGTATAATAGAGAACCAATTTGGATTCATGCCAGGCAAATCTACATTAGAAGCGATTCATCTTTTGAGACGTCTTATAAAACATTTTAGAGCAAAAAAGAAAAACCTTCACATGATATTTATTGATCTAAAAAAAGCTTATGATAGGGTACCGAGGGAGATTCTTTGGAGAACTTTGGTAAAAAGAGGTATCCCATTGACATACATTAACCTTATTAGAGACATGTATGATGGTGCAAAAACATGTGTGAGAACTCATGAAGGAATGACAGACTTCTTTGAAGTTAATATTAGGTTACATCAAGGATCAACTTTAAGTCCATATTTATTTATAATGGCGATTGATGAGTTAACAAAACATATTCAAGATGAAGTACTTGGGTGTATGTTATTTGCAGATGACATTGTATTAGTGGAGGAGTCTAAGGAAAAAAGTTAATAGAAAATTGGAACTATGGAGAGAAACATTAGAAAGCAAAGGCCTCCGACTTAGTAGAACAAAGACAAAATATATGGAATGTAAGTTTGATCATTTGGTTACCGCAGAGGACATAAAAATTAAAATTGGCACACATTGCATCCCCCAAAAGGAAAGTTTTAAATACCTAGGGTCAATTTTTCAGAGTGATGAAAGAATTGACGGAGATGTTACGCATAAAATTAATGATGGTTGGTTAAAATGGAGAGGAGCATAAGGTATTATTTGTGATAAGAAGATTCCATTAAAGTTAAAAGGTAAATATTATAGAGCAGCAATTAGGCCTGTCATGTTTTATAGTTCTGAGTGTTGGGCAGTTAATCATCAATATGTACAAAAGATGTCTGTGACAGAAATGAAGATGTTGAGATGGATGAGTGGTCATACACGAAAAGACCGTATACATAATGAGGTTATTAGAAACAAATTAAGAGTGACACCAATATAGGATAAAATGAGAGAATATCGTTTAAGATGGTTTGGACATATAGAAAGAAGATAAAAAAAGAACCTGTAAGAAGGTATGAAAAACTAAATTTGGAAAGTATTAAAAGAGCTAGAGGATGACCACAAAAGTGTTGGAAAGAAACAATAAAGAATGATCTACTTATTGTGAGTTAACTGTTAACATGGCACGCGATAGGGATCTGTGGAAACAAAGAATCCAAGTAGCCGACCCCGTCTAGTATGGGAAAAGGCTTAGTTGTTGTTGTTGTTGTCTCCGACGGCTTCTGCGGTTGCTTACCTGTCACATATGCTTATTAGGCATTTCAGTTGCTAATCTGTCATACTCCTCGATCATGCTTTATTGCTCCTTTTCATGGCTTGATATATTTAGTAGTCTGTCTTAGTTATAATACGTATTCTACTCTACCGCTGTTTGTGTTACTCCTAGTTTCAAATTTGTTTAATTGTTACACACGGAAGAAATAGAGAAACAAAAAGCTCATGAGCGTTACATGAAGCTACAAGAGCAGGGGAAAACAGAACAAGCTAGAAAAGATTTAGGTAAAAATATCTGTTCTGTTTCTCAATTCTAAAGTTGCATGGGATATTTCATGTTGGTAGGGTCAATCAATATAATGACAATTATCCAGGAATCTCCTTTGACACTGAAATGAAGTTAATCCTCCATTGTTCTTCAAGTAGATGTACACTCTCCAGTAACTTCCATGTTGACCTCCTGAAAGGGATGTCTTCAGCTCAGCTTTGTAAGCATAGTGGTTCGTAAGTGCCAAAAGCACAGCTCGAAGGGGCATAACTCACTGACGAGGCAGTAATCTCCCTGTTGACCTCTCTCTCTCTCTGGATATATTATAGCTGTCAATGGTTCGCTAAGATATTTATGGCTATGCAGGTCTGTCCCTTATCTGTCACAAGTACATATTTGCGTTTTGTAAATGTTCCAAGTGGAATGTCTGATTTTCATGTGATTTCTAATATGAAAAATTGTTGAATAATGGCCCTATAAATGAGAGATTGTTTGTCACTGCATCCTTTGAACAACGCATGTTTATGGCATCTGATATATATATATCATGAATATTCTTTCAGACATCTAACATCTTTTAGATATGGTCGTAATCTAGCTATCTAGAGGGAAGCCATCTTCTAACATCTTTCATGGACCTTGTTTGATGTTAATTTTCCGTTACGTTTGGCGCTTCAAGCATGTCTTCTGAGCATGCTTGTTTGATGTCGAGAAGCCAATATTGAAGAACAGTAATTACTTTTTTTAGCGATATAACGTTAGTGCAAGCATCGTGAGATTGTAATTGCTCTCCGTGGCCTTCAGAACGACTAGAGATGATCCGACAACAAAGGGCTGAAGCCGCACCGAAACGAGGAAGAGAAAGCTGGTATATCTCTAAATTGTACATGTTTGATTTTTCTGTATGTGGAGATTGTCTAAACTCGAATTCCACGTGTCGTTGCAGCCAAATATTTGAGGAAAGCGGAGGCTCGCAAGTGACAAAGATCATTAATGCATGTGATCAAGTAGTTTATATGTAGCACAGGGAATAATGTGCATTATTTGACCATCCTGAATTTTTAACAAATAACAGATGTATAAGATTGCTGTATGTTGAGTCAAGGACAGTCTTAACGTTTAAAGGAGACGACTCATCCCCTTTTGACGAACATAGCTCAAGTAACTGAGGCTGAGACTCATCTCACAACCTCAAGAAAGCTGGAGAGTCTGTAGTCTACTCTCCTCTCCTCTTTTATCTTAAATGTCATTTATCAGATGGTTCTCCAAGAATGGGTAAAGTCAGGATTCAGGACCAACTATAATCGTTTGACTGGTTGAGTGGTGGAATCGATACACCTGCAATCCCATAGAAAATGCTGGCGTATGGGAGTGGTGGAAAACATGGGGAGGGCTCCGGTTCGGGCTATGTGGGTGAACGTTCTGGTTGAACTTTGTTCGCATGGATCATGGGATTCTTCCTGACAGCGTCTGCCATTGGGTTGACCTGGTTAAGTTTACCACTTTTCTAACTTAAAAGCCACCGTGGATGAAAAATATCTGTAGCAAGACTTCCTGCCAACATTTCTGGTACTGGAAGCTTCAAAATTTTGGTGGTTGAAGACACTTGGCCAGGTGCATCTCAAGAGTCCAGAACAGCCACTCATTAAAGTAGAAATAAAAATTCAGCAATGATTCAAAATGATCATCATACCGTTCAAAATAGAAGTGAAGATGGACATATCATGGTGCAAATACAGTCTTTTTCAGAAAATCCTTCCTGAGAAAGGTACCACAATGTGCTTCAACCAGAGATGAAATAGGGTTTCCTGCTTAGCCTATCTCTTTCTGTATGGATTGCTCGGTTAGAAACTTGATAGATGCGTTCAACAGGATAACTAGGAATGAAACCACCATGATCAAAGCTTTTGCATCACTCCTTTGGCAGCTCGATGCATAATAAGATAACTGATCTTGTTGAATGGAAATTAAATGGCAGCGTTTAATCTTTCTCAATCTGGTTTCGTGGCAGTTTTAGGTCTTTTCTGTTTATTCTTTAATCTCCATTGCTGCTTGACAAGCTTTTCCCACTCTTTCTTATGCTTTTGGTATATAAGCAAAGCAGCCCTCGCGTCCTCAATCTGAAAAACAGTGTTTGAATGGATCAGAAGTTCCCAAAAGAGATGAAACCATGTTGATAAAAGAACTATTTCCTTGCAAGAAAAAATTGAAATGGACGACCCATACGAGCAACAGATGTTTGTACATGAATTACCGAAACACTTTAACACGAAGACAGTGAGTTCTCATACAATATGATATAATCTGAACTGAAATACAGCTTTAAGCTAATCAGGTCAAGATAAGGTGATAATGTGTTTAATTCTGAATCTCAACTCAATGCAAAACACAATTAGGTTGGATTCAGCAATATGCAGAAATCCAGCCAAATGGTCAAGATGGGACTGCTGGGATCCTATCACAAAGGCCCTGAAAGTTACAATCCAAAAGCGAAATGACATGAACATTAGATAGCAGTTGCGTTTAGAATGATAATTAGGAGCACTCTCAAAACTTCTTATTTGCACAATGAGCCACTTTTCTGGACAACATATTGACATGGTTGTGGCTCTCGCACAGTATTTGGCTCTTGTGACCAGACATTTGAAGGAGAATACATGGTGAACACTAACAGTAAGATACCAAGATATGTAGGAAAAGCAGTAGAAGAACAAAAACGGGGGCTTTAAAAAACTAAATGCATGCATGCACGCATATGCATACGACTAATGTATGGAGGATGTTCACTTATACATGCATGGACACGTGCATGCAGACACGAGTAACACATGCAAAGTGTCTCTACACTATATAATTACATGTGTAGGTCTTATATATTGTACCTCACATAATAAGCATGTTCTTCCTATTGCAAAATAATAATTGACCTGAATATTCAACAAAGAAATATAATCTCACAGCATCTCTTATGAGTTGCGACACTGCAGCTAATTCAAATATTGAATGAAAAAACCATGTCATACAACTGCAGATCCAGAGAAGAAAACTCACAGGGCAATGTTGCTTTCGCTGTATTTCTACTCCAAGATGTTCCAATGCAAGATCTCGAAGGGCCCTCGTCTTCCCTTCCTTGCTGAAAGACTTGGCCATGTCAGGAAGAGATGGAGGTTCAAATGAATATCTAATCAGCTTACCTTTTAAAAGGCAAGTAATGAGAAGTATCTCTGGTGTCCTTTTTAGGATGACTCAATAGCAAAGCCTGTTCCACATAAAATAACCAACAAATCTGAAATTAGGGGCAACTAAAACAGTTCCTCCGGAGAACATCAACAGAGTCATTCTACCTTGAGATCATGATGCACGGCATGGCCAACAAGGACCCTATCTTTAATTAATTCCCAAACATCCTTTTGTACTTTTTGGAAATCCTTTGCTGCAAGGAGACGTTCAGTAAAGCAATTTACAGTGATGAACACAAAATTCCTAGAATAAGCAAAAGATGGAAAGAGATGCATGATTTTTTGAGCTAGCAAGCCACCTTTCTTAAGGTTATGGGGTCTGATTCCACTTATTTCTGAACGGAAATCCACAACACGCTCCAATGGATGGACGTACTCATCATATAGAATGTTTCCCCAGCTATTCACCTGTAAGCATCATTTAGTGCACACAATTAACCAGCTAAGTCTAAATATGAGATTCTATCATAACTGACCTTCAAAATAGATCTAGATGAGAACATTTCACTGTTCAAGCCTTCAAGGGTCTATATGTGTCCCACATGTACATGTGCGAATGTGGGTATTTATACATGATTCACTTTAGAGGAGTCAGTATAGTTGCTACCTAATGGCACCCTCTTTTTTCCATCACCCGAGTTGAGCAAATGAAGCATCCAGAAAATACATGCTAGTGGTAAACAAAAAGGAGTAGAGAAGATACAAGGACTGATTTTTCCTTTGGCAAGTCCATGCTCCAAACCTTGGTGGACACTGAATTTCCTCCAAGAAGATCATCTTTTCCCAAGGATGATATTGTCTTCTGCAATTAATGTTTTGTATATTGCACCTGCTTTACTCAATAGCTTCACTTTCTTCATAGTAGTATTTGGGTACTTTTCATATTTCAATGCCCTCTCTATCGTAAACCATATGTTCCTTAAGGCAGACAAAATGCTTCCCCAGGCACAGATGCCCAAGACAAAGGAACCCCTACTCATACAAGACACTGATGTGCTATGCAATTTCAACTTAATTCCCTGCTTCTGCTGTGTCCACAAGTTAGGAGGCAACGAGGGCACCTAAAATCCTTAAAGTAAATGACTACGTGAGAAGCTAAGCAAAATTTCTTGATGAGTTGAACTAAATTCTGATGCCCTTATATTAGCATCAAACGGTTGGTCACAAAGGCCATCTTATCGTAGGAGAAGAAGAGATAGAACTAATCCACAAAGAAACATGCTGTTCACATTTGAAATAAATGGATAAGGATCCAAATTCAACCTCCAAGACTGCTTGGCTGATTGAAACAACACAAGAGCTAAATTAGGAGAAAAGAAAGAAGCCGTTCATAACATAGATAAGAGTTAATACCAGTGTGACCCTTCCAAGAGCACTCTTGTTTCCTTGCGAGCTGACCCCTACCATCTCACAATCCATGGCAACCACATCTGTCACACTAAATAACAAAAAAGAGCAAGTTAGGATGTTGCAAACACTTGATCTACATAGATTCATAGTCTAACAAAATACGCCACAAAATAGGATGAGATACAATTAAACCATTTAAACTCAACGTCTTTGACATGGATATCTTCTCCTTCTATATAAAAAGGTACTTGCAAGGTCAGTGTGGAATTTCAAAAGGACATACAGTACAAAATGATTCAAATGGCAAAGAAGCAAGTCGAAACCAACTTCAGAAAACCAAAAGAGCATGAAGCACTAGATCAGAAGAACATGATTCGCGAATAACCATCGTGTAAATGATTCAATTTTCAATATAGGGAGTCAACCTGCAATCAGAATTCTTGGGAGTTAGAACTTCTGCTGCTGATAACGCGGCTTGTTCCTGTGGTCTTTCTTTACGCTTGCCTGCAAAACCAGCCTTTGAAGTTTTAAGCGTCCATTGGACGAGAGATAATTACAAAATCGAATTTCTTCTATATTTGTAATCTCAGTATTCGACTAATTGCAAAAACAGATGATGAAAAAATTGGGAAGAGGGGTAAAATTCCGAATTTGAAGTCCCGCCTTTACCTAGCAGACGCTTTTCGCTTGTTTGATTGAGAAATGAAGATGAATGCAAGGAAGGGGCGACTGGTTTCTGTCCCCTGCTTTTGAGTCTCTGAAATAGCAACCACAACGCGCGTCGTGCCCGCACACACAAAAACACAGATTTAGTTCAGTTTCTTCTGACTGAAAAATACCATCGACGTAACAAAGAGAACAAACCAGAAAAAGAGCTTTCTTGAGAGAGAGAGAGAGAGAGAGAGAGAGAGAGAGAGAGAGAGAGAGAGAGAGAGAACCGCTTGAAGTTGTGTCCAGTTGGGATTAATAGAGGAGAGTGATGGCGCTTTCGTGGATTTGGTTTTAGCGACGCTGCTTCCGTTCCGAACATCGCCGGAGGACCCAACCATTGTTGTTGGCGGTGATGCGTCCGTGGTACCGCCTCTCCCCGTGCGGCCGCTTCAGTCGTTGCGATTCACCGAAAATTGGCGTTTTAAAGGGGACATCATCCATCGGGTTCAGGAAGCCTGGACTTGCTTTCCCAACGCAAAGGAAAACCTGGTTCTCACTTTAAAAATAAGTCAACTTCGTCTTGGTTCATGTCACGAGCCCGTTAACTCGGCTTAGATGGGTTTGTGTAGGATGGAGAGACAAGCTCAAGCAGGTCCGGCTTGGTTTTGCTTAGGCTCGTATAGTTTAGGTAAAAATTAGCTGTCCAGATTCGCGTAGCTCGACTCAGCTCATGTCACAAGTTCATTTGTGTTCGACTCTTGGTGCTGTGCTAGACCCCTGGTATTAGAATTGCAGATCTAGACCTTCATTGAGACAAGATGGGGCGGCTTCTCCTCCCAAAATTCAAACACTATATCTCGTGGTTGAGCCTGTGACTGCAATGCATAGTTCGCCCCACCACATTCAGATTTTTGAATCCACCATTGTGTAGACTCATCACATGAGTTTGTGATCATGGTTCATCTAGCTATTTCATCTACTTTCTAACGGATTAAGAATCACTAAAATTCGAGTTCAAATGACTAAGATATCAAGAAAAATTGAACATAATTATTTAATAAAAAGGTCATGACTCAAACCATTTTTAGTTGAAATTGGGTGAATTTTGATTTTTTGCAAATGTCTTTACTTCTTTTTTTCGAGAAATCACGAATACTATAAATCAGAATCAGAGTTCAAATGGGGAGTTGTAGCAACAACAAACATTCCTTGAGACCTATTACATGACTCTCAACGGATTCAAATAAAACTAGAAAATTCACCTTCTAATTTTTATAGTAACTACTTGATTTTTACATCCTCACATAGTTAGTTCAACATGCCCATTTTTCAATCATCAAAAATCACATCAAATTGTTTGTACCTAACCTCAGATAACCTAAAACTGGAAAGGTTATAAAATTTAGACTCAATTTTGACCCAAAACTCAACAAGAGCTTTAAAAAGCCATTCATGCCTTTGTCTTAGATTTTCTCTCTGGAGGGTAGAGGTTAGTACCCTTTGACACACTATTCATAGTAGTGAGATTACCTTTTTGACTATGATGAAAAATTATTAGGAAAAAATTCACATAACTACCTTGAGTTTGTGAGATTATTAATTTGGCCACTATGATTTAAAATCTTTGTTATGCTATCATGTGATTTATACCATCCATCAAGTTAGTCCAAATTTGCTAAAGGAGCTACGTGATTGGCACGTGGTTTTCATGTATAGTGATGTGGTTGTTTACTCAATAATTATATTATTATTAAATATTAAATTAAAGTATAAATAATATAAAATAATAGTAATATTAAAGAATATTTAATATAAGTTGATGTGGTAATTGATATGGTAGATAATTCCTAGTATGGCAGATGACATGATAAGTGATGTTGATGGGGTAGATGATGTGATAACTTAAACAACTAATATAAGTTGACATGGTGGTTGCCGTGACACATGATGCTTTATGTTAGATTAAGGATAATAACGTTATACATTTATCACTAATTTTATTAACAGTGAAAAGAACAAAGTAGCTAAGTGAACTTTTCAAACCACATGACCAAGATGAAATATGGGCAAATCACGATGTACTTGAGTGAACATGATAATGAGCAAGTAGATGATTGGGCACTCGATAATTATGCCAACATGTTAGAGTAATAAAGTTTACGAATTACTTGAGGATGCACTTATATTTTTCAGTTATTCATAAAGGACTTTGTCACAAACAGATGATTGGGCACTCGACAATTATCAGCCAATATACAACTTATCAATGGTCCACAAATTGATATGATGAAAAATTATTAGGAAAAAATTCACATAACTACCTTGAGTTTGTGAGATTATTAATTTGGCCACTATGATTTAAAATCTTTGTTATGCTATCATGTGATTTATACTGTCCATCAAGTTAGTCCAAATTCGCTAAAGGAGCTACGTGATTGGAACGTGGTTTACATGTGTAGTGATGTGGTTGTTTACTCAACAACTACATTATTATTCAATCTTAAATTAAAGTATAAATAAATTTAGTACTATTAAATTTAACATAAATAATAGTAATATTAAAGAATATTTAATATTTATTAATATTTAAATTTAACATTATTACTTAATTATAATACTAAATATAAGTTGATGTGGTGATTGATATGGTGGATAATTCCTAATATGATACATGACATGATAAGTGATGTTGACGGAGTAGATGATGTGATAACTTAAACAACTAATATAAGTTGACATGGTGGTTACCGTGACACATGACACTTTATGTTAGATTAAGGATAATAACATTAAACATTTATCACTAATCTTATTAATAGTGAAAAGAACAAAGTAGCCAAGGGAACTTTTCAGACCAAAATGAAATATGGGCAAATCATGAGTGAACATGATAATGAGCAAGTAGATGATTGGGCACTCGATAATTATACTAACATATCAGAGTAATAAAGTTTACGATTACTTGAGGAAGCACTTATATTTTTAAGTTATTCATAAAGGACCTTGTCACAAACAGATGATTGGACACTCGACAATTATGAGTCAATATACAACTTATCAATGGTCCACAAATCGATGATAATGATCTTGTCAACAATTTTGTGCCTTGGTATAGTTGTTTCTAAACTCCGCCCTTGTAAGGGATCACCCTTGCATTGCCGATCCCAAGCCCGGATAAAGGAGGAGGGTTGTGTTAGGCTTCCGACAGCCAGCGTAAAACTTCGTCGGATTTTTACAACATGGATTACAAAAATTATGAGCATTGCTTTGGGGCGTTCCCGCCTAGCTACGTGCTGCAGAGCCCGAATGCAGTAAGAAGTAAGCAAGGGCCACTACATTTTCGCCCGAATGTAGTGAATCAATTGTAGAGAGGGTTCCCACATCATGGACGGGTGTGGGTAAAGAAGTTAGTCCCACTATATTGCCGCCCGAATATAGTGAAAATTTTTCAGAGAGGGTCTCCGCATTTTGATTATGGACGGATGTGGGGGGTAAGGAAGCTAGTCCTAGATAATAAGATTCGTATTGGTTCTTGGAATATCGAAACATTATCGGGTAAGCTAATGGAGGCAGTAGTTACTATGATTGGGAGAAAGATACATATTCTATGTTTACAAGAGACAAAATGAGTTGGAGAAAAAGCAAAGGAGATAGAGGATACAAGTTTTAAATTATGGTACTCAGGTAAAGAAAAGGCTTGAAACAGAGTTGGTATTATGATAAATAAAGATTTAAAGGAGAGTGTAGTAGACATACAAAAGAATTTAAAACCTGGCTCTTAAACATATTCAAAAGAAGAGTGGTAAATTGGTAGGACCAGATAATATTCCTATAGAAGTTTGGAAAATACTAGGAGAAATAGGAATCACTTGGCTCACAAGACTATTTAATGAAATACGGAAAAACCAAAAGATGCCCTTGGAATGGAGATCAAGTACACTTATACCCATATATAAGAACAAGGGAGATATTCAAAATTGTGTGAATTATCGAGGTATCAAGTTAATGAGCCATACTATGAAATTATGGGAAAGAATTATCGAATGTAGGTTAAGACAAGTAGTACAACAGAGAACCAATTTTGATTTATGTCAGGCAGATCTACTATTGAAGCGATTCACCTTTTGAGACGTCTTATAAAACATTTTAGAGCAAAAAAAAAGACCTTCACATGATATTTATTGATCTAGAAAAAACTTATGATAGAGTACCGAGGGAGGTTCTTTGGAGAACATTGAAAAAAAGAGGTATCCCATTGGCATATATTAACCTTATAGGAGACATGTATGATGGTGCAAAAGCATGTGTAAGGACTCATGAAGGAACGACATACTTCTTTGAAGTTAATATTGGGTTACATCAAGGATCAACTTTAAGTCCATACTTATTTATAATGGTGATGGATGAGTTAACAAAACATATTCAAGATGGAGTACCTTGGTGTATGTTATTTACAGATAAGATTGTATTAGTGGAGGAGTCTAAGGAAAAAGTTAATAGAAAATTGGAACTATGGAGAGAAACATTAGAAAGCAAAGGCCTCCGACTTAGTAGAAAAAAGACAGAATATATGGAATGTAAGTTTGATCATTTGGCTACTTCAGAGGACATATAAATTAAAATTGGCACACATTGCATTCCCCAAAAGGAAAGTTTTAAATACCTAGGGTCAATTTTTCAAAGTGATGAAAGAATTGATGGAGATGTTACACATAGAATTAATGCTGGTTGGTTAAAATGGAGAGGAGCATCACATATTCTTTGTGATAAGAAGATACCATTAAAATTAAAAGGTAAATATTATAGAGCAGCAATTAGGCCTGCCATGTTTTATGGTTCTGAGTGTTGAGCAGTTAATCATCAACATGTACAAAAGATGTTTGTGACAGAAATGAAGATGTTGAGATAGATGAGTGGTCATACAAAAAAAGACCGTATACATAATGAGGTTATTAGAAAAAATTAAGAGTGACACCAATAGAGGATAAAATGAAAGAACATCGTTTAAGATGGTTTGGACATATAGAAAGAAGATCAAAAGAAGAACCTATAAGAAGGTTAGAAAAACTAAATTTGGAAAGTATTAAAAGAGGTAGAGGATGACCACAAAATTGTTGGAAAGAAACAATAAAGAATGATCTAGCTTGGAGTTAACTGCTAACATGGCACACGATAGGGATCTGTGGAAACAAAGAATCCATGTAGCCGACCCTGTCTAGTATGGGAAAAGGCTTTGTTGTTGTTGTTGTTGTTGTTGTGGTATAGTTGTTTCTAAGATTACAACAATGATGATGAATTCAATAAAAGCAACCAACGAATGATTGATGGATAAAATCAACCATATATTCGACTTCGCAACTATGGAATTGTCAACATCAAGAAAAAGAAGGGATCTAATGAATCTTATCTTCCCAACACGAAGGCCGCCTCATGGCCTATCAGGTCTACTAACGGCCTACTCATTGAACTTGTATATGGCCTAGTTAAAAAGAAGGGTGTTAATGCCAATATGAAGTACTTCGACTTGTAATCAAGGCAACATTATTTTAATTTTTGGTATTATAAGAAAGTATGCAATACTTCACCCTTAATATGAGTACTTGACTAAAGGTTGTAGGGGAGAAAAATTTTAAATAAAAAATTACATTAAACAACTCGCATGAAGTAATTTCTCTCTTTCAAATATGGAGACTTGCGAGGAACCAAAAGGCTACTTTGAGAATTTTGAAAGAGAGGAGAAATGAATTGTTATGAAAAATCAATGTATCATCCTAGAAAAGTGGATTCATCAATGAAATATTGAAGTATATGATGCATCTAGAGGAGTGGAGCAACTAAAAATAATTAGAAAATTTGCTCACTCTCGGCCATAAAAAGAGGTGTCTACTCACTTTTAAGGGAGAATTAATTGATCAAAAGAAGCATCAACCTATTGTATATTTCTTTACTTTTGTTCATTTAGTTTTTTTGTTATAATCCTTAACTAAAACACTTTTCTTCATAAAAGTTCCAATATTATTTTTCTTTGTTTCTCATTATGAGCTTGGTGTTCTTGCATTTAGGTGCACAATAAATCCATGGTTATCAATTTAATAAAAATTTGCCCATAATTAAAAAATTTGTCACAACTTTGTTTTTGAGAGAATTTTTACATTGTTTAGGGTCCAAATAAGTCATCTCACCTATTTTCTAACATATCAAGAATTACTTAATGTTGAATTTGGACAACCTAGATAGAAAGAAAAGAAATTGAACCTGTCGTAGGCATTTAAGGTCTCAATTACCCAAGGATGCCTTCTCAAGAAAAGCCTATTAGATCAAAAGATTCTAGTTATAGTTTAAAGATTTGTGATTCTTTGTAAAGGTCTCTAACTCCTCTTTTTGAGAAATTAGGAATCATGTTAAAATGGGAGAGCTATAGCAAAAACAAGTAGGCTTTGATAAAATGCCTCATGCCATGCTTTGATACCTAGTTAATTGACTAAATCCCGATCAAATTAAAAAAATTACAAAAAAGATCTAAATTGGATATGGGTCTAAAATGAATTCTAATTGAGATTTTAGTCCTAAGTACATATGGATCCTAAATGGGATATGAGACTAATTAGATTTAGATTTTTATGTGGGTATGAATTTATGGATCAATTTGGGCTTCTAATTTGGATATGGATATATGGGTCGATTTGGAATTATAGGTATCCTAGGACTAGATGATCTTAGTAAAACTTTAAATGGATAGGGATTCTAATTGGTTAAGAATGATCCTAGTTAAATGTAGAACTAATTGGGTAACTATGTACTGAAATTAAAGAAATTATCCTAAGTGCAAAAATATATATATAATCAAGATGCTGAAATTAATTCTATATATGTTGTAATTTATATTTATGTATGCAGAAATCTACTTTAAGGTACAAAATTAATTATCAAGATGCAAGAACAAAGGTTCATGATATAACTAATACGGATGTGAAAGAGGAATTTATGCAACTATATGATGCAATGATGCGAGAGAGGTAAAGATGCAAATAATATAGGTATTACATGATTAAAGGGGTTGAATTAGGAACTGTTAAGATGAAGATACTATGATGAGAAATGATGGATTGGTTGCATGATCTTGGATGGTGTGAGATCTTTGTTTATATAGAGGATCCCTTGATTACATTGTAAAGGAACCATAAATGATAAATATGCATAAACCTTCCCTAAAAGGAGTCCTAAATTTGATTTTTGTGAGTTAGAATTTATTTCCTTGTAGTTTATTAAAAAAACTTAATATCGATATTAAGTTGTCTTGGTAATATTAATAGGTTTTCCTTAGTGTAAACACCTAAAATTTTAAAAAAATAATCTTTTTCAAAAGTTCTCCTTTAGAAGTAAAAATTATGGTTATTGGTCTTTTAAGGTTTCTTTCAACAAACACATTTTAAGCAAACTCATTTCCAACCCAAGTTTTTGTGAAACCCTCAAAATGAGGACTTGAGTCCCAAAAAAACAATCGAACTTTGACAAAATCCAAAAATAACCATTTTACCCTAAAGGCTGTAAGCATCACACAAGATTGAGTCCAATGAAAACAAAGAACTCATTGTACCTGACCCATTTAATATGTGAAAAAGCATAGTTATTATATATACGTGTGTGTCTGCAGTACCTTTTGCAAGAAAATATTTAAAAATAGGTAACAAATTCGTAATATGTTAGGGTGGTCAATCGGGTAGACACAAGGTTGTCGTTCTGGTGAGAAGCAACATTATAGGGTTTGCTTTGGGCCGAACCATACCTAAATTGGGGTACCTAAAACCAACCCGATTTTTGGATTTCCTTGGCCGGAAATAACGTTCGAAATTGCCACCTTATGAGGCCAATACATTGATCCCGCTCAGTGATCTTGCATGGAACCAATTTCCTTAGCGTCGTGGAGAGCCACGAACTTGCAGTAACTAGAATCCAAATCACCCGTGGAGGGACACTGTATCATGAATACTTTAGCAAACAATTAACCAAATTAGACATTTTCATTACTAAGTGTAGTTTAATTAATTAAATATAAATAAGTAGTTCTAAATACATAATATTTTTAAATGCATAATTGTGTATTAACATTTTCATCTTTTGGTTGGTATTATCAACAGTGAAGATTTAAATTCTAAAAGTAAAAATTATGTTTAATGCATCATTATGCATTTAGACCTACTACTCTTTCTCTCTTCACATACACATAATATATAAAGAGAGAAAATGGGAGATGCTAAAAACCTTCTCATGCTAGTGTAATATCATTTGGTTTGGTTTCAATACTAGAACTGTAGAATGAACTCTTAGGTTTTTTTGCATGCTCGAATTGAACCGAACCATGCTAGTGGTTTGGTTCGCTTCTGGCGGTTTCATGAGCACGAGTTGGAAACACCTACTCAATCACGTTTCCTTACGCATGGCTTAATTTCCAATGTTTTTAGCCAAGTTTTTAATTGGGGATTTTCGTGTTAACAAAAGGTTCTCGTGTCGCTCCTATGTTATGAATAATATATAGTCAACCCTATAAGCAACATCGTTGCATACTATAAGTGGATAATTTCGTGTAGAAAATAGGTCACCTGAATGCAATATGATTTTCTTCGATTGTTTCAGTGAACATGAAGTGGCCCTTTCGATTGTATTGGTATTAGGGTTTTCATGTTGTTTATTATATTAGCAATACTTTCTATTTTGTTTCTTGGTGGGTTTAAACTAGTTAAATACAAGCTAATTCAATTTTGGTGGCAAATTGGGTCAATGGGTCAGATCTGGGTTGGGTCAGCTAAGGTCCAGGTTAAAACAGGTGTTGTCCGAGACCAACTCATTTTCTTTTTTTGGTTAGAAAGGGAAGCCGAAGCCTAATAAACTATGCACCCGCATGGAATCGGACTTCCCACCTGTAGAAGGTCAGAACGCCCTGCCAATTGTGCTAATGTTTTGGGTGCGACCCAACTCTGCTTTTATGGCTCCATTTTGAAGACCCGGACACGATTTGGTAGGGTTTTGGTTCAAAATAGATTGACCCGGTTACATCCTTATATAGAATATGTATATTATATACATTATATATAATTGTATGTTTATACATTACTCATCTTCGATTATTGTTTTTTACGAGAAAAAAAGATTTTGATGGATAAGAGTGAATGAATGTAATAATATTTTGAAATAACTTTAAATTTTTTAAATTGAAAGCAATGAGTGACCATAAATAGCATGTCGGAAGCAGCAGGTTTTCCATATTATGTATATATCAAATATATTATATAATAATGCATGTATACTATGTAGTAGTTTACATATTTTTATATACTAATGTACATTATATGTAGAATGTACACATTTTGTTAGACATCAATGTCACATTAATATATACATTACAGGTGGTTCTGGGTCAACTTGGATCTGACCTGAAGTGTCTAACCCGGGATTCTAACATATTTTCGTGTCAGATCGGGTCAGCTCTCCAGTGGCCAGCTGGCCTGAGCCCTAACTTCCACACCTTCTTCGTCTCCAATTTTCGTGTCGTCCCTTTATTTGTCAGCCTTATTAAATATTAAATATTAACTGTTAATCTGTTTTCTTATGAATAGAAAAGAAAGGAAACGGCTAAAGGGAAAAGAAAAAGGAAAATAGGAGAAAAAGTAAATTCCCGAACAACAATTTATTTCGTCGTTTGCCGTTTTCAAAACCAGTTAGACGCAAGCTCTCATTGACAGCTCAGAGAAGGAAATAAAAGGATCCGTTGAATGCCAGGAAAGAGGAGACGTTTGTTGATCGTTGTCTTCCCCAATTTCTCTTCTCTTTCTTAGCGAAGGATTCTTCTCGCATTAACTGATTACGGTTTCCAGATTTAACGAAGTGCAGATTGAGCCTTGGATTCGTTCAACAGTTTTGAATTTCTCCTCTCGGATTTCTACAATCGGAGAGGCGAAGGAAGATGGCGTACAGAGCCGACGATGACTATGATTACTTGTTCAAGGTTGTTTTGATCGGAGATTCCGGCGTCGGAAAATCGAATCTTCTATCCAGATTCACGAGGAACGAGTTCAGCCTCGAGTCGAAATCGACGATCGGCGTCGAGTTTGCGACTAAGAGTATCCGTGTAGACGATAAGGTCGTCAAGGCGCAGATTTGGGACACTGCCGGCCAAGAACGGTTAGCATTCCGATTGCTTCTTCCTGTTTCCCGCGTCATTTCTCATTTTCGTTTATTTCTTTGGTGTTTTGAATTGATAGATCTTGTTAAAGTTGGGATGCTTCATTTATTATTTGGTATATGAGGATTCCCGTTGTCGTGATGGATTTTGGGGATTTTCTTGTTCTTACCTCTTCTGTTTAGGATTTTGCTGTCCTTTAATGAAAAATATTAAATAATCCCCAAATATTTCGTTTTCGTATAGTTTCGTATGTTCCAGATTCAGCGGATTGATATATTTTGACTACGAGGAATCTATGGAGTTGAGCGACTAAAAAATTTCTACTAGGACGCTGATTAGCTTTTGCGTGCATGGTATCATACTAAATCATCCATTCAAAGAGGATATATTTCGAAGAGAATCATTATTAGACTCTCGTGAGACCTGGAGATTATAGCGGAGTTATTTGGAGAAGATAGCTCTCGGCATGGGACAAAGTACAAAAGTTTCATAGGTTTGAAAAGACTTCAGCTATTATTTGTGTTACGTGTGTTGGCAAATATAATAAATACTTCAATAGACAGAAATATGGCAAGTTGGTCATTAGGGGTGTATGGTTGTGGTGTTTTTTCTAGATGATTTAATTTAATTGAAAACATCCCTGTGGCCAGTTGGTCACCATGCGTTGTGCCATTGTGATAGATGATTCGATTCCTCTTAAAACTACGTGGCTTGTTATGTACCTTAGGGAAAGAAATGAGTAGCCGTAACCATGACTTCTGTAGGCACTAGTAGTGGAGTACAAAGAGTTGCTCCAGTGAGTGGCTGCAAGAAGCAATGCATGAGACAGTATATTTTTCCACGAGATGTCATGCGTGTAAGAAATTATTACATGTGATGGTTATAACGTGTGATTTCATTAAATATTACTCTTCGTTTTGTAGCCAAGACCCCTTGAAGTTGTGTAGGTTCCACAAAAGGGGAGTACATTTTTCTCCTGCCACGAGGAGAACTTTTTCATTATGGAGAATCATGACTTTATATCGGAGAAGTCCTTTCATTTCTAGGAGTGCTCTTGCAAAGTTTCAGAGGATCAGATTATTTAATCTTTCCGCAGGCTTATAAAATTGTATTAAGATTCTGGCAACTATTGTGCATCCTAGGCCTCTCGAGTTTGCGGTGGAAGAGAGTTATTTCTGTGCTGTGTTGTGCAAATTCACATCTATGCTGTGAATAACTTTTGCCGAGGTTTGACTCCTGCACAGGGAAAGGATGAGACTCTTTGAATTTTAATTCACATGAAATGTATTAGTGATATGAACCCAATCATCATGAAGTAATACCGGAAAGAAATCTACTCTACCTTGTTATCATCTTTAAAAAGAAAACATGAAGTGCTGTGGACTACAACCATATCTGAGTTTCTATTAACAACAAATTAAGTGTTATACTTGTGATTGGGATCTCGGTATGGGGGCACAAATAAACAGATTAACTTGTGCAGTTAGTAGAAGTTAGAAGGCATACGTGGTGCTTGTGTAGTTTAGTATCTATAGTATACAGTGGGAAAGTGACTTTCACCAGATACTGATACGGCATCAATATTTAGTCATCAACTTGGATAACACTTAATGAACTGCCTACGACAACATCAACGTACCTTTAGAATGAGTTTCTACAATCATCTGTTACCTGGAGGTGGAACCAAGTGGTCTGGACCAAATTCTTGTACTCATGGAGAAACTAGACTGGGAATGATTGCACACTTTCCCTTCCTCTCCCTGGCCTATTATAAGAACTCAACAGAGATATGCGCATGTGTGGTTGGTGCAATTTTTCCTTGGTCATGGGGCATTTGACAGCTACCGTTTTGTGCATTGATATGGTTCAGGTGGTTATGTTTCCTTACATACTTTTCCTAGGATGTTCCGTCTCTTTAGGTTTATTGGAGGAACAAATTTACTAGCATTAATTAGAAAGTTTAGGGACTTGATAGAGAAATGTTGGATGTCTGTTCAGATTAGTGCTTTTTAGCTGCAACTGAAGAGCAGGGATCATGAAGTTCCCTTTTCATTCATCTTGTTGATAGACATCAGTGTAGAAAGTGAAACTCATATTTTTAACCCTTGATTCTTGTCGATTAAATGCATGCAAGGTCAATTTCTGTGCATAATAAGATCTTAACCCGCTAACCTATCAAAAGAAAAAAAATATCTTAATCCATTACTTCATCCTCATTACAATTAATTAAAATGTTCACCCTTTCTGTCCCCTTCTCCTCAAGATGGGATTTACCATTACCTAATCAAGTAGGAACATTTCATAAGTACTTTGAAGACCATGGTCAATCATTACCTGCATTTATGGGAAACATAATGCATGATCACAAACATGTGACTGGAAATTTTCCTGGTAGGTAAGATGAATTACAAATAATTACACATGCACATGGAATCAAGTTATGATTGTGACTTTTGGATTTTGCCGTTCTCCAAAAGAATAAAGATTGTCTATGAGCCAAGTGCTGGATGGCTTGTTTAGTTGAGGTGAAACCAGGTATGAAGAGATAACAGAAATTGATCTTCCCGGACATAATGAACTGAGTGATGCATTGGGCGGTTCATTTTTACTGCTTATAGGATGGAACAAATTGGTTAGCACTTATGAAGAGAGGGCTGGAATAAAACTCGTGATCGGCATGCTCACATCAAAACCTTGTCCACCACATGCCTTCACATAAGTATCTATGGAAGATTATTATAAGAAAAGGGTAGCTATGGAAGAGATGTTTTTCCTAAGTGGTTGTGTCTGATAAACCCAGAAATCTCTATTGATCTCATCATGCTGATTTGTTAGGGGTTGTACTATGGCAGGTTAGAGGTGATTTCAAGGAGTATATATCTTGATATGAACTTGCTGTGCCCTTGAAGATTTGTGTGGTGCAGTTGAATCGGCGAAGACTTCTCAAGGGAAGTAAGTAACGATCTAACCAAGCAAGCCAATGTATAAAATGTGCGGGATTAGTTTTCCTTTAATAAATTTGCTCATTAACTCTGGCTAATTGTCTGGTTTTGGAATCTTGTTGCATACTCTGTTCTAGTGTATTAAAGCCTAGACTGTAACTTTTAAGTACTTGACAGTGTATGAGCAAGGGGTCTTTAGAATTGGCATATAGAATAAAAGCTTCTGCGTGAAATTCGGGAAGATATGTCTAGGAACAAGTCTGACATGGTAAATCCATGTCATGATCCAGCACTTAGCATTCTGACCAAGTCTGAGCCATACTGTAGTTGTTCTGCATAACTTTTTCCATCTTGACCAATCTATCTTGACAATATATGCTGAATATAACAAAAAGAAGTTAGTCACATCATAACCAGTTTTTATTGAAGTATTAGAAAACTGAATGGTTGCTTTGGGGCGTCCCTACCTAGCGACGTTCTGCAGAGCCCGAATGCAGTAATAAGTAATCAAGGGCCACTACATTTTCACCCGGATGTAGTGAATCAATTACAGAGAGGGTTCTCACATCATGAACAAGTGTGGGTAAAGAAGTTAGTCCCGCTACATTGCCGCCCGAATGTACGGAATAATTTACCGAGAGGGTCTCCGTATTTTCAATATGAACGGATGCGGGGGGTAAGGAAGCTAGTCCTAGATAATAAGATTCGTATTGGTTCTTGGAATATCGAAACATTTTTCGGTAATCTAATGGAGGTGGTAGATACTATGATTCGAAGAAAGATTCATATTCTATGTTTACAAGATACAAAATGGGTTGGAGAAAAAACAAAGGAAATAGAGGATATAGGTTTTAAATGATGGTACTCAGGTAAAGAAAAGGCTCGAAACGGAGTTGGTATTATTATAAATAAAGATTTGAAGGATAGTGTAGTAGACATACAACGATTTGGTGACCAAATCATGACGTTGAAATTAGTGTTAGGAGCAAAGGTTTTGAATATAGTTTGTGCTTACGCACCCCAAGTAGGACTAGAAGATAGTATAAAGACAACTTTTTGAGAAGAGTTAGATAAGGTGATTCGAAGGATTCCACAAAGAGAGATGATTTGTTTAGGATGAGACTTAAATGGACATGTCGGTAAAGAGGCATTAGGAAGGTATTCATGAAAACTTTGGTTTTGGGGATATAAATGGGGAAGGTAGGGAGATTTTAAATTTTGCTATGGCATTTGATCTCTTTATAGTCAATACAATATTCAAAAAACGAGATGAACATTTAATTACTTATAAGAGTTGCTTATCACAACTTTATTTATAGAAGAAAAGACAGAGTGTGTTATAAAAATTACAAGGTAATTCAAGGAGAAAGTTTAACCACCCAACATCGACTTTTAGTTATGGATTTACAAATAAAAAAATGGACAGAAGAAAAGAGTGCATCAATCTATTCGGACTAAATGGTGGAACCTCAAAAGCGAGAAAGAAGATATATTTAAACATCAGTCCTTCAAGGAGATGCTTAGAATTATGTTAGTACACCTTGTGATATGTGGAACAATATGGCTATACATATTAGGAAAGTGGCGAAAGATGTGTTAGGTGAATCTAAGGGTGGTGTACTAACACAAAAAGAAGTTTGGTGGTGGAGTGAAGTAGTGTAAAATAAAATCAAGGCAAAGAGGAAATGTTATAAATTATATTATGATAAGAAAACTAGTGAAACTTTAAAGGCTTATAAGAAAGCAAAGAAGGAAGCGAAAAAGGCTGTCAGTGAAGCAAAAACTAAAATTTGGGAGGATTTATATAAAAAACTCAACTAAAAAGAGGGTGAAAGAGATATTTTAGTATAGTTAAGGCTAGAGATAAGAAAACTAAAGATCTTAATTTTGTTAGATGCATCAAAGATGAGGATGAAATTTTTTTAATGGCAAATGATGATATAAGAAATAGATGGAAAACTATTTTTATAAGCTTTTTAATGAAAATAAAGATGTTAGTATTAGCTTAGGAGAGTTATCCAAATCAGAAAAGTATATAAACCATAATTTTTACAAACGTATCCAAAAGAATGAAGTCAAAGAGGCTCTTAAACATATGAAGGGTGGTAAAGCGGTAAAACCGGACAATATTCCTATAGAAGTTTGGAAAATACTATGAGAAATAGGAATCACTTGGTTCACAAGACTATTTAATGAAATATGGAGAAACCAAAAGATGCTCGAGGAATGGAGAGCAATTACACTTATACCCGTATATAATAACAAGAGAAACATTGAGAATTGTGCGAATTATCGATGTATCAACTTAATGAGCCATACTATTAAGTTGTGGGAAAGAATCATCAAACGTAGGTTAAGATAAGTATCAAGTACAACAGAGAACCAATTTGGATTCATGTCAGGTAGAGCTACAGTAGAAGCGATTCACGTTTTGAGACGTCTTATAAAACATTTTAGAGCAAAAAAGAAAAACCTTCACATGATATTTATTGATCTAGAAAAAGCTTATGATAGGGTACCGAGGGAGGTTCTTTGGAGAACTTTGGTAAAAAGAGGTATCCCATTGACATACATTAACCTTATAAGAGACATGTACGATGGTGCAAAAACATGTGTGAGGACTCATGAAGGAATGACAGACTTCTTTGAAGTTAATATTGGGTTACATCAAGGATTAACTTTAAGTCCATACTTATTTATAATGGTGATTGATGAGTTAGCAATACATATTCAAGATGAAGTGCCTTGGTGTATGTTATTTGCAGATGACATTGTGATAGTGGAAGAGTCTAAGGAGAAAGTTAATAGAAAATTGGAACTACGGAGAGAAGCATTAGAAAGCAAAGGCCTTCGACTTAGTAGAACAAAGACAAAATATATGAAATATAAGTTTGATTATTTGGTTACTTCAAAAGACATAGAAATTAAAATCGATACATATTGCATCCCCCCAAAGGAAAGTTTTTAAATACTTAGGGTGAATTTTTCAGAGTGATGGAAGAATTGATGGAGATGTTACACATAGAATTAATGATGGTTGGTTGAAATGGAGAGGAGCATTAGGTATTCTTTGTGATAAGAAGATACCATTAAAGTTAAAAGGTAAATATTATAGAGCAACAATTAGACCTGTCATGTTTTATGGTTCTAAGACCATCAACATGTACAAAAGATGTCTGTGACATAAAAATGGATGAATGGTCATACAAGAAAAGACCGTATACATTGATGTTATTAGAAGCAAATTAGGAGTGGCACCAATATCGTTTAAGATGGTTTGGATATATGGAAAGAAAATCAGAAGAAGAACCTATAAGAAGGTATAAAAAAGTAAATTTGGAAAGTAGTAAAAGAAGTAGAGGTCGACCACAAAAGTGTTGGAAAGAAACAATAAAGAATGATCTAGCTTATTGTGAGTTAACTGCTCATGATAGAGCTCTGTGGAAACAAAGAATCCATGTAGCCGACCCCGCCTAGTATGGGAAAAGGGTTAGTTGTTGTTGTTGTTATTAGAAAACTGAATGGTACGTACAAGATCAGAGACCATTTTTTGCCTGCCGAATGTCCTTGCTTTCTGATAAGGGCACTCATTGTTGAAGCCTGTTGTTCCTAACATGTTGATTTGGGAAGTCTCTGGGTTGCTTTTCTTTCATGTTGCTGCCCTTTTATCACTTCTTTTCTAGGTTTTGTCTCTCTCTCTCTCTCTTTCTCTCTCTCTCTCTCTCTCCTTTTCTATCGTAAAAGATTTTTTTGTCTCAACCCTATATTACTGTAAATATCTGAAACATATTGCTGATACTTGAAGACTTTGAATTTCAAACAACATTGCCACCTTTCTTTCATTGTTTGGTTCTTGGTAACTTTTAAGTAGTCATTTTCTTTTTTGGTTACAATGGGAGGCTAAAACATTAAAACGAACATGCATGCCCTGGGAATCAAACTCACTGCCTGCATCATGGGAGCCAGAGAACCCTGTCAGTTGATCTAACGCTCAGGGTCCAGACATTTAAGTAGTTATTTTGAAAAGGAAACCTTTAATTAATTTTCTTTTCCAGCTCTGACTTCCCACCATATCTAATTGTTCGTTAGATCTAAAATGCATCAGCTTAGTGCCGTTACCAGTTCATCCTTTCAAGTTTTGTGATAAAATCTTGATGACTGAGTTCTCTTTTTTTCTTCTTCCAAAGATACCGCGCTATTACCAGTGCATACTATCGAGGGGCTGTTGGTGCACTGCTTGTTTATGATGTCTCTCGCCATGTTACATTTGAGAATGTGGGGAGATGGTTGAAGGAGCTCAGGGATCACACAGATGCCAATATCGTGGTCATGCTCGTTGGCAACAAGGCCGACCTTCGCCACCTACGGGCTGTCACAACGGAGGATTCCAAAGCATTTGCGGAACGAGAGAGCGCATTCTTCATGGAGACCTCAGCTTTAGAATCCATGAATGTGGAGAATGCTTTTACAGAAGTGCTCTCTCAGATATATCGCGTGGTTAGCAAAAAAGCTCTGGACATCGGAGACGACCCGGCGGCATTGCCGAAGGGACAGACGATTGATATGGGCAATAAGGATGACGTATCTGCTGTGAAGAAAGTCGGATGCTGCTCTGCTTAAAACCTGGCCCTAAGAATCTTGAAGTGAATTTAACCTTCTTTTTTAGTGTGCTAATTGAATTCGCTAGTTTGTCCATGAAAATTTTTAGGTGTGATCTTGCCGTTCCTTTTTTTTAATATTCATTTTCTTTCATCCTTTTGTTGTAGTATTTGATTTAAGTGTTGGTTTGCTAACTTGATTGTTTAGTGTGCTAATTGAATTCGCTAGATTCATTTTCTTTCATTTTTTTCTTGTGTGGAGTTCTTTACACATGCACGCGCTTATATGCGCGTGTGTGTGTGTCCAGGATCCTAATAGTCGACTCTTGTTTTCTGCTTTTGGTTAAAACATGTTGGGATAAATGCTTTGCATGACACAGGGTGGGTCGCAATGCCATAAGGTGCGGTTTCCGCTTTGGATTTCGGTTTGGTTTTTGCAAGCTGGGGTTGGACTTACACCAAAAGAAATTGAATTTTTTCCTTTGTGGGTAGGAGTGCAATTGCGACACAAAGTTGGTATGGGTACTATGCCAGGTATAGGTACACCCATCTTTGACCCATTTCGTTGCTATCAGTAATTTCATATTTGTGCCCTGTGGTCATAGGGCAAGCATGGAAGAAAGGCGGGTGATCTTCTAGGGTATGGGTACTAGGCTGGTATGGGTATACCCATCTCCGAGTCACTCAAGTACAACCCTTACTTTCACATAGACATGTCCGGTTCTGGGTTCTGAGCTAACGAGTTATTTGTGTTAAAGGATGTTGGAAAAAATATATAAAACTTAACTAGGGACGGTTTGAAACCAACCGTTTCTGTTCAGTTGGTTCCGGCAGATCAGTTTCAGTTTCAAGCTGGTCATGTCTAGTTTCTGGCCACAGGGAAACCATGAAGAGGAAGGGTTACTCTTCCAGGTTTTGCTGGCATAGATTGTCGACGTGTGCTGTCAAAGAAAAGCTTGTCTATGCGATTTAGGCTTAACTCGATATTAGGCATAGCAAGCTTTTGGTTCTTCCTAACGGGTGAACAATTTTTTTAGTGTCTTCTTGCTTTAGAGCGACTAAAGAAGGATTGCTAATGCTGTACATCAAAATGAGAGAAAATCGTTTAAGGTGGATTGAACATGTAGGAAGATTGAACATGTAGGAAGATGATCAAAAGAAGCTTCGATAAATATGTATGAGAAAAACTAGGTTGTAAAAATGTTAAAAGAGAAGGAAGAAACCACAAAAAACACACACACTAGAAGTCACTTTTGCTTTGCCTTGAGGCTTCATGTTTAGTAGGGGAGGCACACAGAAAGGAATGAAGGCGGTCTTGCTTGGTGCCAAAGCTTCTAGTCAGGGATTGAAGGAGGTCGATTAAGGCTGATTGCCAAAAAGGAAAAGAGGTTGTGTATCTCTTGCGCGTGTACACACACATGTTTAGTTCACAGTGTGCGCACTGGCATTTTTTACCATCTTCCATACAAAGTGAGCACCTCTAATCCAAACTTAGAAAACAAACCAGAAGAAAAGAAAGCCGCAGTCTATCATAAAGAGAACTCAACAAAGCAAAGGAGAGTAACACAGATTCATATTCTTCCCTCTTCCACAACAAAGAGAATCATCATCAAACAATCTGAACAAACATGATCGCCACTGCTTGCTCATCGCTAGTGCTCTTGATCAAAGTTGGAACTGCTCGACGAGTCTAACACATGAGGGGTAATACCGGGGTAAGAGGTGGTCCGGGTGCCAGCTGCACCCAGCTTCGTTGGGAAGTTGAGCAGGGCCTTAGAACCACGCATCTGAAATGCAACCCTGTCATATGCCAAGGCAGCTTCCTCAGCAGTGGCAAACGTACCCAGCCACAGGCGCGAACCCGGGCGCGATGAGTCCCGGATCTCAGCTGCAAACTTGCCCCATGGCCGCCTCCGCACACCCCGATAGTGCTTCTGGCTCGAACCCTCGCCTTGGGGAGAATTACTTGCATGCTGCTTGCTGCCAGCCTTCTCTAGAGACCAGCCACTGGTCTTGGCCTGGTTCAACACTTCAAACAGGATCATGTCTCCAGAGTCATTCTCATCAAGGGGGAGCTCCGTTTCCTGCTTGGTGTTCAAGGCACTGACATGAGGTACCGTTGTCATAGCACTCTTTTTCTTCTGCTTTCTTCTTCTTTTCCTTTTAGGTTTTTGCAGTTTGACAAGTGTTAATCTCGGGATAACCCCAAATCCCTCTTAGACTTTTTATTTCAGCTTATCGAGGAGATTTTCATATTGAGTTTGGCTTGTGCGTCGGGTGCTTACTTAAGAAGTTCCTTCCCCTCAAAGACGATCACCTTTCCTCTAGATGGTCATCGTCGTGAGTTCGGTGCCTGAGATGTACAAACCTGGTAGGACAAGCTTGCCTCCCAACTCAAGCTCAGGGTTTCTCAACTAAAGATTGCTATTGGTGTGAAACCAATGGATATTTATAGAGGGAATTTTGAGAGGGATGATATCACCAAAAAGACAAAGCAACAAGGAGAAAGGAAGGTGCTTGGAAGCACAGTCAAATTCTTGAAGAGCAAGGGGTCTTATATGACGTTATGTTGGTGATTTCATGCGTGACATCAGTGGCAGATCAACATTGAGCCAAGGTGGGGGCCTCCACCTTGCTCCAAGTATAGTCCACGGTTGAGTCCATGGATAGATCCCACAGTGCAACCTGGACTATGGCTCCACCTTGGTAAACTTTTCCATACAAAACTTGGAAAATTAGTAAAACTAACGATGGCTGAATGCAGGGGCTATTGTGTAGAGCCCACAGTTATTGACTCCGGCACCGGAAATTGTGGTCTTGATTAAACGTATTAACGTCAAAGATGCT
Organism: Brasenia schreberi; assembly: GCA_036023115.1. Lineage (NCBI taxonomy): Eukaryota > Viridiplantae > Streptophyta > Magnoliopsida > Nymphaeales > Cabombaceae > Brasenia > Brasenia schreberi. Next base: position 26,989,310 of record JAYKKT010000090.1, read on the forward strand.
ATCAAACGCATGCTTGAAGAAGAAGAATGGTTTGTGGTCAATCGAGAGGGAAAGAATATCAATCGTTTATGTGGTCAGGAGTTGATCATGTTAAGTTCGTCATATCTCTAGTTTGTGGCTTGCTGCTGGTAAACGTCACAAGGGTGTCGTGAGTTTGAAATCGGATACGTGTTTCTGTTTATCTTGTTAGAAGACAGTTCACTGGGTGGATACTGGATGAGCAACCTGCCAAGCGGCATAATGTCTACCTAAACAGAGTAGTTGTTACTTTCATGCTATTGTAGAGAGAGAGAGTTGCAATTGTACATTCTACGATCACTTTTATGACACGTACGAGAGGCAAACATACTTTTATGCTATTGTTCACACACACTAGAGAGAGGAGAACTGGGATATGCACATTGAGTTTTGCAATTGTATTCACATGGCCACTTTCACAATTATATGTATATATATAAAGAGATATGTATGTATGTATGTATGTATTATAAGGTAGTTGTGATGGTGACTATGATTGATTGAGGGTGTAAAAGTTAATTTGAGTGGCAAAAGGTGTTCATTAATGAGTTGCATATTTAAATACTATATATATATATAAAAGAGTTGTTAGGCTCACATTCATCCTTAGATTGTAGAGATGAATGGTACACCCAAATAAAAGAAATGTGAAGTTTCTTTTTAGAAAAATAAAAGGTGTTAATTTTCTATTTTTTGTTTTCTCGTGAATCATGAAAAGGTTAAAATTATAAGTGCTATGATAACAACTCTCATTCTCTCTTTATATATATATATATATATATGTGTGAAAAGAGAGAGTGAGGAAAGGAGTTTTTTGTAATTTGCTCATCCTTGAAAATGTCTTACGTAAAATTAAAAAATAGAGAAAAATTATGTGTACTTATTGGTTTTGAATTCAACCATATAATGAAAATTTAGAAGATAGATTAAGTATATAAATGTAGATGTGAAAATTTTATTCCAAAGCTTGTAGAGGCTTGAAATAATCTTTTCAATCTACTTTGATCTTTCGCGAGTGTGCCAGTTAGTTTCACTAAAACTAGCAAAAGTATAATTCTGATTTCATTGGGCGATTGTGGCTAAGCGGGATCTTTTTGTCTTAGGCCTTCTTGAACCGATGTTCAAGGGTCGATCTAGACGTTTGAGGATTAATTTGTGATTGGTGTGTGTTTCCAAAATTCACTTTCAAAGACAATTTTAATAAAAAAAAAAATCGTGCACTTTACCTAGAGAATGAAAAATTTTCAGTTCTGAAAAACAGAAATTGGTTTTATTTCCAAAGCTTGTTTCTGAATTTTTTTGGATAGCTTAGAAATCTCTAAAATTCATGAAAAATTTATAAAATATAGAGCAGAATGTGGAGATTTTAAAGCTATTTTTATTTTATATTTTTGTGTTATGGATTTGCAAAATTAAATCTGAAAAAGACTATTTCTCAATTGTATCAAAATATTCTGTTACAAAAATACAAAGGTCTAAAGAAACCTCTGTATTTTGGTGCACAGAGCTCCGATTTCTATTAATTTAGTCTTGATTGAAAACTATGAATATTAGATTTCCAATGAGACTAGTTTACTTTATTACAAGTGGTCTTGTGTGTTGATTCAGTGTTTTAAATTTCATATCATTCAGAGCAATAGTTTAGCAATGAAAAATGAAATAATAGAAGTGTGCAAGATGCAAAAAAATTAGAGTTTCAGTTTTAGAATATATATGCATGCATCTATCCGAATTTAAGAGTCATCGACAACAAACTTAAAGCAAATGACTGAAGGAAAATTAATGTAAATACATATTTTAGCTTAAGCATAGAGGAGATTAGGAGATATAAGAGTGTATAAAATATAGAGAGGTAGAGAATCACGAAAGCAAAAAAGTAGAGTACATAAACATACACGAAATAAAATAGACAACATTTTTGCTTGCTATTATAACATAGGGGGAGACTCAAGCTCCATTAATACAACCCCTTTTTAAATTGAATATGAGAAAAACAATCAGGATCACCAAAAGGAGAAGAACATTAACTTACCGGCTCTCCAATAGTATAGAGATTCAAGAAGGAAGTCGTGCCCTTCTTCTTCTCCTCTCACTCTCTCTTTTCTCATTTTCTCTCTCTTGTTGCAATACCTTCTCTCTCTCTTGGACCCCTTCCTACACGTCCCCTAATGCTTTGTCAATCCCTCTAATGCCTCCAATGCTAGAAATGAGCCCCATGATCTCTATTTATAGGTCAAGGGAAGGTTGCTAGACCCTTCTATGATGTGGGTTAATGAATCTCTTATTCGCTCTAATCTAAAAAGATTCAACTTCACATGGTCTTATGGTCTCCTAAGTCAAGATGAGTCCAACCCATACAACCCTTGACTTGAGTGGGTTGGCCTTTGTTCGAACCAACATGGTTTTGGTTCTATCGGTTAGGCAAATTTGAGTCTAATTGGCTAGGGGCAGTCCTCCTTTGAGTAATTCGATTAACCCCTAAGGTCGGGTCATGGTAAACATGACCTCTTGTCTAGCCAAGGTAGGTTAGGTTTAGGTGATTTAGGCTTAGCTAGTGTGGTTCGATTAAGCACATTTGGTGAAGATGGTTCAATTTCGGTCAAGGCATAGCCAGGGTCAAGGTCATAAGAAACATATTTTGTCAAGCCATGTTTAACCCAAGCTAGTTTTAGTAAGAGTAGCCCATGAGTCATGGTTGAGCGTGCTTGGGTGCAACCCTTGACTTCATTTGGTGCAATTGGGTGCCACCTTTTACTAGGATGTGCTTCTTCCTTGCTCTTTAGCTAGGTGAGCTTTTTAATTGCTCGTTGGTTAGGTGAGCTTTCATCGGTCGAGCCGTGTGTCCTTCTTCATGAAACCTTACCTAGGTGAGTTTTCCTTTGGTTCGGTTAAGGTAAGTGGGTGCTTCTTGCTTCGTTTGGGTCCACCTGAGCTCGGTCCTAGCTTGATGTAAGTCTTTTTTAACTGTTGCCTTGATCTTCGCTGAATCTTCGGCAGGGATGATTCATCTTTATCCCTGCTTGACCTGGCTTTCATCTCTTTTCATTTATAGTTTTAAATATTTTTTTTATTATTTAAAACCATTTCTTTTGAAATTATATTTGAAAAAATTGAGTTTTATCGAAATCTTCAAATATTATTTTGAAAACAACTGAGTTCTATTCCCAGTATTTGTTTGTATGGGCGACATGCTTTCGCCCTGTGAGTTAGTCTTTACCATTTTAACCGTTTTAACACTTTGTTAGGTGTTGGATGGGATGAGCTTGATGAGAAGCCTATGAAGGCCGGCTGTCCCAAGTGAGACAATCCCATGTCATTGGACATTTCGAGTTTTCAAAAATTCTTTTCAAGGGGAACTCCTTTTGGTTTCTATCAAAAGTACTTCTCATTTTTCATATTTCCCTTCCCCACTACTTAGTAGAGGTTTTATAGGAAATTTTGGAAAATATTTCAAAATTCCATTTCCCACATAACAAAGTCTAATTTTCAAACAAAATGAAATCCAAATAAGTAGATTCTATTCCTACTTTAGGATTTTCACAGATAAACCTTTCAACATTGGGATAAGTTATAGGGATTTTGGAAAGAGTTACTACGGTCCCTTATGAAGCGTCTCATGGTTTAAGACAAAGAGATGAAAAATTGCTCTTTTGAGCTTTAACTTTTTCTAATCTATCAAGAGGGAGGGCCTCCTTTTTTTCTTTTTAGAGGAATTTTTTTGTATTCCCTCTTTTTTTTTTAATTCAAAGAGAAGACCTCTTTCAGACCACTTTAATCCTTGATGGGTGCACGGTCCCGGAGTAGGACTATCCTCAATTGGGCGAGTTTTTGATACCTGATTTGATTTAAATTTTAAGGTTTTGGTAAATTTGCCATTTTGCAAAGATTTTTGGGTTTGGTTCCTAATGTCTTATTTTCAATTATTTCTTTGAAGAAAATTATTTGAAACAATCAATTCTTTAGATTAAATCATTTGAATAGGCAGAATGCTGCTTGAGAGCAAAACATCTTTTTTTTTTTTTGCTCTTTGTCAAAATTTGATTTTTCTAAGAGAGGTGACAATTTTGGTATGAAAATGGGTTCGTTTAAGGTGTCTTTTTTTGAAAACCCTTAAAAGACTCAAAACCACATTTTTTTCTTGAAAAGACAAAATTTCTAAAAAATCAAATTATTTTAAGAAAATTTTTGGGTGTGATCACATTTTCATATATATATATATATATATATATATAGTGTTCATGTGTTTACTTGGGTGAAGTCGAGCTTCACTATTTTGTATATATACGTTTCAGTATCTTTTCAAATGGAAAACGTTCCTTGCGAGACGTTTTCGTGCTACTTCGAAGGGTGCTTTGCTGAGAGATCAAACAATCTCATATGTTCGATATACGTGTAAATATATTATATATATTTGTATGTTTATATATACATAATAATTTTAGTTTCATAATATATAATATCATAGAAGTTATATTTTATGTAAAATATATAATAATTAAATAAATGTTGTTAAAAACGTATTTTTATAGCTTGAAAAGGAGTGGAGAAAGAGGGGCAGAGGGAGAGTAACCGGATCATATAGGAAGCGTCAAATCCGATCCGTTCAGCGGACCAACTACGAGCAATTTGCACACCAAAAGGTTGTGGGTCGTAGCGGAGGGAGAGAGAGTTGGTGCGGTTTCTCCGTTGCGATGGCTGCCGGGTTTCTTCTGCGCTCGCTATGGCGCGGGACCCGTTGCAGGGCGACGGCCACGATCTCCCCGCCTGCTCGCCCGTGGTTCGTGGGCCGTAGCTTCGCGTCGGTGGCTGCGGCGGCTTCTCCGGCTGTTGGGTCGGAGAACTCCGGCTTGGACCCCGCGCTCATCAGGAACGTGGCCGTTATCGCACACGTCGATCACGGGAAGACGACCTTGATGGACAGGCTTCTCCGGCAGTGCGGCGCCGATATCCCGCACGAGCGCGCGCTCGATTCTATCTCCCTCGAGCGCGAGCGCGGCATCACCATTGCTTCCAAGGTATCGGGAATCTCTCTCTCTCTTCCCTTTTCTCTTTAGTTCTGTAATAAGTTTCACGAGGAAGGGAACGACGGTGAGGAAAGCATGACTTTTTGTTGGTTTTAGAGGTTGAAGTTATAGTTGTCTTTTTGCCTGAACCTATCAGGAGTGAATTTGGTAGATGAATCCATTCTGTTGGCTATGTGAAACTTGGCACCGGATACTCTCTTCCACCTCCTGCTCTTTTGGGGCATCATCTTCTCTTCGTCTTCTTTTATAATTTAAGTATGAAGTCAATGGTGGTTGAGGAAGATGGACTTCTGTTGCTTTTCGGTGTCAAACGTGGAGTTCCTTTTAGCTTAAATTGATCCGGGTTGAACTTGCCGCGTCAATGCTCCCTGGTGGTAACTTGGGACCAGGATGGATTTATTTTCCAAACTTATTATTATTATTTAAAAGTTTGAACTGCTTACGTGAATCACTATGCTTTTCGTTTTCTTGGTAATGGTGTTTTTTCTGACATTGATTGGTCGCTGCTTCAAACTTGCAGGTTACTTCGATATCATGGAGGGGAAATGAGCTGAACATGGTTGACACACCAGGTCATGCGGACTTTGGCGGGGAAGTATGCAACTTACCCAAATAATATAACTCAGTACACATCAGCGTGTTATTAAAGAATCTATGGTCACTTGTGTTTAACAGAATCTGTGTAACTAAGAACAATGAATTTTGTACGGTGAAGTTATTTTTTAACATAAATGCCAGGTTGAACGTGTAGTTGGCATGGTTGAAGGAGCAATATTGGTAGTAGATGCTGGTGAAGGACCGCTTGCACAAACGAAGTTTGTTTTAGCAAAGGCTTTAAGATATGGATTGCGCCCAATTCTTCTCTTGAACAAAGTAGATAGGCCTGCAGGTATGAGGTTCATCTAACGCAGTATTGTCTTAGTAACAAACATGCTTACCCCAGCATTACAAATAAACCTTACGATTTTCTGTCTGCAGTTTCACTGGAATTGTCATTTTCCTTAGTACTTCAATCATGTCTTTAAATTGATTTACGTTTCTTCTAATCAAGAAATACTTCCTTTTGTACCCGGCAAGTATTTTGATACACTCCATTTCCGTGAAAAACTAAAGGGTAAAATTTTCCAAGTTCCCTTTGCACGCCAAAACCTAGCAGGTCAGTCACTTGAACATGCATACGGTAGCTTCTGGAAGAAAAAAATCGTTGTATTTTCTTTGATAATACCATTTTAGAACAGTACTGCTTCACACTGTTTCAAGATGTACGTAGTGGGAATGATGTAAAACTGCAAAATACTGCGGTTTTCTTGACCACTTGAGTATGATTGACTTCTGACTGAGACCGTTTTGAGTTGCAATGTTGTGATCATGGCGTTGTATCTTTTCTGTCTAGGCAAATTATGCTGCTTGAAGCCTTGAATAGGTGTGATACTTGATTTTCTACCCTCTGCTTTTCTTGTGCAGTGTCTGAGGAGCGATGCGATGAGGTGGAGAGTTTGGTGTTTGATCTGTTTGCGAATCTTGGTGCCACAGGTATGCTTGCGATCTATGTTATCAATAACGGTTAGCGGGTTGTTAGCGGTCGACCTTAATATAGCGGTAGCGGGGATATAGCGGATTTAGCGGTACACTTTTATTTACGATTAAAAAGTTATATATATATATAATTTCTAAAAAATATCAAGAAACACAACTTCTTAACTAATTTCAGCCAAATAGTAGGAGCAAATCATAGGCATTTCAAGGTAGCGTACATTTCACTCCTCTCTCTAAAGCCTATTTACTTTGGCTTTATTGTTTCAACATCCACCAAACAAGAAACATAGAACATGCACATAGAACATGTGGTGCACATACCTGCTATGGTGTCATTATTTGCTTCATGTTGAAGAGCAAATGCCATTGATAATGATGAACGAAGAGAAGCGCCAGAGACCCTGATGCAAATAAAGAAAATAACCTAAGAGAAAGTAGATTTACCTATTTACTTTGGCTCTTCGACTAGTGGGCCTTAAGTGGGGCACCGGTCCCGACTGATCAGACTGCCCTCCTTCGTCGACTTTGCCAGCGGTCTTCCTCCTTTCTCTTCGCCTCCCACGCCACGGTCCCAGTCGAGGGCATTCGATAAACCCCATCATCAATTGCGGAGGCTCCAAATCTTGAACCCTTGCCATCCAACGACTTTGTGTAATCAAGGCCGCCATATTCCTGTGCTAAAAGTTGACAAAGCTTGCAAAGATTAACAATTGAACAATAAAAAGTTGACCGTTTAGTACTATAAGCAGAAAGAAAATTTCTTTTCATCCATAAAATACAAGTCGTAATGCATTGAATATAAATGTTACGGTAACCTTCATTAGCTCCTCAAGAAGGCGAGGTGCCAATTCTATCACATGCCTGAAGTCAGCATGCAGTGATGGAGGGATGGAGGCTGATTCACGAGAGCTAGAAGCAGCAATTCTGTCTGAAGTTTACACAAGATTGACTTAAGTAAATATATGATGTATGTAAACAGCCTATGTGAATGCAAAATGTAAGAACCAGAAATCAAAAACTCAAAACCTTAATTAAAGGAGGATGTCTCTTCCAAAATTTGGCTTGCTCTTGCTTGATGTTCTTAGTATCCAAACCCAACTCACTCTGAACATCCGTAAACAACTTTTGAAGGGGTTCAGTGTCACACCTACGAACTGGCATTAACATGTATTCTGCTGCCTTTATGAAAACTTCCATTACCTTGCTGCAAGTTCAAAGAAGCAAGTGGAACTCAAACAGCAAAATGACAGCCAAAAGTGATCACAAAGAGACAAAACAGATGTATAAATAACATTCAAGGAAAACAAAACAAGATAGCAAGCCAAACAAAAATAAAATCATGAGATTAATTGAGAAAAGCAAAAGATTTCTCTATATATTCAAATTTCGTAAAGCTAGAAATTCACACATAACAAGAAAACCATTCACCTTTTGTTCATAAGAATTCCTATATTGATATTCTTTACACTTGATGACATTGAGCTCTTTTCTACCTAACAATGTGTCACATGAATCGAGTACACAAGATATATTAGGTACTTAGGATAACACCTAGATATGCTCCGCTGATATATATGCTCATAACTTTCCCTAAATCCATCAGTCAAATAACCTATCTTATCTGTCAATAATATGACATCCATGCGTCTAGCAGAAAGAATTCATAGAACTATAGCAAAACCCCACTAAAAAGGAAACAAGATGGCATATAGAAACGAAATGCTAACTCTTCTTCACCTTGGTGTAAGGGAAGGGCCTTAAGTGGTGATAATATGCATACAACGTTTGGTGCATGACATAGTTGCCAGTGTACTTGGAAGACCTTGAGAGATATATGACAACTATAACCAGTGGCAACAGAATGCATACTCCAATGATCCCAAGCAAAAGTATTCCGCCTGATGCTCCATCAAAGCTTAACAAAAACTGCGGGAGTAATTTTCAAAGAAATAATTAGTTGACATCTTGAACTAAAAGAATATAGAACCTGTCTGCCATCTGGGTGACCATATTTCTCTTGAGACACTAGATCAGTGAGTGCCTGATATGCCTTGGATATGAAGTCAACAAAATATGTGTGAGCCTCTGAAAATAGAACACAAAGATGAAGGAACAAGCTTAAGGGAAAAACAATAAGAGGCTAGTGGAGGTGATATCAGTGTTTCCGGCAAGTCATCATCCAACAGATCTCTCACTAGAAGTGAAAAGTTGGAGGTTTTTTCCAAAATGGCGAAAACATGCAGAGGGAGGGAGAGGCGACAGAGAGAAGGAGAGGCAGGAGAAAGGGAGATGCGGGACAGGGGGAGGTGGTTGAGGCGGGAGAGAGGGAGATGGTGGCAGGAGAGGGAGAGGCGGGACAGGGGGAGGTGGTGGCGAGAGAGGGAGATGCGGGAGAGGGGGAGGTGGCTGAGGTGAGAGTGAGGGAGATGGTGGCGGGAGAGGGAGAGGCGTACCTGGAAGTGGTGGCGGTGAGAGGCGAAAGTGAGCATTCGAGAGCCGCAAGCTGTCCAGAGGAGAGGATGGAGAGGGAGAAGTGAGAGACAGTCCCTTTATATCATTTGGGTCGGGTCAATCTGGATCGACCCGATCCAATATGATCCAAACGGCCGTCCGCTTACAGAGCTATAACGCTGTTTGCGGCGCTAATGTTGCTTTGGTGGGTCGCCCGCTAAGGGCTACCCGCTATAGCGTCCGCTATAGCGCGCTATTGATAACTAAGCTTGCGATTATGGTAACCACTAAAAGAATTCAAACTTTTCTCTTAAACTTCGTGTGGCTTGCAACAACCATGTTAACTCTCCTTTGTCAGTATAAATTGTTGGATTTCAAGTTCCAGGATTTGATTTTTTTTGCATCTAAAGCACTATGTTCTGGTGCCATATTTCCTATATGTGCATCATGTCAGCATAGCAATTCTGTTATAATCTTGGGTTATAGGCTCAAGGAAACCAACTTAGAAGAAGCATGAATGGTGTCTCTGGATTGCATTCACAGCCATATCTAAAATAAATAATGATAAAAACATGGCAATATGAAGAATACTTCGAGTTGAAAACATGAGAATGAAACTTGATAAGAAAAAGAAAAGAAAAGACATATTTGTCATCTATGGGCAAGTAGGGCTCCAGGAGTACACTTATAATTGTTGTTAAGTAGGCGTCTAACCTGGCTTCATTGACATTATTCAGGAACTACAAACAAGGGTCCATGTAATGAATCAAGAAACTCTTTTTAGGCAATCATTTACAAGAATGTTTTAGTAGTAGGGGATGTATGGTGATTAGTACTTCCCAACTTTGGCACTTTATGTTTTGTCTAGGAATATGCACATTGCGAAATATTCTAAGACAGGAGCTTAGAGAATGGCAAGTTTTGATTTTCTTAGTCTTTAAAGGCATCCGTGAAGAGTCTAGGAAGTGTATAGTTCTTTGGTACTTTTTCCGGTGTTTTGGTTTGTTTGGAGAGAGGAATAGGAGGGTGTTTGAGGGGATGGAGAGATCTTTGACCGAGCTGTTGAGAAGTTGGTATCATCTTTTGTTTTTTCTGGCACAGAGGTTCTTTTGTGGGTTCTGGGGTGCAATTTGTTGAGCTTATGAAATCCTGTATCATTCTATCTTGATGTACAGGATTTACCCCCTGGTGCTTTTCATGATATTTCCTTTCTTATCGAAAATAATTTTCTTGAAGATAAAGCCTGCCATTCATTTACTTTTCTAATGCATACGGGTTTTATCTGAGTGTGCTAGGACTTCCCATTGTGGATTGCTATCATTGCTTCCATCACCATTATTCCTCTGCCTCTGTTTCAGACATGTCTCTACAGTTCATAGAGAGTAGACCAAATCAAATCAACTGTAATCATTAATTCTAAAATAACAGAAATTTAGGAACTAAAGTGACTAACTAAACTAATCAAAATAGGACATTAGGAGAAAGCATGCCTGAATTGGTTTTGGAAAAAAAATCTGTTCTCACCTATTTGATCCAAATCAGTGAATGGCTACAGTTGTTTCAGAATAATGTTCTTCACTCGTATTCTGTTTCATTTGCATGATATGATTTAATTCTGAATGTTGCATGATTTACCTGATATGTATAATTTCCTTTGTTGGTCATAACCATGATGCAGATAATTCTAGCAGATGCTCTGCTGAGTTCTGTGATCCCTATCACTCTTGGCATTAATTTCTTCCCTCTTCTCTGCCATTTTGAACCCTTATATCATTTACTGTTTATGATATAGCATCAAATAAAGAGGACCAATTACAAAAATCAGATGGAAAACACATTTTATGAACTGAAGACATAATCCAGCTTTTTCATGTGTTTGAGATGCAATTAGAGTAGATCTACGAAGGTAGAAAATGAAGCAAAATTGGAAATGAAGAGATTATGAACTCAACTGCTCGTTGGAAAGCATTTGTATTTTGGGAAGAGAAAAAGGCAATATCTCGTGGCATGTGAACTTTCTGAATGTTATGGTGGTATCGATGTGATAATTTGCTTGTTCTTTGTAGACATCGACTGATGTGGTTGCACCTACGACTTTTAACTGTCTTCTTTCTTGGTTATACTGCACAGAGGAACAACTTGATTTTCCTGTGCTTTATGCATCAGCGAAAGAGGGATGGGCTTCCTCTACCTTTGTCAAAAACCCACCTGAAGAGGAACGAAATATGTCACCGCTGCTGGATGCTATTATAAAATTTGTTCCCCCACCCACAGCAAACCTTGAAGAACCTTTCAGGATGCTGGTAAGTGGCTATTCTACAACCTCACCATGGACACATGGTTGCTTCTGTTGCAACACAACTTGAATTACTCTTATTCAGCAAGAGCCAAGGGTTTCAATTCAAATGTAATTCAACTCAACTTTTACCATAATATTTCATGGTGAATCAGGCCTATTATTGTGTCTTGACTGTACAGGCAGTCAATGATTAACAACAACAACAACAACTAAGCCTTGATTAACAACAACAACAACAACAACTAAGCCTTTTCCCATACTAGATGGGGTTGACTACATGGATTCTTTGTTTCCACACGGCCCTATCATGTGCCAATAGCAGTTAACTCACAATAAGCTAGATCATTCTTTATCGTTTCTTTCCAACACTTTTGGTCGTCCTCTACCTCTTTTAATACTTTCAAAATCTAGTTTTCATACCTTCTTACAGGCTCTTCTTTTGATCTTCTTTCTATATGTCCAAACCACCTTAAACGATATTGTCTCATTTTATCCTCTATTGGTGCCACACATAATTTATTTCTAATAACCTCATTATGTATACAATCTTTTCTTGTACGACCACTCATCCATCTCAACATCTTCATTTCTGTCACAAACATCTTTTGTACATGTTGATGATTAACTGCCCAATACTCAAAACCATAAAACATGGTAGGTCTAATTGTTGCTCTATAATATTTACCTTTTATCTTTAATGGTATCTTCTTATCACAAAGAATACCTGATGTTCCTCTCCATTTTAACCAACCAACATTAATTTTATGCGTAACATCTCCATAAATTCTTCCATCACTCAGAAAAATTGACTCTAGGTATTTAAAACTTTCCTTTTGGGGATGCAATGTGTGCTAATTTTAATTTATATGTCCTCTGAAGTATCTAAATGATCAAACTTACATTCCATATATTCTGTCTTTGTTCTACTAAGTCGGAAGCTTTTACTTTCTAATGTTTCTCTCCATAGTTCCAATTTTCTATTAACTTTTTTCTTAGACTCCTCCACCAACGCAATGTCATCTGCAAATAACATACACCAAGGTACTTCATCTTGAATATGTTTTGTTAACTCATCAATCACCGTTATAAATAAGTCTGGACTTAAAGTTGATCCTTGATGCAACCCAATATTAGCTTAAAAGAAGTCTGTCATTCCTTCATGAGTCCTCACACATGTTTTTGCACCATCGTACATGTCTCTTATAAGGTTAATATATGTCAATGGGATACCTCTTTTTTCCAAAGTTCTCCAAAGAACCTCCCTCGGTACCCTATCATAAGCTTTTTCTAGATCAATAAATATCATGTGAAGGTCTTTCTTTTTTGCTCTAAAATGTTCCATAAGACGTCTCAAAAGGTGAATCGCTTCAATAGTAGATCTGCCTGGCATGAATCCAAATTGGTTCTCTGTTGTACTTGATACTTGTCTTAACCTACGTTCGATAATTATTTCCCACAATTTCATAGTATGGCTCATTAACTTGATACCTCGATAATTCGCACAATTCTGAATGTCTCCCTTGTTCTTATATATGGGTATAAGTGTACTCGCTCTTCATTCTTTAGGCGTCTTTTGGTTTCTCCATATTTCATTAAATAGTCTTGTGAGCAAAGTGATTCCACTTTCTCCTAGGATTTTCCAAACTTCTATAGGAATATTGTCTGGTCGTACCGATTTACCACCCTTCATATGTTTAAGAGCCTCTTTGACTTCATTCTTTTCAATACATCGGTAAAAATTGTGGTTTATATACTTTTCTGATTTGGCTAACTCTCCTAAGCTAATACTAACATCTTTATTTTCATTAAAAAGCTTATAAAAATAGTTTTTCCATCTATTTCTTATATCATCATTTGCCACTAGAAATTTTTCATCCTTGTCCTTGATGTATCTAACATAATTAAGATCTTTAGTTTTCTTATCTCTATCCCTAGTTATCCTAAAAATATCTCTTTCACCCACTTTTGAGTTAGTTTTTTATATAAATCCTCCCAAATTTTAGCTTTTCCTTCAGTGACGGTCTTTTTCGCTTCCTTCTTTGCTTTCTTATAAGCCTCTTAAGTTTCACTAGTTTTCTTAGCATAATGTAATTTTTAACATTCCCTCTTTACCTTGATTTTATTTTGCACTACTTCACTCCATCACCAAGCTTCTTTTTGTGCCAGTGCACCTCTCTTAGATTCACCTAACACATCTTTCACCACTTTCCTAATATGTATAGCCTTATTATTCCACATATCACAAGGTGTACCAACATGATTCCAAGCATCTCTTTGAAGGACTTTCTGTATAATATTAGCTTCTTTCTCGCTTGCAGTCAATGATTAACATTAAAAAAAATTCAGAAGTTCATTTTTATTTTTTAATTTAGTACACTTAGAGGGTAAAATTATGAAACCTGAAACTTAATGCTTTTTACCTTGGCAGGTTTCCATGATGGAGCGTGACTTTTACCTTGGCAGAATATTGACTGGTCGAATCTCTTCTGGAGTTATTCGTGTAGGTGATAGAGTACATGGACTTCGTAAAACAGATGCTGGGACTGAGAAATTTGAGGAAGGCAAGGTTTGCCACAATTTGCATAGCAAAATGCTAAAAATGATGCTATGCCTTCATTTTTTTGTGTAACGTTTTTGTTACTTAGAAATCTGAAATATTATTCGTAGGTATTAAAACTTATGAAAAAGAAGGGTACAAGCGTGGTGTTGATCAACAGTGCAGGAGCTGGGGACATTGTTTCGTTGGCTGGATTGACAACTCCATCAATAGGTCACACCGTTTCAAATGTGGAGGTAAATTTTAGTAGATATTCACGTCTCTTGAAGTGGTTTGCATCTTCCAGCTGGAAAGACAGAAATTTGAGCATCTTTAGGCTCTTTGTTTTGTTAGCGGATTCATGGTGTTGTTTTAGTCATTTGAAGGTAGCAAGCTCACATTTATGGCATAGTTTGACATTGGATTCATACTAAATTGGTACTCAATCACATGATGATTTCATGGAGGTTTTCACCAATAACCAAGTCTGAGGATCTGTAAAACTTGGCATTGAACTAAGCTGAGCCCAAGTCATGCCATTCACTCACTAAGTTGGCTGAGTGATGACATTGGATCATTTGGATTAACCAAATGTTACGACCTATTCTTGACTCATGACCACGCACTTGGTAGCTTTTGTTTCTGAATCCTGATTTACTAGATGATGGTCTCTCTCTCTCTCTCACACACACACACATGCATGTTGTCTATGTGTGTGCATGTTTGTATCCAACTTTTATGTGTACCCTTTGTCTGTTTGTAAAACATACTACTGCATATCCATCTTGGCATACATGTACACTGGTAACAAACTTGATGAAATGCATTCATATGTATTAGTAATATTGTTTACATGCTTTTTATCCTGCATGTTGTATGCTTTGTAATGCATCTGTGCATTTATTATCTTTTGAAATTTTTAATCTTTTCGTATTCTAGGCTGCCTGTTAATGTAATATGTATCCATAGATCTGTAACTTTGAGTAAATGGTTGATCATTTTTCGAGATGAATATTCGGTGCATGATTTTTGTTGTTGCATCTTGGTCTCTTTGTTTTTAGTTTCACTTGTTTTACTTGATAAACATTAAATAGCACTGAAATATTTCTAACTATTACTTTTACAAAGTTATGTAGTTCTTTGCTTAGTTGCTCTGTTTTGGTCCTAATAACTAACATTTCTTACCTGGAGACTTGGTATTAGTTGCTCCTTTTCTTCCTTCTCTTTGTTTTATAGTTCATTTGTTGTCACCGTCTGACTGTCATACTTTATTTTACATTTCTGCGATGGGCGTCACACTTTGGGTGCGGAAGAGTGGATTATAGATTAACTGTTTGATTAATAATATGTGCTTTAGTATTTTAAGCTGCTATTTTGAATGTGTACCAGGTGATGACTGCATTGCCTACTGTTCAGCTGGATCCTCCAACAATTTCTATGACCTTTGGTGTTAATGATTCACCTCTAGCTGGCCGTGATGGGACACATGTAGGTGCTTTTCTTGGAAACAGTTAGTAAATGTGGCAGTCGATGTCGATTTGCTCTAATTTTCTTTTTGAATGGAATTCCAAGGCTTATGGTTTTTTCACATTTTAGATGTCTTTGGCTCCTGCGAGCTTTTCTTTATTTCATGTGGACATAAATACAGTTCACAAATATGATTATAAAAATGTTGAAGATGTAATAAATATGTGAATCTGTGCTAACCGTGCTGCTTTGGACACTCATGGTTATGCAGCAATCTTTGTATGCCACATCATCTTGAATTCTTTAAGTCATTTTTTATACAAAAAGTACCGGTTGCAAAACCCTGTTAATTGTTCCGAATATCTGATGCCAGGACTTATAACTCTAGATAATGGTTTGTGTTTTTCTGTTTCTCTGATCATGGTCTTTAGTGAGTTTTTCTTGCTTTATTACTAACAGGCTATGTAACACATGTCCGACAAAATTTAGCTGAATGACCTCATGCGGGAGCAGTTATATTGGTTAAGTGTTTGGACAAATGTTCTATATTTTGACTTGACTGGTAGTAATATAAGTTGATAACCAGGATCAAGTTACCATCCTTTTTGTGCTACCCATCAGAAAGGAGTTCTGAATGGCCTTTCCTACATGACCTGCTTATGGTTATCTTTAGCTTCTCCACTAAATTGAACTTTTCTATTTTAGAACCCTGCCATGGTTGAATGTATGATTTCCCAGGCTGATCCCTTCATTTATAAATTTATTTTTGTTTATTCTCTTTTGAGGGTTATATCCCATTGTAGAATGATAACTTGGTTCATGTCATTGCTGGGCATCATATGCGCTCTATTCTCTTCTCAACACATTAATCTAGAGGTGTTCATTTCTGATGATCGTGTAAGCTATTCTAGTACTTCATCTTGATGTTAGACGCATCAAAAGCACATCAATTTTTAATAGCTTTTTGAAGATGTCCCTAAATTTTTCCTGGTTGTTGGCTTAAAAGGAAAAAGAAAATCCCTATTATTTGTCGATATATAACTCAGCAAATCTGAAATTGCATAACTCTTTTTCCTTGCTCCTTTTTTAGTATTCAATTTCTTTTTTGCATAAGACTCATCAAATACTATACATGTTGTGCAGCTGACTGGAGGAAAAATAGGTGATCGGTTGATGGCTGAAGCAGAAACAAATCTTGCCATAAATGTTCTGCCAGGCACCTCTGAAACTTATGAAGTTCAAGGGAGGGGAGAGCTTCAGCTTGGTGTGTGTTCATGACTGTATCTTTGTATTCTTTCATTATGCTTCAACCATGGGGGGACACTCTGTGTGTTTTTCCTTTTAATTTTCTTGAAATGACAAGGATTTTTCCTGATCCTTTTGCTTTTATAAAGTTATGCATATTTGATACAGTTATTAGTATGCGATTTTACTCTTGCTTTTAATAATGTGAGCTGGATACTGTAGTTATCACCGTCTCTTTATTTCCTAAAGATAGTAGTTACTCACATTCCACGTAGGTATCTTGATTGAGAACATGAGGAGAGAGGGATTTGAACTGTCCGTCTCACCACCTAAGGTCATGTGAGTTTGCATCTTTCCCTCTCAATCTTCATTTGGTTTTGATTTATGCAGTTAGGGTGTTTTAATAAATCATATGGAACTATCATTCTTTCATGCTTCTGATTTTATGATTATTGTACCTAACAGAACTAAATAGGCATTAGGTGAGAAATTCAGTTTTGCATTGGATAGTGGGAATTGTATTCTTCCTCGGAAATTTCTGCACCATTTCCCTTTTGGTGGTTCAAGTTCAGTGATACAAGCTTGAGTTGTCATGATTTCAGGTATAAGACTGAGAATGGTGAGAAACTTGAGCCACTGGAAGAAGTGACGGTTGAGGTACTTGAATGTCACTTGAGGAATTATATATTTTCTCAAATGTTTTTATTGTTTAAAATTCATATTGAGCATCTTCATTCAAGTGAAACATCTTTCAGGTTAATGAGGAGCATGTAGGCCTTGTCATGGAAGGTTTATCACATAGAAGAGGTGAAGTTATGGACATGGGCCCTGTTCCTGGCAACGTTGGGCGGACAAGGATCTCCTTGACTTGCCCCTCAAGGTTCCTCTTTTGACATTTTAAGTTATCCTGCTTAGATTTTCATTAATAATGATTTATTGTCTTGTAAACATCCCTTCCTTGTACCAAATTTGCATACTTCTCCATTTTTTTTCAATTGCTGGCTTGCAGGTTTCTTTTACTCTCCGAATTTTTAAACTTTTTTTTGCATTATTTCTTGTAAAAAGTTGTAAGGGTCTGCCTGTGTGCGTAGACATTCTATAGAGAATTGCTTCTTCAGTTTTGGACATGTTGGGGTTTGAAGACCCTTTTGCTTGTTCTCACCCCATTTGGAAATTTCAAGATCCTGAAGGCTATCCTGTTACTTCATCTTCAAATTTGACGTGGTTTTATTTGTGACTTTTCAGGGGTCTGGTCGGGTACCGAAGCGTCTTTAGTAGTGATACACATGGCACTGGGTTTATGCATCGTGCTTTTCTGAGTATGTTTTACTGCCTATTTCCAAAATTTTCTTATGTGAACATTGTGTTCTCTAGATAGTGCATTCAAAACCAGCTAAGACATGTGCTTGTACTTTGTAATATGGTTGCTTTTTTGAGGTTAGATGGATGTGGAATTTTTTCTTTAGATCATTTCTTATGGTGATCGCCCATGTGTGATTCATCTTGTGATTTTAAGCTTGCTTTCTGAAATAGATATGAGTACCTTGAGATATTTTACAATTTCCTTTTCCCAGTTTTCATGGGTATCAGTATAGTAAAATAGCTTGATGTCGTACAAGTGATCATCATGACATGGTTCAGCATTGCATTCTGATGTGATTCTTAGTACTTTTCAGTTTTCTCTTCAGTGTTACATATGTATTTGTGTGTAACTTGCTGTTCAGAATCTAGTTGACTTCAGATATATGCTGGTTAAGTACGCAAGATATGTATTGGGGTTAAAAGCTTTAGAAACTCTTACACATAAAGCAAATAATGAAAAACAATCAATAATATCATAAAACTAAAAGTTATAAAGGATTGAGGGTCGGCACCACACTCTTGGCAGCTGCCCCCTTTCTCTCTCTCCTCTTTCACGTGTTTCACTGGGGTGTAGGGTTTTTCATTTTATAATGGCTTCTAACTTGAATTCCTAATATACCCCTACTTAATAAAAGTTACACCATGGAGCTTCTATTGGATCAGATATGGATCCAATATGAGCATAGATCCGTTTCTTCTTTTTCCACGCCCCCTCAAGTTGGGGCCTGAATACTCATAACGCCCAATTTGTTCAAAGTTCTCTTCAAGCTGCAAGCTGTAACAGGCTTAATCAATATAAATTGTTGTTCTGATCACATATGTGTAAGATAAAAAATCCCTGCAACTAATTTCTCTCAAATAAAATGGTAGTCGACTTCAATATGCTTGGTTCTTTCGTAAAATATAGGATTAGATGCAATCTGCAAAGCTGCCCGGCTGTCTGTAAAACATTTCACTGGAGTATTCCTTCCGAATCCAATTTCTTTCATGAGAGATAGAGCCCATAAGCTTTCGCACATCCCAAGTGCAATTGTCCTATACAACTGACTGCTTCTTGCTCTTCCATAACACTATGTTACCTCCCACACTTAGTAAATAGCTTGATATAGATCTTCTATCTTCTATAGCACTAGCCCAATCAGCATCAGTATAAATTTTGATCTCTAGAGAATGATTTGATGAATACAACAAACCGTGAGTGATAGAAGATTTAAGATATCTTATGATATGAAATACAAAATTCATATGATGTCTTTTAGGAGAATGCATCTATCTGCTTACGTAGCTCATTGTGAAGCTGATATCTGGCCTGTAATGGTGAAATATATAAGTTTTCCCACTATTCTTTGGTACCTGCCCACATCTTCATATGAGTCATCCACTGTACTCACTGGGTCCTTTTTTATTTCAATTGGTGTGGTACAAATACAACAATCTTTCATCTTGGTCTCCTTTAATAAATCTAAGATATACTTTCTTTGGCATAAGAATATGTTATTTCTTCTAATGATCTCAATTCCTAAAAAATAATGCAACTTTTCCAAATCTTTCAAGTTGAATAGACTGTGTAGTTTCTTCTTTAGAGATATAATTCCTTCAATATCATTGTCAGTAATAATTATATCATCCACATGTACAACTAATAAGATAATTCTCTTATCTTGTCTTATGAATAAGGTGTGGTCACTTACACTTCTTTTGAATCCCAAGCGAAGAACCCCTTCACTGAATTTTTCAAACCAAGCCCTTGGAGACCGTTTCAACCCATAGAGTGATTTCTTCAATTTACATACCTTGAGACTTCCTGATTGTACCTTGGTGGTAAATCCATATAAATATCTTCACTAAGATCCCCTTGTAAAAATGCATTCTTGACATCAAGTTGCCATAGTTCCCACTCGTGATTCACAACTATACTTAGAAGGATTCCCATAGTATTCACTTTTGCTACTGGAGCAAATGTCTCATTATAGTCTCCATGTGATTGACTATAACCTTTAGCGACCAGTCGAGTCTTGTACCTCTCTATGCTTCCATCTGCATTGAATTTGATAGTATATACCCACTTACAGCCCACGGTTTTCTGTTTGGTGGAAGGTCTGAAATAATTCACGTTTTATTTTATTCCAATGCTTTGATTTCTTCATCCATAGCAGCTTGCCATGTGGTATTCTGGTTTGCTTCTTCAAAACTCTTGGGCACTTAGTATTTTCTGCATTCATCGCAAATAACTGGTATTCTTTTGGAAAATTAGTGTAAGATACCATCTGATGTAGTGTATATGTAGCAGTCCCACGTTTTCTTTTTCTCAATGTAATAGGTAAATCATAAGAAATGTTAGAAGTGCTAGATGTTACATGAGGAGGTTAATAAACTGTTTCATGGTGAGGATCTTGATTCAGGATAGCGTCTTGGCTATAAAGGAAACAAAGTATTTATATCCATGTAAAGCAGTAATAGACCATGGTCCACAAATATCTGAATGCACAATCTCAAAAGGTTTTAAAGATCGAGTTTCATTGATAGAGAAGGAGGCACGATGATGTTTTGCCTTCTGACAAGTTTCACATCTTAAAACAAAATCATTACAGTTCTTAAACTCTGGTAGCAAAAATTTGATTCTAGATAGTGGTAAATGTCCTAATCGTTGGTGCCACAAAGTAAGATATGCTTTTTGTTTTTCTGTAATAAGAGCCAATCCATCTCGAGTGATACCAGTCTCCTCGTAGAAGTACAATCCTTTCTTCGTACTATCCTGACCACAGATCCTCCCCGTCTTTAATTCTTGAAAAACACAATGAGTAGCATCAAAGATCATTAAGCAATGTAAATCTCTAGTCAATGTAGGTATAGAAATTAAATTGACTGAGAGGGTAGGAACATGTAGGACATTATGTAGAATTCTCAGAGATATAACTATACTCCCTTTCCCAATAATAGTAGTGTTAGACCCATCAACCATCTTAATTCCAATATCTTTCTGAATTGGGAAGTAGTCTTGGAAAAATGATATGGCTCCCACCATATGATCCATAGCACCTGAATCAATAACCCAAACTCTGAAATTAAACGATATGCCATGGTAGCATGGAAATCTGTGGTGGAAGATGTGTTGGCCTTCTGCGATTCTGCAAGTCGAGACTGTAGCTCATCTATCCTCTTCTGCATTTCAGTCATTGAGTTCTGACCACCTTCTGTTGTACTCTTCTCATGTTGATCACTAAAGAGAGCCCTAGTTGACTGGGTTTTATCACATATTGGCCGACCAATCAACTGCCAACAGGTTTCACGTGTATGCCTTGTTTTTCCACAATATGTACATGAAAGTTTATCTTTATTGTCTGATAATTGTTGAATTCTTTCTCTTCCTCTTCCATATTCTCCTCTACCTCTAAACCCAGAGGTAGAATTTTGATTCCTTCCTACGAAAACTGTAGTTTAAGGATTGTTTATTCTTCTTTCTTTTTCCAAATGCTTTGTGTCTTCTTCCGTGAAAAGTAGAATATAAATTGTACTTAGTGAGGAAAGTTCTTCCCTACTCAAGATATTATTTTTTACAGCTTCATAATAAGTGAGATACCCTATAACAAGTCAAAGACTTTCTTTTCTTTAAATTCTTCATGTCTTTCTTTCATACAATTTTGACATTTGGTCTTAGAATACATCAATAACTCTTCCCACAATCCACGAAGTTCAGCATAATATTCACTGACCGATCAGTTGCCTTGTCTACATTTCCTAACTCTTTGAATGATTTCATACTTCTTTGCTATATTCTTTCGTTGTACATATGCATCTTGTACTGCCAATCAGATTTCATGGGTTGTCTCTAGAAACATGAAAGTGCAGCCAATAGAAGGAATCATGGATTGTATTAACCACGCACTTACTAGATCGTTTTCTCTACGCCATCTGGAATATGTTGAATCAATAGGGTCTGGTGTTCAAATATCTCGTGTAAGATATTCCCATCTTCCTCTTACCAATACTGAAAGTTCAATAGATCGTGTCCACTGTAGATAGTTTTTTCCATCCAATTTGATGCTTATAATTTGAAATGTTTTGCTCTTATCAATGCTGGACATTTATGTACTTTTCAACATTTTCTCCTTTTCAAACATGATTGTGCCATCTTGCTCTAGGTCACAATCTCAAGTTTTTCTTTTTCGAATCTTCGTCGAATCTGATGTAGTATAACTTTCACTTGTTTTCTTGATTGTTTCTTGAATAAACTTAAACCCTTAGGGTATAAACATTGTTGCTGACTAACCGTGAAGCCCTAATCCCACAGATTAGGCTCTGATACCATGTAGAAACTCTTACACACAAAGCAAATAACGAAAAACAATCAATAATATCATAAAACTCAGAGTTACAAAGGATTGAGGGTCGACGCCACACTCTTGGCAGCCGCCCCCTTTCTGTGTCTCCTCTTTCATGTGTTTCATAGGGTGTAGGGTTTTTCATTTTATAGTGACTTCTAACTTGAATTCCTAATATACCCCTACTTAATAAAAGTTATACCATGGAGCTTCTATTGGATCAGATATGGATCCAATTGATTGCAATGTAATATGACTGGAAATTTGCTTTTGATCTTGTTGAGTTACATCAGAAAACGTCACAGATATAGACGTGTTTGTAGCATGTCTACGTTTACTTCAGTTACATGCCCACTATGCCTTCTTCATCATTAATTTTTTTCTTGCTTCCGCATGAATCTTGCATGCGCTTAAAAAGCTTCTTGCTTTTGATTTTGGGTACCTGCCTACTGGATTGATGATGTACCTCCATTACCAGCAACTTGGCGCTATATCACATGAAATGTTTAGTAAAGACCAGTCAAAGCTGTCCCTCCTTGAGGAGGACCAAAAGAAAGTGGCTGTTTAACCACCTGAAAAAAAGAATTACTAGAATGTTAGCACTCTTGGTGAAGGAGAAAATAAAGAAGTCTCTCACCAATAAGCATTTGCACCCAATGCGTCTATTCTGTATAAATTAGCATAGATTGTTCATTATTTTGCTTCATGTCTGGTTTCGGCTTTATGTTTGTTGGGTTTGTGATGAAAGTGTGCATTTTTTGATAATCCAAATGAAACTTGGATCTGGTACTCATGATAATGGCTTTTCCAAATTTTTCTTCCATGATCACAGCGTACTCAAAACACAGAGGACCTCTTGGAAATGTCAGGAAGGGTGTGCTGGTATGTCTTTTCTTCTGTTTTGACTACCATCCGAGTCTGACCCAGCTTCAATGTTGCAAGCCAATACCTCCAAATTGTTTGTGGAATTTCAGCTTTCTTTCGTTGTGTTATTGAACACTTGAACCCTCAATATTTCAATGTTTAAGTAATGATAGTAAATTCTTTCAATTTCTTGATTATTATGAATGTAGCAACATTCTTGCACTGCATAAGCTATCTCACCTGCATGAGCAAGAGATGAATGAAAGATCAACATATATATATATATATATATATATATATATTTTTTTATTTTTGTTGCTTGCACAGGTGTCGGTGGGCAATGGAGCCATAACCGCACATTCACTCATGAGTTTAGAGGCTCGAGGGACTCTGTTTGTTACACCTGGCATGGAGGTATTCTTTCCCCGGCACTTTTTTCCCTTGAAGGATCATTAAAGAACGGTAATATTTATACTGACGAGTCCATATTGATTCTTGCTGGTGAAGACTTATGAAGGGATGATTGTTGGTGAGCACTCGCGGGACACTGATCTTGATGTAAGGAAATGATACTCCATTAAATGAATAAATTCGTGCACATCCACATGATCGGTCATAATTCTCTGCACTGTGACCAATGCAGGTTAACCCTGCAAGGGCAAAGGAGTTAACTAATGTGCGTGCAGCTGGCAAGGATGAAAACGTGCGGCTAGCGCCTCCTCGCCTGGTATATGCTTCTAACTAACATCTGAATTTTTTTATTTACCATAGATGTTACGTTACTTGAAGTAGAAGTTTCCTAGTTTATGTTATGTGTACAAAATAGCATGCATAACTTCTCTGAAAACTAACACTCTCTCGGGAAAGAACTTTGTGGATACTTCATGATCTTTGTACATTGTCCACTGGTAATGTCATTTGAGGTTGTTATCCAGTATGCATCATACGTTATTACCAGCTTTTGTGGTTCAAAATAATTCTTGTGAACCTAGTTAATCTCTTTCACTGCAGTTCCATCCATGTCGCTTGTGGCTATTTTGTAGATCTTGTTTTTTAAATTGTGGCTTCTTGTCTTCCCCGGGCAATTGCTAGCATTGATTACATTGACTTTCTAATTTGCTGTTTCTAGATGACTCTTGAAGAAGCTATCGGCTATGTTGCAGCGGATGAGCTCATCGAGGCAAGTTTTACTTTTCAACAATCAAAATTTGCTACCTTTCTTTTTACTGTTCATGGTTTTCCTGTCAATTATAAACCAAACTTGTGTACGAAGCAGGTTACTCCAAAGGCCATCCGCTTGAGGAAGAGATATCTTGATGCCAACAAGCGAAAAGTGATGCGACATAAAGCCAAAGATTAGTTACGTCCATGACGGACTTGAATCTATCATTTCCTTTTATCGTGAGGTATTCACTGCTCAGAGTCTAGTCTTACATAACTGTAACGTTTGAATTTTGCTTAGAAGGTGGGAGAGTATATCGGAGATCATAAAGATAGACATGAGGTCATTCTTTTTGTAAGTTATAAAATACGAAGCTGTATCGTTACGGGATATATGTAAGCCAGAAGTTCCATTTTCCTCTTCTTTCTGCTTCAGTTATGAAAGTTGTTAATAAAAATACTTTATTATCAGCTTCAGTGATAAATTTACCCATTAAAGGGTAGTTGTGTAGCCCCAACCATTAATGGTTGATGAGCTTTGTCCGAAATCTAACTAGATTGTCCACATAAACAATGGCAAAATGAATCTCATATCATTGACCCCGAAAGGAAAATCCCATATCAAGGTTTTCAAGAGAAATTAAAATTATGTTGTAGCAGTAATGTTGGGCAAAATTATGTTGAAAAAATTATTTTGATAAGCCTTTTAACGCATAGAAAGTTCTAGGAGAGACAGGTACCACTTGGCTTATAAGATTATTTAATGAAATATGAAAAAAATAAAAGATGCGAAGGAATGAAGGACGAATATAGTTTATACCCATATATAAGAACAAGAGAAACATTCAAAACTGTGTAAATTATTGGGGTATCAAGTATGACGAGTCATACTATGAAATTATAAGAGAATTATTGAACGTAGATTGAGACAAATATCGAGTACAATCGAGAATCAATTTGGATTTATGTTAGGAAAATCTACTGTAGAGGCTATTCACCTGTTGAGGTATCTCATGAAATATTTTAGAGCAAAAAAAAACTTTATGTGATATTTATTGATCTACAAAAACTTATGATAAGGTATAAAAACCTTAGAAAAGAGAGGTATCTCTTTGATATACATCAATCTTATAAGAGACATGCATCATGGTACATGAACATGTGTGAGGACTTATAAAAGAACGGCTGATGAAATTAATATTGGATTACATCAAGGATAAGCTTTAAGTCCATATTTATTTATATTGGTTATTGACAAATTAGCAAAACATATTGAAGAGGAAGTACCTTGGCATATGTTATTTGGGTTATTTTTCGAGAGTGATGATAAAATTGATGGAGATGTTATATATAAAATTAATGTAGGTTGATTCAAATGGAGAGACATACTAGGTACTCTATGTGAGAAGAAAATACCATTAAAGTTGAAAGATAAATATTATAGAGTAGCAATTACACCGGCTATGTTATATGATTGAAAGTGTTGAGTAACTTGTACAGAAATGACGATATCGAGATGAATGAGTGCCCATATAAGAAAAGGCTGAATACTTAATGAGGGTGATTAGAAACAAATTCTTTGGTTTAGATACAAAGAAAAATGAGCAAAAGAAAGTTTAGTACGAAGTTATGAGAAACTAGATGGTTAAAACTTAAAATGTTAAAAGAAGTGAAAGACACAAAAGTATTGGAAGAAAATAATAAAAAATAATCTAGTTTATTTTGAGTTAATTGCTAGCATGGTACACCATTAAACTTTATGAAAACAGAGAATCTATATAGTGGGAAAGAAAGCTCCTATGAGAAGTTATGAGAAACTAGATGATGAAAATGTTAAAAGAAAAAGATCACAAAAGTATTGGAAGGAAATGATAAAAATGACAGCTTATGTTTAACTGTTAGTATGATGCACCATCAAGTTCTATGAAAACAGGAAATCCATATAGGCATATAGCTGACCTATCTAGTATGGGAAAATTAGTTGTTGTAGTAATGTTAGGTAAAGCATATGCATTGAGGTTCCTTCTTATGATCAGCATCGAGGCATAGTTCTTATGAGAGAATAAAAGCTTACGAGATAAGCTGAGTGGATTTCTTTAACTTTCAAACAGAGTAAAACATCTCTATCTCTCTCTCTCTCTGCATCAACTTTCAATAGCAGTGCATCGTCAGTTTGTGTTTTGCAGATCAAAGAGAAAAGATTCTCATGGGTTGTAGTACAACTGAAATGTTTTGTGCTTACAAATCATCTACGCACAGAAACAAACAAACTGACGCACACACACAAGTGAAAAACTCGCACAGAATAACAGCAGCAACTGCTGTCAGACATCGGACAAAAGTATCATTTATTAGTTACATTTTGTTTCACACTTCACAGAGGATGCTGGCATATGCAAGCTTTACTCTCTCAATTTCACAAAAGTGAATATTTCAGATGGATCAATTGTTAACCTTTATGGATCAACATCAATGTTCTTATAGTTCTGCCGCTAGTTGTGGTCCTTTCAGAATAAGGCCAATATGAAGATAGTTAACATCAGAGAAAAGAAGAAAATTCAGTTTATAGAAGAACCTGAAGAATCTGCTTGAGTAAGGAATCTGCTAATAGACGATAAACCTCTTGGGTAGGATGAACCGAATCCCAAAAGACGTATGATGATGCATCAATGCAAGTAACAGTGAATGGATTGCAGAAAGGACCTGTCTCAAGTAGACCTGTTCCACAGCAGCCTCTTGTTGTATCCTCGAAACCTGAAGGGCAAAACATACCATATATGTAACAGTCATCCATTAAACAAGTATTTGTGTGTACGTGTATAAGACGCACGCACACATACGTATAGAAAATAAGTTTTTAGTCGGAATCTTCACAGATGGAATATTTTGGTTTCTGCACCATCCGTGCATGACATGATTATCTGCATATAATCAGAGCATGTAATAATGGAAATCGTTCTACTCAGAGTGCAATGTGTGTGCGCGTACCAAAAAACTGACTGCTTATCTTCTATTTCCTGGTCCTATAATTTAAGAAGCCATGTCCATTAAATATAGATATTCAATTTTAGATATGCAACTTTCTTTAAGTATAGTGCTCTTGAGTAAATAAAATGTCTTATCATATGATAGTCATACCAAATTTTTGAGGATCTTTCACCAAATCAAGGAAGGAATTGTAAGTATCCCCATAAGCAATCTTTGCACCGGGAAGCTTTTCTACAGTCAGTCTTTCCAACATTGGTTGCAGCTTCTTGTTGTATTGTTCTGCTACCAAGTTCAGATCCCGAATGCAGGATCTGTCCAGACTATCTGCATAAAGAGTTATTTGTGCAGGTAAGCAACCTATTGGTGCTATTCCCAGGACGATGAACCTTCGAACTCCAAGATCATATAATCTCTGCAAGAGACAACCACCTTGATCATTCGGTTATATAAATCAAAGCAGTGCACGTCATATCAGTGGTACTACTTGTTCTAGAGATCTCGAGCCAGAAGTCTGTTTTTTTCCCTCAAGAAGGAACCTAGTGAAAGACAATGGGACACAAAGGACAGCAATGCTATATTTACATTTAAAATGTTTTCAAGTATTTATACAAAATTTATGACAATGGGACACAAAGGACAGCAATGCATACGTATGTGTGTTGGGCTTCTGCCTTCTGTTGTACCAAAAAAAGAAGAGTGAGTGGGGGTTGCACTCAGAGCATTAGCTCACTTGGCAGGGCTCCCGACTCATGCGATGTTGGCCGCTAGTTGGGCTCCCGGGGTATGCATACCCTGCTTCGGACTCCCATTGCGACCAAAACAAGATGTGAATATGGGTTGGGATGGGTGGAGTTGCAAGTTCTAGTGATTAATTCCCTGGAGATGAAAGGAACCTTAGAAGGATATGGATCATACAAAAGTTCAGGCATCAAAACGGTCACCCACTTCTTCCTTCTCTAAATTAAGGGTAGTGAGGTAATTTTATCATAGTATCCACCAAACACTTGATTGTCAATTAATACAAAGCTAAACTTTGGTTAAGAATAAGTGGGGTCTGGTCACCATGCTTCTGTTGCCAAAACCAGCAAAAGCCTCCTTTATTTCTCCCTTTTCTTCTTTTTTTTGTTGCAAATGGAGGCGGGAGCCAAAACAGCCACACATAGGGGTGTTCATGGAAGCCCCAGAACTGAACCAAACCATCAAAAGTGAACCTACAATTCGGTTTGGTTCTAGCATGACCCAGAACCTAGCATTCTAAATCTCGGTTCCACTGTTGGAACCAAACTGAACCATTATATATATACATATATGTAAAGTTTATATACATGTAGATATATTATCTATATGTATAAAGTTTTATATATATATATATACATATAAAATATGAGCATGTATGTTTATATGTATATATATGTATATATATTACATAAAAAGTTTATATAGTAGAATCTTGATTCAGAACTGAACCGTGATTTGGTTTGGTTTCGTTTTGGTCACATCACGGTTTGGTTCGGTTCTCTCAATTTGAAGAACCAAAACCAGCGAGGTTGAGGCTAGAACAGAACCGTAAATACTCCTACACACATGCACTCCTCCTAAGAGTCCGAACTCCCTCACCAATAACAATGGTAAAAGAGTACATTGCCAGTTGAGCTAAAGGTGCACTATCTTTTTTTATTTATTTTTGTTACAAGAGGAGGCTGAAGCTTAATACACACTAACACATGCACTCTCTGGGAGTCGAACTCCCACCAGCATCATCAGTGTTGGAGCGCCCTGCGGTTGAGCTAACGCTCTAGGTGCATTATTACTGTGCTTTGTGACAATCAAACTTTTCGTTTTGGTATTTCACCAATATGTAGTCGATATGGCCTTAAATGGAAACTCATGACACTTTAAGAATACATCTGATCCAAATTTTAGTCACAAAATTCTCTTTTTTTGTTACAATTGGGATGCTGAAGCCAGTTGCACGCTGTGGGGATCGAACTCATGACTTCAACTCGTGAACCATTGCTATGTGCAATTTGTAACCTTCCTAACAAGTAACAAATAATGAATAATAGCACGACATGTATAATATATCAACGGCCACAGACTCTTCTGCCACTAAAAAGTGTCAAACGCCACCCAAAACGCCGTCACTAAAAGTGAATATTGTTGTAGTATTGGTACCTGAAGGTTTTCACTCAGTTGATCCAGCACAAAGTCCTGGTATTCCTCCACAGTGAAGCTCAGACTTCTCACAGGTAGAACAAAGTAATTAAGGATAAAATCGTTGGCTCCGGCCGATATGAGCACCACCGATTCTTGTATGAGACTCGCTGCAGTAGCCTTTCCGACGGTGTTCCCAATTCTAGAAATGTACTCTTCCATGTAGTCCACTTGCTTCCATACTGGTATCACACCCTGAATGTATACCATAGCTATATCATGTAACAGGATGATCATCACACATCCTTGAATACCATCATAAAAAGAGGAGTTTTTCGACGGTTTCATCGAACTCCACCTGGCAGGTCAAGCTTAGTTGCACCGCCGGCGGTGTAAAACCACCAGGCCAGGTCCTAACTTGTTTAAACTATCAAAGCGAGTTTTAAAAGTGAAGAAGAAAATGCTAGAATTAAATTGTTCAATATATGGTTCCTGTAAAGGCCATCGGCATGACACGATATCAAGCCTAAATATAAAATTCAGCTTGGCGACGTGTCGTGCCCTTTTGTGTATTAGTTGGAAGGAAACATTATAAAGAAGTGATGCTTCTTCTCGTGTCCTGTTTGGCATAGCCAAGTAACATAGGTCCCACATGGTTCATGAGATCACAAAAGAATCTCACCACCATCACTTTATGATCCACACCGAATTACTCACATGTACATAGACTGGGCCCGTTCAGGTTTGCTTTCCATTAACCGTAACCGCCGGTTCCGATCTTAACAAAAAAACCAAACGAGGAGAGAAAAGATAAAAGAAAACTTATGAAATGGGACTAGAACCGGCAGTTCGAACCACCCAGTTCCATTACTTGAGTCTTTGCATCACCCTTAAAATGTCACATTCATAAAGTGAGTATCAATACATAAACAATACGGAGAAACTTCGAATTCCAGTAGTACTGTAAAGTCCTGAATTGAGAGCGAGGTGCTAACCTAAGAGATTTACAGTAGATAATATATATATGTGTGTATGTATGTATACGTGTGGTCGTATATATATACACATATATTTACATTTATATATACGTGTGTGTGAGAGAGAGTTACACCGATCTTTGCTGTTAGAGGATCGAAACCAGAACCAGCAGATGCAAAATTTACTCCGGTCAGCAGCTCCTCGTCGCTAAGAGTGAAATCCAAGTAGGGAGGAATCGTCTCCTTAAGTCCCAAGTATGAAACTGCACTCTTTCAACAAAACCATAAGATCAGACAACGATATATTCATGAAAATGGTCGTGATGAATTTATCTCAACCGATAATAGGTGCCATTCAAAATGCAGGATAACAACAATAAACCCTGTTCTATTATCCTTTCTTTTGAATAAGAGAGACAAAGAACGTTCTCTTACAACCCACCGAGATTTGACAGCTTTGGAGGAATCCATGGAAGGCACAGGGCTAAAACCCCGTCCGGATGCAATCGTTAATGGAACACAAGCCAGGGACAACCAAACAAATGCATAATATTGAAAGTTGAACAATAGACAGAATTTGGAGGACGTACTCAGGTAATCGGCGCCGATCTTTCCATTTGTAAACCTTCCTGTGGGAATATGATCAATGAAATCTCTGCCATATGGCGGGAAATTGCTCTTGAATGTAGTTGGTATGTAGTTATTGTTACCCGTATCCGCACTCGAATCGCCGAACGCGAAAAACGCAGAGACATTGTGAGGGTTTTGCAGAGGCTGTGATAAAGAGACGCCATGAAACACTAGCAGCAGAACGACGAGAAGCTCTTGATGGCTGTTCGAGATTTTGATTAGAGACCACTCCATCACCTTAGAGAGGACGCTTGAGTTCTCTACAGAAAGATTCACTACCTTGTACTCTTATATAGAGGGACAACTAAATACAGCCCAAAATTTCAGTCTTTCATGTGCAGCTGAATCTCTCTCTCTCTCTCTCTGTTATATATATATATATAGAGAGAGAGAGAGAGAGAGAGAGAGAGAGAGAGAGAGAGAGAGAGAGAGAGAGAGAGAGAGAGAGAGAGAGAGAGAGAGAGAGAGTAATGAGTCTCCAGGGTTTGGCAACTTTTTACCTGCATGTGTAGGTAAGAATGCCAGTATCCGCAAGTGCATATCCATTTAAAGCTCAGGGTTGCACACCCTCTACCAATTTAAGCCCAATAGCAAGGTTCAACTTATCAAAATGAATCCCATGATTGAAAACCTAATGTTGTATCTTATTGAATTCAGATTAATGATCCACCTTACTGAAATTATGGATCTACCAGTATCAGATCCAGGTTTAGTTCTTATCATGTCTACCACAAGGAATCGAACACCCAAAACTTATAAGGTAGATCTAAACTGTAATTGTAATATTTTGAACACTTTTATATTGAAAATTTTGCGGATATTAAGAGTGCTTGGTTTGAACCCGGATTTGGTATAGATCTTTACCAATCAAACCTAACTCCATTTATTAGTTGGATCTTATACTTGTGGTGTAAAACCTGACCCGTTGATACCTTTACTGTCATTCTCTAGGAATGGTGCTAAACTGATGGGAACCAACTGTAGGGGATATGCCCTTTTCTTAATAATTACTGTCTTCGCCGAATGATAAAATTGGGAAATTTGCACAACGAGCAATAGCTCACCTGGCTAGAGGGTCGTGCGTCTGGCTTCGGCCTCCATTGTACGGAAACACAATTTGGAAGATTTTGATTTTATAAACTTCTTTCTGGTAAGTAAATAATCTATCGTGTCTTATCACTACTTTTAGCCACAGAACTTAATTAGCAACAAAAATAAGGGTCAGTCTTCCTCTGTTCCATTCTTCAAATGAGCAGCCATGTACATTAGTGGTATCAGGGTAGAAAGCAATCAAAACCAAGTTTCACATCTTACCCTCAACATTTCTTGAAAGCTAGCTCAGTAATGTCTGGATTGAAACCATGAAAGATTGAAAACATGTCCACTTCTATTGGGATGACGGGAGGTCGAAGCCAATTGTGTGCCCAAAGTATCGAACTCATGGCTTTCAACTTGTGAGTTATCACCTTAGCCTGGTAGCTATTGCTCATCGTGCAAAAACAACTTACTTTTAGAAATTCTGAAAAATATGAGTATAAAAAAACTCATGTTCTACCATGAGTTAGATGGGCTAGAGTATAGGATCTACTTGTCGTCGAACTGACCCTCTCCTTCATGCTCCAAATCAACAAAATAGGGTGAGCTAAGTGTACCTTGGGGCAAAAGATGAAAGCCAAGTAGGTTTTGGTGATCACTTCTATGACTGCTTCTTCTCATTGCTTATGGCAAAATAATTTTATTTTCTTAGGATTGGTAGGTCTTTTGAGAGTATATACTTCACGAGGGCCATAATCATTTTATGAATGATAAAATATGGCAATGACAAGAGCGATCTGATAAGTTTCAAGTATATACTCTATAAGACTCTATCATTCCCATTACTTGGTTGTCTTGCTTCTTTCTCTTTCACTTGTTTTTACAAACAAAAGTCCTATTTTCTCACTTGGCTGCTTTCATCAATCAAAGCCAAAGTATCCGATAATTAATTGTGTCTTGGATAGGGTCACATTTTATGGCAGGTTTCGTATGTATGTACATGTAAGAAGGTTTCACTAACCTCACTAATGAAATTATATCACCTTTACTCCAGTCGATATTATCTTCACATTCAACTTGTATGTACATAAGAAAAGCCATCTTTACTTTTTCTTATGATTTATTTAAATGATCCAGGTCATGTGATGAGTTCAATTTTCACATTAGGAATTTCTGAAATTAAAGGGTAGCGCAGATTCAGCTCGTTAAGCTTGAACATAGTTGTATACGAGACAAGCCCAAACAGCCTTTGTTTAGTTCATTAAGGTGTGTTTGATTCGCAGTTCCTAGCACGTGGTACTGGAATTTGTGGCTCAAGCTCAAATGAAACTGGCATGGCTGTTATAATGAACCATAGTTGTTTCATGTTTGATTCACGCATGAAACTGGAATTACAGACCCATGTTCCTCTAGTTTCACATCAATTGTCACTTTTGGGTCCTCCAAATTGGTACTGGTTGGTATTAGACCCACTGAGAGAGAGGCATGCATAGGGCTGTTGAAACTTGACAGGTTGGTTAAATAAGAAAAGGAAAGCTCACTATCTTATGGTTCATGGATTACGATGAAAGAACTCGAAAAGCAAAGCATCTACAACCACTATCAACTATAAGATGGTCGGATGGGTAAGGGTGTTGAAAAGATATACTATATATATGTTCCTACATCTTTAACGCAAATCCGTTGTAGTCTAGTTGGTTAGGATACTCGGCTCTCACCCGAGAGACCCGGGTTCAAATCCCGGCAACGGAAATCAACGTAGGGAGGCTTTCTTTTTCCCCCTTAATTTTTTCCCGGAACGAAAGATTATCAACGAGCTTGACTCCAAATGCTTTCTGAATATGCTCACCTCGCCCGAGCCAAGAACTATCTGAACTCAATAGTCATTTACCATGGAAAAGAAAAGCTGGAAAATCAATGTGCCCAAGAACCCGCCAGCATTCGTTACCATTGGGAGCTAGGTTGCACGGAAACGGAAAGAGAACGTTATCAACGATCTCCAAAATTCCTTGAATCACGTGTATATATATATGTATGTAGTATATATATATGTATGTATGTATATATATGTATATATATATATGTATGTATGTATATATATGTATATGTATATATATATATATATGTATATATGTATATATGTATATATGTATATATGTATATATATAGAGAGAAAGAAAAGAAAGAGTGTGGTGTATGTTCAATTCATCAGTGTTTAAATCTATTCTAACATTTTCACTGTTCCACAAAAGGGAACGATAGAGACGTGAATCATACGGTTGTACATTAAATGTAAGTATAGAACAACGGTACAAAATTGTTTTTTATTCAAATATATATATATATATATATATATATATATATATATATATATATATATATATATAGAGAGAGAGAGAGAGAGAGAGAGAGAGAGAGAGAGTGGTATATGTTCAATTCATCAGTGTTTAAATCTATTCTAACATTTTCACTGTTCCACAAAAGGGAACGATAGAGACGCGAATCATACGGTAGTACATTAAATGTAAGTATAGAACAACGGTACAAAATTGTTTTTATTCAAATATCTACTATAGATGGAAGGTGAAAATATTATAATAGGCTATAAATGAAGATTGAGAACATCTCTCTTTTTATATACATATATATACGATCTAAATCTCTATTATTGATTGTATGAATCAAACAATTAAAACATTAAAATAAATTTAAGTATGAACAAACATTGAACACGGACCACTATCTCTCTTTATATATATATATGTGTGTGTGTGTTTGAGTCATGAAACAAACAGTTGCAAAGGACAATAATATATATCAGTCATGAAAAATAACGTAGAAGTTTCTGATTGTTTCCGCATCGTTTCGAAACACGTAACGGCATGCTACTGCCATTTCCATGCAACGTGTAAACACTTGAACCATCTTTGCTCTTCATGGCCGGTTTTGGACTCTTGAGGCGTCACTTACGCATAATCTCATTATCTTTGTGGGTTATTTCACTCTGGCTTCTGTCCACCTCTTTCTCTTTTGTAGGATATACTGTTGAGGGCCTCGTTGAAGGCTATGCACTCTGGCCTCTGGCCACGTCTTTGTAGGGGAAAATAGAGCTTATTGCACGTAGAGCATTAGCTCATCGGGCGTCCTCACTCACGTTGCAAGTTGTGGGCTTCATTCTCAAGGAGGTGTTTATGCGTGTGCGCGTTAGGTTTCAGCTTCGACTGTAATCTGAAAACATACTTAGTAATAATCCTAATTACTAAACGCGAACCCTTGTTTTGATTTTACTTTTGTTGTTCACACCCACCTCTCTCTCTCTCTCTCTCTTGTTCTACTCTATTCTGTATTCTCAGCTCTCCTATTCTCTCTCTCGTTTACTCTATTCTGTATTCTCAGCTCTCCTTCTCTCTCTCTCTCTCGTTTTACTCTATTCTGTATTCTCAGCTCTCCTTCTCTCTCTCTAGTTGCCGTATTTGCTAAAATCTGCTTCCGTCTTATCCACTATCATCAAGAAAGGCCCTTTCTTTTCTTCCTCTTAACCTTAAATCTTGTTGTTTTTTTCAGCAAGTTCATGTTTTTTTTTAAAAGAGACGCAAAAGTACATCTTGTTTAAGGGAGATGCATGAAAAGACACATCCATCTATATTCGATAAGGGATGCATTTAGGGTATATTTCTATTTAAAAAGAGATGCATCTCTTGTGAAGAAAGACGTGTAGGAGTTTCGTCCCTTATATTTCAAATCGTGTGGTATACAAACAGTTTAAAATAATAGTTTTGAGATTTTTAGGCTTAACACATTTGTGATTAGTAAGTAAAAGGATGTGCTTTAATAATTTTCATAAATATTATTACTAGACATATTCGGTTTTGGGTTGTTTAGAACTTAGACTCATAATCAAATCACCTTATAATCAGTTTCTATTTTGGGTTTTTTGGTTTTGAATCCAAAATCACCGTAGAACAATTTAAAATTCTTTCTTTTAGTAAAGCAAGGGACATATGGATCATGTGGGGAGTTAAACTCATCCTACTGTTGATCAACATATGATAATGAAGATTGGATCCAATTAGAAGCTATAGAAGGCTGTTTGGTTTGAATTCCGTACTTATTTTCGGAACCCCATGAACCATAACCGGTTACGGTTTTGAAACTGAAACCACTAATTCGGATTCTCGACGTTTTTTGGGTTTTGACTCTGTTTTGGCCGAATCGGTCATGTCAGTCTACGAGTACACTCATTCTCTTCACTCGAGGGAATTATTGTTGAGAACCTCTGCTGAATATCTGCTGAGTATCTGTCACCAATCAACAAAGGTATCGATCTTTTGATAAATGTCCCAGAAGATGGGCAAAATTGATATTATCAGTCACAATGATGAGGTTTCATTCAATACAACGTTATTGAAGTCTGACGGTAATATCCCTCGGATGGCGGTGGCCCTCGTTCCCGCGCGGCATTCTCCGGCGAACTGTTTTTGAATTCTAAGGTTTTCCGGAGCGCCGATGGATAATCGGTGGAACGGCGATGGCGGAGGCAATGGTTTTCTCTCAGAGGAGAATCTCATGGCCATTCTTGAATCTTCCGGCTGCAAAGACTCGCGATATCCACGAAGACCGTGCGAATCTTTCCTCCTCCCGTTTTCCTTCCCATTTTCCCTAAACCAAAAGATCGATATGATTACATTTTCCAGTTTGGATTTTGTGAAATGAGACAAATTGTTTGTTCTCACTGTGTCTTGATCGATTGGAATGGCAGAGCTTACCTTCTTGGAAGCGGTCCGAGCGGCGTGGATCATCAACAACAACCGAACAACTCCTACTTGGTTCGTTTAACACCTATTCTGACTGTATGATTTACTGAAGTAAGTAGTTGAAATGAAAATCGGTTGGTTGTATGATGGTTTTAGAAGCGTAAGACTAGCTTTTGTCCGAGCTCGGACGTCATATCTGTGATTATTCTTTGGTTATTGCAACTTTCAAAATTTCGAGAACAATCAAACAATATTTGGGTCGGGCAGATCGTGGAATGAATGGTGTTTGCCGGGAACGCGTGGCACTTCAATTATAATGCCTCGACATTTTCCTTTGAGAATGATAGAAACATCGTTGGTAGGAGGAAACGAGGATGAGGGTGTTAGTGGCCATTCTTAGCTCGGGTAACATTGAGGATAGGGCCTGATCCAGTACTGCCAGTCGTTATTAAAAAATTGGATAACGGCCGTCCGTTATAGCTCCCAGACGAGGGAAGCCACAGCTACAGGAAGATAAGCACGATGAATAGGGGAGCGTATGCCTATAAAGGCAAGCACATATGTAGATAATGAAAATACAGAGAGAAACATAAAAATACTACGTTCGTCTGTGCAAGCCCCTATGAGGGAACCTCATGTCCATCATCCACCCTCTCCATTTTTCGCTACGTCAACAAAGGGTTTCTAGAATCCGGCGGACATCATCGGATACCTTTAGCCAAAAGAAGAAGGTACGAACATCCATCATTGGTATCAGGGCCTGGTTCCCTACAAAACAGAAAGAGAGGATCAGAAAAAAAAAAAGGAGAAAGGGAGGGAACGAAAAAAAATTTTTGGTTGAGAGAGGGCAGCAGTCGGTAGGGACGGTGGAAGGAGAACCCAGAGGGATACTCGGCCGAAACAGCCGAAACCCAGAGGCATACTCGACCGAAACAACCGAAGCCCTGAGGTAGGCCGAAACAACCGAGCCCAGAGGCAGGCCCTGCAAATGCCCTGAGGCAGGCTGAAACAGCCGAAGCTTAGAGGCAGGCCGGCATAAAAGCTCAAGGCAGGCCGAAAAAGCCTGAATTCCAAAGGTAGGCAAGGCGGTAGTCTGCAGGAGCGGCGAAAGGAGAAACCAGATTCAGGCTCGGGCAAAAACTCAAAGAAAACACCCTGAGGAAGTTCGAAACAGCCGAAACCCAAACACAGGTCGACATAAAGCTCGAAGCAAAAGGCAAGAGCCGAAACAAGGAAGGCAGGCAAAATAAGAAGCCAGGAACCCGTCGACAGCTGATGAACGGTCGGAACAGTCCTTTGGCAACTCTCTCCGGCTCTCCCTGTTATTCTCTCTCTCTCTCTCTCGGAATACTCCAGAGAGTGTAGAACGCTTTTAAGCGTTTCAGACGACCCCCCCCCAGAAAACAACGTCGGGGTTTGTGTCAAAAAGACAAAACTACCCCTGACCCTTTTTGGATATTACGCAGTTGCCACGATAAAAAGATAGTTTTACCCCTTAGTAGTTTTTAAAATTTACAGAAAAACTGGGGTCTGTCCTTTTATGATTTTATCCAATCCAGTTTGAATAATTTCAGTTTTGCCACTTAGTGAAAAGACAGGTTTACCCCTGTTCTTTTGAAAAAATTACAGATTCGCCGTGAGGGTTAAAATTATGATTTTAACCCCGATCAGTTATGAATTTTACAGGAATACCAAATAGTAATTTTACAAGTTTGTCCTCGTGATTTTATAAAATTACAAAAGAGGACAAATAGATAAAATTATAGATTTATCCCTTGGTATCCCTTTTAGGGGTTTAGAGGCAGAAAACCCCTTAGAATTTTTTTTCTTCAAAATATTATCTGCTTCAATTTCTGCATCACTTTAACATGTCTCTTGTTATGCATGCTTTTGTTTTTGTGATGGTTTCCTTTTTAGACCGGTTGATTATTTTTTTGTCAAATACTTAAAATGAGTTCTAAGATATGTGTGTCCGAATTGGTAAAAATGGAAAAGCTGAACGGTTTGAACTTCCAAACATGGAAGATAAGAATTCCTTTTGCTCTAACACTGGAAGGTATTGAGTATGTTCTAAAGGAAACTATGCATCCGCCACCCCCAGACGCAAATGAGCAACAACTAGAAATGCACTAAACATTTCTAAAAGATGATACCATAGCAAGGACGATCATGTTAACATACATGGAGGATGACTTGATTTGGATCTTTGAAGAATATGAGACCGTCAAAGAGCTGTTTGACTCACTAACAACTAAGTATGATACAACTACAAAATTACATATACAGTTGCTACTACAGAAATATAACTCCTTCAGAATGAAAGAAGGAGAAAATGTAGTAGAGCATGTAAATCATATACTGATGATAGCTAGAGACTTAGCCGTAGCAAAATCAGTCATTCCCGAACTGATACAGATATCAACCATATTGAACATTCTACCTCCATCATGGAATATGGTCACCACTGCCTTAAGATTAGGACCTGACAAGCTTTCTAAGTTGCCTCTAAAACTAGGAATTGATAAAGAACATATGCTCAAAAACAAAAAGGAGAAATTGCTAGTGGTCCACGATAAGTTAGCATCTAGCTCCAAATTCAACCAGAAAAAGAAACCAAATAAAAGGTTTGCCAAGAATAACAAGAAAGGTGGTCAAAGTTTTAAGAAATCGTAGGAAACCGCTTCCCAGATCAAGTGTTTTAACTGTGTAAAGATGGAACACTAAAAGAGGGACTGCCGCAATAAGAAAGGGGAAGAAAACAACCCACAGTACGGACAGTCGGAGAAGCAGGATATAATCTGCATAATTTCAGAATGTCTATACTTGGACCACCCAGTTATAGGTTGGTGGATAGACTCAGGAGTTACAAGACATATCTCAAAGACTAAGGAAGGGGCAATTGACATGAAGGAATATCAACCCGGAGAACATCGTGTGTATATGGAAAACAATACTTTCTTAGATGTTCTGGGTATTGGATCTTTTAGGATATTTATACAAGGTAAACCAATTGTACTGACTGATGTGTTAATTGTGCCATCTATAAGGCGCAATATGGTCTCGGTCCCTGCCTTAGTTAAGAAGGGTTTTGAAGTTAGGTTTATACCTAACAAGGTGACTGTGGACAAACACGGGAGAATCTTATTCTCAGGTGAATTTGATGTAGAACAAGGACTATTTAAGTTATCTGATAATGAAAATAATGCATCTTCTGCTTATATTGAGAGTGTCTTTTCTGTTGATGTGAATATGTGGCATAAACGCCTAGGGCATATAAGTCTGGAAAAGTTGAGAAAATTATCCAACTTTGACTTATTGCCCAGATTTGAGGAAAAAACTTTCAACAAGTATGAAGCTTACATACAAAGAAAAATGATAAGAAAAGTCTTTACCAAGGAAACAACAAGGGCAACAACCATGTTAAAAATTATTCACACAGATTTATGTGGACTTTTTAGAGTAAAGACACATCGAGGAAAGGGTTACTTTATAACCTTTATCGATGATTACTCTAGATATATGTCTGGATATATGTATATATATCTTTTGGCATATAAATTAGAGGCACTTGATGCTTTTAAAGAATATAAGAAAGAAGTAGAAAATCAATTAGGGCATTCGATCAAAGTCTTGAGATCAGACAAAGGGGGTGAGTATACCTCGGTAGAATGTTTAGAACTTTGCAAAGACTTTGGTATTGCTAAATAAAAGATAATGCCTAGGACACCTTAGCAAAATGGTGTAGCTGAAAGATATAATAGAACATTGCTGAACATGACAAGGTCTATATTGATTGATGCCTCTCTTCTAAGGGTATTTTGGGGAGAAATAGTAAGTACAACTGTTTACGTACTCAACAAAGTACCGTGTGAAGCTGTATTCACTACACCATATGAGATGCGGTTTGGAAGAAAACCCAACCTAGGTCATCTGAAGAGGTGGGGATCAATTGCACATGTCAAGATCCTTGATTAGTCTAGAGATAAATTAGACAGTAGGTACTTGAGATGTATATTTATTAAATATCCAAAAGGTTCAAGAGGATATCAATTTTATCATAAAGACTACGGACTCATTGAAAGCAGAGATGTTGAATTCTTAGAAGATACTAAGAATGACATCTTGGAAAATAATGAGGAATATGTTGATGATTTGGTAGAGTTAGACCAATCATCTTTTGAGTCCATGGAAGATCTTCCTGAAACTACCAATACCTTAAGTGGAAATAAGAGGCTAAGAGCCACTCCGTCCTACTTAAAGGACTATCACACTTATCTTGCAGAGGAAGTGTGTAATTCGGTAGATTTAGATGAGTTGACTGATAACTTGACTTATCAGCAAGCAATGAACTCATCTGAAGCAACAGACTAGGAGAAAGCCATGGATGAGGAAATTGAATCCATTGAGAAAAACAAAGTCTAGGAATTGGCTGATTTGTCAAAAGGAAGGAAAACTATAGGCTGTAAATGGGTTCTGAAAAAGAAATACAAGGTTGATGGTACAATCAACAAGTTTAAAGCTAGGTTGGTTACAAAGGGTTTTTCGCAAAAGGAGGGGATAGATTATGTTGAGACATATTCCCTAGTTGCGAAATTTGCATCCATACAGATAATCCTAGTAATATCTGCATATTATGATTTGGATTTATATCAGTTAGATGTAAAGACAACTTTTCTAAATGGTGATTTAGAAGAAATCATATACATGCAGCAACCCGAAGGATTTGTGGTTGAAGACAAAGAAGATAAAGTATATAGGTTGAAAAGATCTCTATATGGCCTGAAACAGTCACATCGCCAATGGCATTTGACCTTTCAAAATGTCATTATAGAACTTGGGTTTGTGGCAAATAAACTTAATCACTATGTATATGTCTGGAATAGTGGGAGCCACTTTGTCATCTTATCATTTTATGTAGATGACATATTGTTGACTGAAAACGACAGTGAGATGATTGTCAAAACCAAGTCATGGTTGAACTCCAAGTTCGAAATGAAGGATATAGGGGAAGCATCCTATATCCTAGGTATAAAGATCTCTCGAGATAGAGGATCTAGACTCTTATGCGTGAGTCAAGAGAGATATATAGACTATATCCTCAAAAAGTTTAAAATGGGTGAATGCAAGTCTGCAGATATACCTGTAGCAAAAGGGGTGAAATTGAGTAAGACTGTTTGTCCCGGTGAAGGAGACGATAAGCCTAATGTTCCTTATGCACAAGTTGTTGTAGCTTGATGTATGCTATGTTGTGTACAAGGCCTGATATCAGCTTTGATGTTGGTCTTGTGAGTAGATATCAAAGTAATCTTGGTTGACAGCATTTGATAGCTGTAAAAAGGATTTTAAGATATCTGAAAGGAACAAAGGACTTAAAACTGTGCTTTCAAGCAAATGAACTGAAAGTGGTAGGATACTCAAATGTTGACTTTGTTGGGAGCAAAGATGACAACAAATCAACCTCAGGACAAATATTCTTATTTGGAGGTGGTGCCATTTCTTGGGCATGCAAGAAACAGAGCTGTGTAGCGTTGTATACACAGTAAGCTGAGTATGTTGCTTACTGTATGGCTACAACAAGCGCTGTCTAGATAAGCCGCTTGATACGAGATTTGAAGCTGGAGATAACAAACGAGTCAGTGGTTATCTATTGTGATAATAATGCAAAAATTACTCTTATTAAGAGTAGAACAGATTGCTCGAAAAGCAAGCATATAATGGTAAAATACCACTATGTTCCTGATATGGTTATGAGAAAGGAAATATCCATCTCATACATGCCAACAGAAGACATGTTGGTAGACCCCTTAACAAAAGGCATAACAGAGGAACTCTTCTCAAAACATGTTAGAAACATGGGTTTGAGATATGTTTGATTTGTTGTATTGGCAAACAACCAAAGAACAGATATACAATTGTTGTATAGGTAAATAACCATATACCGGATGATTTGCTATGTAGGGAAATAACCACACAACATGTTCTGATTACAATAGTAATCAAGAATCAACATAACTAAGGAAAGCCCCCTGAAAAGTGGGAGGAAAACCAATATGTCGATACACTTGGCTTGAATGGCCAAGTGGGAGATGTTACAAGGTTGTGGCCATTCTCGGCTCGAGTAACGGCTGTACTGACCATCTAGCCGTTATCTGAGGATAGGACCAGATCTAGTAACGAATAACCGTTACCGAAAAATCTGGTAACGGCCGTCCGTTACAGCTCCCAAATGAGGGAAGCCACAAGCGGATAAGCACGACGAATGGGGGAGCACCTGCCTATAAAGGCAGGCACATACAGACACTGTGTAGATACTGAAAATATAGAGAGAAACAGAAAAATACTACATTCGCTTGTGTAAGCCCCTGTGAGGGAACCTCATGTCCATTATCCACCATCTCCATTTTCTGCTGCGTCTTTTTCATCTCTACAAGGCAATAGAGAGTTCCCGGAATCCGACGGCCATCATCGGATACCTTCAGCCAAAAGAAGAAGGTACGAACATCCATCAGAGGGGACACTAAGAACCTCCATATCTTTTTATTTGGAGAGCAAGATCTGCATCTAGGGAGGGAAAGGGGTGTTGAATTTTCTTGTTACAACATGGATATTATATGTGAACCCAGCCAAAATCTGGTAATGTGACAAAACTTTTAAAATGTATTTAGGCTATGTTCGGTTGTTCGACAAAGAAAAAAGAGTTCACTATTAAAGAGAAGATAATTCATAGTTTCATGGAGAGGAACGTTGGAAAAGTATGAAAGACCCAAACAAAAAGCTAATTTGGGTAGGCAGAGTGATCAAGAAGTTTGTGTTTATTGAAGGATACGATGTGTTGTCATATAAATGATGTTTTGAAGACATTGAAAAGCACAAAGAAATCTGATGTTGGAAAACACGGAAGATTGAGTGTGCGAACATAGGGTGTTAATTGAAGGGCAGATATTAATATAGAAGGATAATCATGAAATTAGAGAACATAAAAAATAGAGTTAATATTTGATAAGAATATGGAAGATTCAAAATGAGAAAGCTGGAATCTCAGAAATTGAGGGCATAGAAACAAAAACTTCGACATGAATCATGAGATCAACCTTCTCTTAGCTGTTCACCCTTGTGTACTTCATGTTACCTTGCATGTGAGAAAAATCAACTTTAGCAACGGTTTCCAATTCCATTTCATAGTTCTCTTAACAACATATTACTTCTATTACCTAGAAGTTCAATTCATGATACTGGAATCACATCACTTTGTTATGTATAGTTACATTTGATTGAGGAATCTTTAGTGCTTAAAATAATTAACCATGTTAAGTACTGCATTTCATTGAATATCCTCATGCAAAACTTCATCTCCTCCAGATTCACTAATTTCATTTCTATCAACCAATATTTTTGTTAATAATGTTTAATATAGAGGACCAAGGCCCTAACTCACTAATGATTGTGACTATATGATTGTTATTTTCTTCTTTCATGAAGCTCTGTCATCCATTATTCTCTTCTTTAGATTGTTTGGTAGATCCGATTAGATAAGTTTTGTTTAAACATCATATATCTTTTGCATTTGTTTGATTTAATTCAATATGATAAACATTAAAAGCAATTTTACCTTCGTAAGTACTCTTATAAGTTGTTATGAGTAGACCAGTTAATCAGTTATCTTCTTGTATAGTCAATATAATTTTACTTCTAATTC
Organism: Brasenia schreberi; assembly: GCA_036023115.1. Lineage (NCBI taxonomy): Eukaryota > Viridiplantae > Streptophyta > Magnoliopsida > Nymphaeales > Cabombaceae > Brasenia > Brasenia schreberi. Next base: position 27,033,829 of record JAYKKT010000090.1, read on the forward strand.
TATTAGAGTTTGGAGTTTTCTGCTGAGAAATCATTTGGGCCCCGAAATGAATATCATTTTGAGTGATGAACAGGCTTTATGTACTGACTGTACTTGTTGCTTTGTGATAAGGAAAATGATGGATGCAGTTTTCTAGATCCTTAACGATAGTTCATCCTTGGAACTGACTATGGCAAGTTATATAAACCAGAGAAGGTTGATAGTTCATCCTTGGAACTGACTATGGATAGTTCATCCTTAACGGTAGACCTAGAGAAGGTAATAAGATGTGCCTTGCATATATTGTTAAAAGAAATGTAATTTTTTCTTTTCTTTATGTAATTTATTTTTATTTGTTTATTTATATAAACCAGGGCGTATGGGAAAAGGCTTAGTTGTTGTTGTTGTATTTATATAAACCAGGGCCATTCAGCCCTGGCTAGTCCAGCTAGCCGTTGGGGCTATCTGGCGTTTGTTTCTTAGTACTCTCTCACTCTCCTCTCCCCTTTTCTCTTCTATAAATTTTCCTATATACACTCTCTCACTAAGCCCTTTTGTGTGACTATTGAATAATATTGATTTCTGTTATTACTAGTGCCTTCATTACACGTATGTGATTACAGCCTTTTCTAAGGTTTGTGATTGATGATTGGTAGTGATATTTGTTCAATCTTCCACTGCTACATTGAAGCATCAACTTTATTACATAGTATGAAAGTCATTCTTGATTGTGAGAACGTTATTTGTCGCATCGAGAAGTGTGTCATCGTGTTCTTGGCTTTATTGGAAGTTTACCTTTATATTTATTCTCCTTGAAATATGGATGAGAAATGAGGGTTTAATTTTTCATTTAACACCCTCAAACTACAAAACATGAGCCCAATCTATAGAAAATTATCTATATTTTAAAGTAGTTAAAAGGTAGAACCTCTATTAATGCTACACTTTACAAAAAGAAGAATATAAAGGAGGTTAGGGTGATCATGAACAATGTGAACGAGCACTCTAGGGACACCTTGACTGATTTTACTAATGCTAGGGAAACATGGGAATACTTAAAAAATCCCATATTTAAAGCAATGTTTCTCACAGGATGGCATTGCGCGATAAGTTATCATCACTAAGACAAGGAGATAAAGGGGTAAACGAGTTTTTTGGTGAATATTCTAATATATGAAATAAACTTTATGGATATAAAAAGAAATGTACTTTGTTTTAGTGGGAGATAATATGAAGAAAACAAAGATTTTGTATACCAATTTTTAAAAAGTCTTCGAAAATAATTTAAAGGGGTAAGATCATCCCATATTCATTGAAAGCTTTTTTCTATTAAAGAAGAGGTTCTTACCGATCTTCAAATGGGAGAAACAAAACTAAATAAAGATAGACTTCAAATAGACACCGCCTTAGTCATATCTCGACCCGGAACAAACTTGAAAGCATATAGGCCTCCTCATTTCAAAAGCAAATAGTCAAGCGAGGCTAAAAGAGAGGTTCAATGTCATTTTTGTAGAGAGGCCAACGTCAAATTACCCAAAACTAAAAAGGAAGGTAGCCTTGGTAGAAGAGCAAGCCGCCTCCTCCATTCCTGCTCTTTAAGAAAAAGTAAAGATACTTGAAGCCCAAATGAAAGAGAAAGCAACGGTTGGTGCGGTTTACTCTTCTTCAACAAAAGAAACTCAAGGTATGACTTCTTTACTTCTTGATTTAGATGCTTCCTTTCATATGACTTGTAATTAAATTTTTTTAAATTCATGTGTTAGAAAGCCCCTATCTTGGGTTTATATTGCGGATGAAACAAAATTGAATGTGATAAAATTGGTGACTTTCAAAATAGAAATTTTGAAATTTCTAAAATCAATATTACTCCAAAACTAAATTTAAACTTGCTTTTGGTATCTCAAATTTCATATAATAGTTGTGTTTTAATATTTTCTTTCACGTGATACATTTTATAGGATTGTCTTTCCAATAAGATAATTGGGCATGACTATAGAGAGGGTGGACTTTATGTCATGAACTATTTACATAACATAGGATATGTAAATGTTTTGTCTAATGATATACTTTTGTGGCACAAGAGATTAAGACATCTTAATGTTTGAAAATTATATCAATTTCCTCTTGAAATAAAGACTATTAAAAATTTCTCTTACAAAGATTGTGTCATTGGCAAAATGTAACACCTTTATTTTTTAAACAAAACACATATTACCACAAAACCTTTTGAAATTGTTCATTCAGATGTATGGGGACCCACACCCATTTTATCCAAAAGGAGAATTTACTACTATGTCATCTTCATAAATGATTTTACTAGGTATACATGGGTGTATCTTTTGAAAGCCAAATCTAATGTCTTTCATTTTTTTTAATTTTTATAATCTTGTAAAAAAAATAATTTAACTCTAAAATCAAGACCTTTAGAACCGACTCAGGAGGAGAGTTATGTCTAAAGAATTTAAAAACTATCTTGATAAGTTTGGAATTAGTCACCAAACTTCTTGCACTAAGACTCCCAATAAAATAGGATTTCAGATCGAAAACATCTTGGAAACTACTGGAACCTTACTTCTATCTAATAGTGTTCCTAAAATTTTTTGAGCAGAAGCTATGACTGCTATTTATTTAATTAATCATATGTCCTCTTAAGTTTTACAAATGTCTCTTGTAGAAAAACTTAAAAATTTCTCCTAACTATTCTAGACTAAGGTTTTTTGGATGTAGATATTTTGTTTATACTGACAAAGATGATAAGCTATTTTCTCATGCCATTGAATGTGTATTTTTAGGATATGAAATAAATAAGAAAGGTTATAAGTGTTATAATTTAAAAAATAACAAGCTCTATGTATCTAGAGATGTCAATTTTTTGAAAATAAATACATATTTAAAAGTATAGATGATGTTAAATCTATTGATGACTCTTCCTATTCTTTTTTGAATGATATTTTAGGAGATGATGTGATTAATGTAAAAAATGATCTAGATGAGCACACGTCTCCAAGATATTTTATCGTTCCTTTTGAATAATATTACTCTAGGAGAACTTCTAATATCACACCATCTATGCTTGAAAGATTCGGTTGTGACTCTAGACCTCTAGAACGGTTTGTCTCCTATGATAGTTTTTCACCTAGGCATAGAGCTCTTTTGACAACCATTTCAGCCATAAAGGAACCTAAAACTTTTAAAGAAGCTCAGGCATCAAAAGTCTAGATTCACGCTATGAATGAATAATTAGATGCTCTATAAAGAGCCCAAACTTGGAGTATTGTTCTTAGACCACAAAATAAGAAAGCTATAGGTTGTAGGTGGGTCTATAAGATTAAGACTAATGGTGATGGTTCTAGACCGTTATAAAGCTCAATTAATTGCCAAAGGTTATTCACAAGAATATGGAATTGATTATGAAGAAACCTTTGCTATTGTTACTAGGATGACAACTGTGAGAACTCTTATAGTTGTTTTTGCTATTCAACATTAGAATATTTATCAATTAGATATTAAGAATATATTTTTGAATGGTTGGTTGAAGGAAAAGGTATATATGGAACCTCCTCTTAGTCTTAATATTCCTAGTGATCAAGTTTTATGCCTAAAAAGAGTTTTGTATGAACTTAAACAAACTTTCAATGCTTGGTTTGATAAAATGACTTAATTCATAATACTATATGGTTTTACTACCTGTTATACTGACACAACCCTGTTTATAAGAAAGTCCTTTACGTAAATGATATTATTATTATAAGTAGTGATGATTACAGAATTAGACAAATCAAGCAAGAACTTGGTAAGATGTTTGAGATGAAGGACCTTGGACAACTTCCTTATTTTATGGGTACTGAGGTAACTCATGATGTTTGAGGTTTCTTTTTATCCCAAATTAAATTTATTAATAATATTATTCTTAGATCAGGATTTACAGATGATAATGTTGTTGAGACACCTAAGGTGAACAATAAGAAAATGCGACTTGTTGATGGAGCCATTGAGTGATCCTACTCCTTATATACATATGATTGAAGCACTCATTTATCTCACCCTCACCCATCCTGATATTGCTCATGTAGTTCACACAGTAAGTTCCAACATGCACCCACATCTGTACATATGAGTGAAGTCATGAAGATTTCATGATATATTTCGATAAATTGCAACTAAAGGAGTATTTTTATATCTTTATCTTCCTTTCAATTAAATGCATATACTGATGTTGATTGGAGTGATGATATAAATGACAGACACTCTACTACAGGTTATTGTATTTTTCTTAGCAACTCTCTTATATCTTGGAATGTAAGAAACAACAAAAGGTATATCTTTCTTCTACTGAAAATGAGTAGTGTGCAATGACCAACACAAACCACTGAATTAACCTGGTTAAAACGACTACTACAGGACTTGAGAATGATATTAGAAACCATTCTAATCATGTACTGTGACAATAAGAGTGCTATGTATATAGCCAACAACCATACATTTTGTAAAGAGCATCTACAAAACAATTTGACACTACAGTTTGTTAGATATGAATATCAACTTACAGATATCTTCACAAAATTACTACCCACACCACGATTTCAATTTTTGGTTAATAAACTTTCGGTCATAATACCGTTAGTTTGTGGGAGGGTGTTAAAAGAACCATAACTTTTTTTATTTATTTTCTTTATATAATTTTTTTATATTTGTTTATTAATGTAAACTAGGGCAATTCAGTTGTGGTGTAAGGGTCTGGGCCATTCGGCCTTGGTGTGTGATCACAAGGGCCAGCCACAATGGCTAGTCCAGCTAGCCGTTGGGGCTGGCTGGCCCCTTTTCCCAACACTCTCTCACTCTCCTCTCCCCTTTTCTCTTTTATAAATTTTTCTATGTAAACTTTTTTATTAAATAATATTGATTTATGTAGTTATTAGTGCCTTCGTTGCACATATGTGATTATAGCCTTTTCTAAGGCTTCGTGATTGACAATTTGTGATGATATTTGTTTAATCTTCTGCTGCTACATTGAAGCATCGACTTCATTACATATATATCTGGTGGCCAAATGAAGATTAAGTATAAAATTGGCTATGACAGTAGTAGGTATCATAAGCATTCTTTTTGTTCTCATTTATGTGGTTGAAAGGTCTATTTTACCGATTATCGTTTTATTGTGGTGAACGTCTGATTCTATAGTTGAGTTGGATTTATATACTAGGTCAATGAAAATAAGTACTTAGACTCATCTAAATGGTAGATAATTGAAGGGTATAGACTGGTAGCTGTTCATATGCATGCATAATATTTGGTTCAGTGCAGTGTCATCCCCGTGTATACTTACCAAGACCAGAAAGCACGGGATCTGCTTCCACTGGATCAACAGATTTGATTGTTGTCTCTGAGGTACCTGTGATTTATATCTTTCAGGTTATTTGGCTGTTTATTTTCTCTTTCCTTAAGGGAATCATTAAGTTTTGGTCATTCTTATTTTCTCCTACTACAATGCTAGGCATGGTGTCCACTTACCTTTGGTCATAGACAACAGGACTATTTTGCAGAGGAGCAAAAATCAAGAAATGCTACAAATTATGTTGATGCCCATGTGAGATGTTATCATTGCTCGATAAGTGCTCGACCTTTTTGTACTTCATAGATGCTGTTTCTGTGAATTTTGCGGTCTCCATGTCGCTGTTATGACATCTAATTGCCTTATTTTTACTTGTGGAAACTGTATCATTTGGAGAGCTCTTCCTCCTCTTATGATGCAGTTTATTAAGAAGGCTATCTATGAAAACCATCGCATTTTCGTGAGTCATTCCTAACCACACCCTCTTTTATTAACTGAGGTTTGGTATCATACAGACTGTTAAGTAATCATTTTACAATATCTTTCAGCAGTGTATTGCATATGGGCCCAATATCCTTTTTCTAGCTTATATATTGTATGCCTGATACATCACAGACAGGTTTAGCAGCATATATACATACGTATGAATGAATACACAAGTACATATGTACATATAATCTATACACATATGTACATACGTATATATATATATATATATATATATATATATATATATATATATATATATATATATATATATATATATATATATATATATATATATATATATATATATCACCATAACCAAAACCAAGCCTTTTCCAACACTTAGTGGGCCAGCTATGTGTTTACATATAAGCCTATCTTTATGTCTATAAAAAATATCTGTTTGTTTGACTTAATGTTTTCTAAATTATATTAATAGACAGTATTACGCTATCTTCAACCTTCGGGACAAAAGTTCTATAAACTTATAATAAATATTTTCCTATCACGGGCATTATTTAACATTTTTGGATAAACATGAGCATTTGTTCTCATGGTATTGTTTTTTTCCTGACTTTTGAGAACTTTAAAATTCTTTAGGAATTTAGAATATGATACTTTTGGTGCACTATGATACATTGTGCTGCATATCTTAAATTGACCTTGAATATACATGCTATGCTATTACAACCTTTTCTCCACAAATCAATATGAATTTGCCAACTGGTGTCAAATATTGTGTCTGTTGTACGGTAGTTCAAATGCTTTTTGCATACTCACACTCGCCTAATCATTACTACCTTTATATATAATTATGAAAAGCTTCATCACATTATCCACTGTAAGCCCTTTCCCTTCTGACTGGTAGTATTTACTCATGTATGACCAGATCCTATCTCATGATTGCTATTATGACCATGCGTGTTGCTTTATCTCCATGTGTAGATGCACGCAAAAGCTACCATTTAATGGTTCAAATAGGATGAATGCAAAAATGTCCGTTTGCAACGAAGTGGACAATAGTTTGTTCTTTTCAAGCTTAATGAGGTGGAGACACTTTCTTCATGCTTTTAGATGTTTTCATTGTTAGTCTGGATTATTCTGCTGTTCATTCTCTGCTGATGAATCTTGGTATTTGATTGAAATTATTTTTCAGAGTTCATCTGAAAGGAATGTTGAGTCTTACTGACAAATTTTCCATCTGTGGTGACCTCACTTTTGTTACTGCTCTTATTTCTCTCTGTAGGGCTTTTTCCTCTTAACTCAGAACGTTGCTCAAGATGTGTCTCAAATGGAACCTTTTGCCTTAGGACCTGAGGTAAGTTTGTTAGATGGAGGTAGATTGTGGTATGTCAAGTTCCAAAATCCTTTGGAGGTTTCTTTGTCTTATTATTAGATCATTAAAATAGTCCTTTTCTTCTTTACTAATATTATTTTTGTTAGTGTTAATTATAATAGCAATCACGCAGGTGATATTGTTAGTCCCCACCCCCACCCCCCACCCCACCATCATCATCATCATCATGAATGTTGTGGACATGTAAAGTAGCTAGCTTTGCAGTCTGCTTTTCTTTCATGTGCATTATTTTTCATCCGAAGTGAAATTTCTTTTATCAAATCAAAGTACCATATTTCCTTCTATTGCTTTTCGAAATTGAGCATTTGGATCTTAGTTGTGAAGTGTTATGACTATATGAACATGAATTTCTCAATCACCTTACAGTTTGAACTCTATTGTTAGCTATTCTTTGTTACCTAAAAATAGCTTATTTTGCTTGCTGCAGACATTCGGTAAATTTTTGTTATTCAACTATCTAACAATTGTCCTTGAGGGGGATTTCTTGCCTCGCCACAAGCAATATAAGGGTAAATTCTTATGCTTCTGTGTCATTGCCGTTTTTATCTCTTCCAAGAAACTTTACTGTTTCATTGATGGGTCATTCTTCAAATATTCATATTACAGAAACATTGGACTGGGATCTTCCTAGGGAATGCTTAGTCAGCTTGCTTCTGGTAACTGATGTCACTTCATGGATGAAATTCATGTGCCTTAATTATAACTGCAAACACGTCTTCTTCATTGTTGACTAATTCATGCCAAGTATTGCAGGGATCACGAAGACTAAACTTTAAAAGCGTGGTCAGAGAGTGTTTGTCAATTATGTCTCGCATTTCTTACCATCAGAGTAATCTCCGTGGTTCTGATAGAAATTTGGCCCAGAATGTCCCAACTAAGTCCATGTGTGACGGTGATACTCATTTACACAGTGCTGCCGTTGAATATACAAATGAAGTTTGCATTTCAGTGAAAAGTTTTTGAGTTTTGTGCGTACTCTATCTGCTGTCCCTGATTTACGATTCATTTAAAATTTTCTTGGTTTGAGTCTATGCATGGTTAAATTTTTTCTGATGCATTCCAGATCATGGAGCTTGACAAGATAAAGAAGGAAGCAGACATGTGTGGCTTAACTACAAGAACAGATGGTTCAAGGTTCAAAAATATCTAATATTAGTGGTTGAACCTTTTCTTTTCTAACATTTTGTTTTCTAATCTCGTTATGCATTGATATTCTTTTAGAGCACCTCTTATTGAGATCATTGTAGATGAGCTCACTTATAATAAAGAACTGGCGTCGCCCTTTCTTGAGGTGCGTCATGTATATATTAGCAATTTTACATATTTGATTATTTTTGATGGGTTTTCTTAAGAGTATATATGCTTGAAATTCAGCCCTTGACAACATGCAGGAAACCTAGAGGCTCCATTCTTGTTGAAAATTACTGGAAATGAATAGGAAGCAGCTATTTGTTCTACCTATTCTGCTCTCTGGTATTTAAGGTTTGCGGTTCTTGATGTTATGCATATCAATATGGATGCACACTATCAGACCAGCGGAGTCTGGTTATCATGTCCTCTCTTTTAGATTTCATGTTCTTAGAAACAACTGCATGCTTGGTCAAAAATACTTCCAACTGCATAGTTGGCTGTGAATTCACCTTTTGGCTGTTAAGCAGAAGGAACCAACCACACAAGAAGGCCCGAGTGCACCCACAGAACTTCTTAAGCATAGCTAACAGATTAATCCTAAATTTGCAAAGTTGCCATCAAAGTAGAATAAGTAGTGGGGAATCGTTTCAATCTGCTTATCATTTGTCAAGGCCACGATGCCCGTGAAGAATCCCACTTCTTACTGATCTTTTGATTTTTCTAATGAGGAGAAACCGTTTGCTAGGATCACCATGCCCCACCATGTAACGCTATGGGACTTGTGTTCCATGTTATAAAGCATGAGCTCCTGCTCTCAACGCCCTCCGTAAGCCATGGCATCGCAGTGGTTAATCAGAGAGAGAGAAATTTACCTAATCTGGAGAGACCAAGGTACTCTGAACAAATTACTATAAATTCATTCGTTAGACATAAGGATCTCCACGGTAGATATCTTCTTTTCCGAATGGGTGGAGATTTGAGTGGATTCCAATCTCACAATTCCTAAGTTAGTGCGTAGTTTTCATTTAAAATGTGCGGCTTCGATTTGACACAATCCATTTTGGTTATATACAACGTGAGAGGCCTTTTGATGGGGTTGCGATTGTTACAAGTGGCTAGTAAAAGGCTTCAATGAGGACAGAAGAAAGACAGTGACGCTAACAGTAAGAACACAGTAAAAAAGACTGGTCAAACTAGCAATTTCACAAGTAAAAAGATGAGCCGACTGCAATATCATATCTAAATCTAAACATGAATCAGCACTTACGAACAAAAGGGAAGCGGCAGGAAAGGTCTCTTGAACGGAATTGTGGATCTCATGGAGCGACGTCTAAATGAAGAAGATATGAATTTTAGTTTTCGGGCATAGGTGAGGTTTCAGATATTGCACCAATTAGGTCATCCCAAATCAAAATCTTTGTAGTAACTTTGGCAATTAGGATCCAACTTAATAGTAATAGTTACGTCCCAGACTATGGAAAATTGTAATAGTTACTACTTTGATTGGGTTTTGGGCAAGTAGCATGTCTGAAGGGATGCATATCTTCTCAGAAATGCTGCCTTTAGTTTCTTAATTTCTAGCAAATTAATAAGAAGAAAAGCTTCCAAAAGTTTTGTACGATTGTCTCATTAATAGGAGCTTCAGATATTAGCAACCTATTGGTGTGACCAGCAAACGCATGCACAACCAGTGATCGATCTATATTGAGCTGAAGTGGGGTAAACTTGAAATTTTGAAAATCAATTTAAAGTCTATGGTGAGATCCATGGGACTATAATACATATACATAGTTCTCTCTACCTCAAACCATTCAAGAGGTTATTCGCCCCACCCTAAAAGAGTTTTTAGACCCGCCACCATGTGCAACCCCCTCTCATCTCCGTAATAATTTAGTAAATGAGTACAGACGATAAACAAAGGGAACGAACAAAACAGCCTTTTTTTTAAGCTTCTCACCTATTCGAATTTTCGTTTACGATCAACCTGTTAGCTCATTTGAGTTGAGATGGATATGATTTGTTACTTCAAAAATAAATCTTTAATTTTCAGTATATACTATTTTTTCATTGAAAAGCAAAATTCTTCATGTAGGAATTTAAGCTTCGTACGTTTTTATTTCAAGTTTGAAAAAACAATTTAACCACTGAACTGCATGTATACCAACACCATTAGTTTGGTTAACATGTTTTTTAACATGAAAACACACACATACACATGCATACTTCACAAAACAAGCCTATGCCAACCGAGTCGGTGTCTATATTCGGCTTATGTGATTTCATTGTCAGCCGCCTTGAGTTCTGTTAATGAACCAAAATCAATATGAGCCGGAGCTGGACCATGCTCAGCTTTGTTCATTTCCTATCCCTAACGAGAGAGAGAGAGAGAGAGAGAGAGAGAGAGAGAGAGAGAGAGAGAGAGAGAGAGAGAGAGAGAGAGAGAGAGAGAGAGAGAGAGAGAGAGAGAGAGAGAGAGAGAGAGAGAGAGAGAGAGAGAGCATGAATGGGAATTATACTCGATTGAAAACTGCATAAGATTGAGCTACACTAGAGTAATTATCCTCGATCTTATTGGTACAATAACTCTCTGAATTCCCCATATAGCTGGGACAACACCAAACTGATCAGAGAAGTGCATGTATGATAAGTAAAAAATTGATCTCTACAATGTCGGTTGCTCGTGGTGCTGAGGATCAGGTCCACCGGGACTCACCCTCTTCGACTCAAAACTGGAGTTCGCCTCCATCTTATGCTTGCTTCTCATCCTTTTCATCGTCACACAGCTGCGTCGCAGTCCTTGATTCGATTCCGTTGAATCTTTTGCATTCACCATAGAGCACGGCACGCGAGCCTCTGATTGGAATAGTTGCGTGAAGAAGGCAACGATCAACACAAGCAGCAGAGTATTTCTAAGGCTCGCCGTTGCCATCGATGCTCTATTATCAAGCAGGATATAGGCCTGGGCTTTTATAGCAATGTGTAGGTTAGTCATCTTGCTCACGCAGATATTAATTTAAGCAACTTGTTTAGTTCAATGGTGTGTGATATAAAAAGGGAATTGAGTGGAAGACATGAGGATGAAGAGGGCTCATCGTTCCGTTGGCCTGTATTCCCCTTTAACTACCTTACTCTATAAACAAAACAAGCCACCAGCCATCATCCTTGTGCGTGCTAACTCCATTCATGATAAATTTCCTCATCTGCAAATGATCAACCTCGGGCATCGCTCTACTCCACGCAAGCACACATGAGAGGGAGATCTTGAGAGAAAGAGAGAGACATGATGGTTAATCTATTTTGTAAGGTCAATAAAGCATCATATCAACCAAAGAAGGACCATGTAAATGACTAGTTAATAGTAGAAGCAGGATGAATAATCATATCTCTGTTAAAAAATCATAGTCGCTAACATAAGGCAGTAACCTTGGACGTGCATAAATCTATCTAGTTGGCATGGTAAAAAATTCAATGAACCTATGAGCATCACAAAACCTTTATTCAAGAACCATTGAATGCCTGTTGGTTTGGCAGTATTGAACTAATTTCGTCATACAGGCCAAAATTAGCATGATTTTTCCCTTTTCCTTCTTTTACGTCTTGTCTGACGTCTCACTCTTGCAGTAAAGAGCTATCAGGTCCTGTTTATGTGAGCATCTAATCAGAACTCATGTCATTTAAATTATTATTTTCTTGTTTCTGCCTTTACTGTTGGAAGGTATACGGCTATTAAAGATATTGCTTAGAGGAAAAATGAGATGAAAAAAAGTCGCTGCAGTGTTTACCAGAATGCGCACGTGCATATAGTGGCGTGAGTATAAATAAAAGCAAGATATGAATTTAAGGTCTGGTGTATCAGTACATGATGTGAGTGTCGAATGGAATCCTACCATTGTCCATGTGGGATCATTAAACTCTAAGATAACAGAAATACATGGATATTGTTAAGCACTTACCCAAGCCGCAAAGTGGCTGAATTAATTTTTAGGAAAGAAGGGACACTCTTCACATTGCTTAGTTGTATCTTTGTGAAGATCACAGAGAGATTTAAAATAGCAATCCAATTATTTAAGTCATCGACATGAGGTCCAAAACCCACCAAGGTAGACTCAATTTAATTTGATGATCAGGATAGCGCATGTTGAATTAGAGAAAATAAGATAAAAGATTATGGACTAAGAATCGAGTCTTTCCTATAACTAATATAGTTAGCTCACTGATTTTGTAGAAAAAAAAGGTTAGCACAAAGAGAACAACATTATGCTCACACAGATATACCACATTATCTAGGGAAGCGTGATCGAGGAGCAAAACCAAGAACAGATACAAGAGAAGAAGAAAGAAAGAGGGAAGGATGAAGAAGATGATGAGCTGAGGATTTAAGGTGTTCATCATGTTGAAAGTTTAATTTTTGAGGATGCTCATACACCGGAATACGTGACTTTACCTCCATGTCACCAACAATAGATGATAACAGTGCTCTAAGACAGACTAGGAACTGAGGAACAACTAATGCTGCAAACAGAGGTTGAAGACAAGCCAAAAATGCTTTTTTCCATTCTGGAAGTCTTGGACTACACGATTCTATAAATAAAATTGTTATAAATTTAGCAAAACTTAATAATTGTCCTAGATATGTAGTTCGTGGAGTGCATTTAGCCACGAACATTCCTTTTCGAGAGTAAGATATTAAGAGGCATTAAAGACAAGCAAGAAATCCTCTCTTTTACTAGACCATGAAGCTGGAGAAAATTTACTTCTTATGTCCTCGACAACTCCCTTTAAGGAATAAATCAAGTCCTGATAGAGAAACAAAAGTTATAAATACTATTGTAGCTTTTCAACGAATTGAATCGTGGATCTGTTAGGAGTATTGGATGATATGATTCAACGAAGATCTGTTAACATCAAATGAATTAGATTGTAGATATGTTTGAGGTATTGGACGCGCCCACATCACCAATCCACCACCTTTCAAATAGCAGGAGATGTTCTTATGCCAGAACAAACAGTGTTCTAAGGGTGGTCAGAAACTTACAAGATTGAGGTAAGATATTGCTTGCAAGGGGGCATATAATGAGTTCGTAGAACCTTATCATGGCGCCACATTCTAAGGGTGATGAGAAACTTAAAAGATTAAAGAAATTGTTTTCATGGCGCCTGGTTCTAAGGGTGTTGAGCAACTTATCATACTCAATGTGGTGGTGTTTTCCATTTGAGCGATGGTGTTTATAGAACTTGGACCCATGCGGGCCGTCATCGAAGACGTATCGTGGATGGTATTTTTTATCATAGCAACCGGGCTTATGGTATGTCACAGATTTTCCTGCAACCTTATCCTTCAAACACAATGAATGGCAGCTAGCTCCTCTACCCTGATAATCATCACCAATGCAATGACTAGAGGAAGAGCTTTGGTCATTTTGTGAGGGCAACGGAAGGATAGAATTGTTTGTGAAACATGTATGGTTTTAGTTCCTTTACATCTTGTTATTATTTTATAGTTTATCCTAAGATAAATATATCGAAAGTGCTTAATGTCGAATAGCTTTGTTTGGAATTTGAGCATATGTGCTAGTGAGAGGAGACTTTAGATTTTAATTTTGATAGATATAGTTTTCGGATTATGTTAGTGGGTCTTCACTATATTTAGTATTTTTGTTGGATCTTGTTAGACTACAAGTATGAGTAGATAATTCGTTGGTTATTCTTGGTTGTGATTATCTTTATGCTCATATCTATATGAGGTGCATCCACGTGGGATCACTGTAACTACTGTTGTGGTCGTGACTCAGGCGGGTGCAACACGTTCATAGGTAGCAGGGATGCATCGTTTGACGTTTTGAGCACCACTGTCGTATATAATTTTTAAAGAACAAAGAAAATCCAACAAATAGATGGAGCCCCATATGACTGCATTAAAAGTTTCAACTAAGAGTTTATGAAATTTTGTTATCAAAAATAAAATATAGGATAAGCTACAAATGGCTTCTTATATTTTTTCTGTAAGCTAGCTGGAATATTTCTTAAAAGAACCAGGTCGGTCTCTTGTATGAGGTATAGATTTGTATTCGGACCAAGCCATTGATTAAGCTGATTTTGCTTTGCTTTGAAAGCATCTACAGTTTGGTGTCAAATCCCAGTAAAAATTTGTATTTAGTGGGACGGCTTAGTCCTACCATATTATATGATACTATTTAATGAGAGAATCCTTTACATAGTTCTTTATATTTTGTTATATATATATACTATGTTTTGGACGAATGAAGGAAATGTTCTACTTGTTCTATTGTTTAGATGCATTCATCTAGCAAAATACATGTCATGTATATTCTTCTTCGGAATGATGCATAAACGGGAAAGCTCAAACCTATAAGGATCACGCAAAAGACAAAATTTACGTCGTCCGGAAAAGGTTCTTCTACTTGACGGCAGCTACGCATGAAAAATATTAGGCTATGATCAATTTCTCAATTGGTTCTTGTAAATCAAGGTGTAAATTGCATCTACATTATAATTTACGGGCCTGTAAACTGTGGGCCAAAGAAAATGTGGACGGGCCTGACTCACATTGTTCTCCATATACTCTTTAAAATGGCATGCCCCATATACTGTTTGAAATGTCAATAACTACGATAAATCTACCCAACAACCGAACCCCATATATTCAATGGAACGACGGAGCTTTTTCGTTATAAGGGAGAAAGAAAGAGAACAAAAGAAGTAATGGCCGGGAGAGAGACAAGAAGTGGCCGGTGCTGGATGGGGAGAGGTAGCAGAGGAGGAGAAAAAGAAAGGAACATAGAGGAAAGAAGAAGAAAAGAAAGAAAAAAGAAGAAAAGAAGAAAAAAAATAAGAGAGAGAAGAGGGAAGACATACTATACTTGAATGGCCACTGTTAGTAGAGAGGCAGCGGTGAGTGGTGGCAAGGAGTCGCGACAAAGCTTCGTTGAGAGATTCAGAAGAGCTGGGGTGAAAAATGGAGTGAGAGCACTCCTGCACAATTTCTATCGAGGGCGAATTTTATAACTTATAGACCCAGTTCAGTTCCAACTTCTGATGGCTCTAAGACCCTGTGGGCCGTCCCCGGCTGGCCCTCCAGCCGGCAGGGCCAGACATAACGAACTGTTCAGCCCGGCTACAAAATGGATTAGAAAATTTTGACCAGGATATGCATTCTTTCAGAGCCGGACCGGGCTGCTCCCGGGCCAAGCCGATTTTGACACCTCTAGTGTTCTGAGATATTTTTAACACTGTTAGGATTTTGATGTTAAGAGCACAAATGAGTTTGAATTAGTTCAAAATCAACTAACGACATGATCACGGATTTGCTGCTAAACTCTCTTCCTCTCTTTCTGATATTCAGACAAATGCACACTCATGACATTAGTCAATGGTGCTGAGCGACAAGTTTAGATATGGCTGGTTGAAAACCAACTTGACTGTTCAATTGGAATCAAATCGAGTAGTGAACCAACTCAAACAAGTCTCGGCCAAACTGAACTTAAAAAACCAGACCCAAAACAAAAAGACCATTTAGTTCAATTCCGGTTCAACCGAAACTAGAAGTCAGTGGCTTCGAACTGCTGGTAACACGTATTTTTTTTATTTTTACGAATTTGATGATTTTGCGGTTAACGACCCAATTAAAAGTCTGAATCAAAACTATGTCCGACCCGGTCCAATTTTGATCTAGCTCCTGGTTTCAAGAAAATCGAAATTAACGGTTTAGAACCATCCGATTCTCATTTATCTGAAAGATCTTATTAAACCGACCTTAAAACGAGCAATTCCTCATCATTCAATTATGATAACACTGACACCGATCAATTTCTTTTGCTTTTTCGTCCCTTTCTTGCCGCCGTTAGGACTGCTCGCGACCGCTGTTTGGCAGTATGACCTTGAATCCAATTGCCTTGAAAGATCTTATTTCTTCCTTGAGGGCATCTTTTCTTTTATATATATATTTCATTCTCCTTTTGGTTAAGATCAACGGATTGGTTAAACGTTTTATTTGTCCATTTATTTATAAACAACACAGAAGCTGATTTTTAATTTAATTTAATTATCCTATAAAGCTTTTCAGGGTACGGCGAAGAACTCACAAGTGAAGAATACATTATGAACTGTGTGTCATACATAGTTCACGCTTCAACCAGCGGTGGTGCGAACGCTCCACCTCCTCTCAATCTAGATCCGCTACTGATTCTTCTGTTTTCCTTTTCTACTTGTTATTTTTCATATCGGTAATTCCTCTCAAAGCCTTTTTACTCTTACAAAGAGCGTGCATGCACTAAAAGCTTATAATCTTTAGACGTACTTTGCCAGGAAAGAAAGTTCTCACAAGCTTAGCTTCCGCTGCATTGCTATCCATTTTCTATGTCTCATATACTAAATTTCTTGGCTGATTTCCATGGTAGGCTAAGTATGAAGGCCCTCGTAGTTTACTGCTATTAAATTTTTTTGAAATACGCAGTTGAGAAAGGTTTTTGATTCTTGTAATGAGGAGAGACCGTTTTCGACGTATAAATACAAGTTGGCCTGGACGTGATCAGCATTACTTACGTCCACCAACACGTAAAGCTATGTGACTTGTACGCGTTGGTTATAAACCATGATCTCCTACTCTCAACGTCTTTGATCCTCTAGCGATCCGCCATGATACCACAGTGGTCAATCAGAGCTTTGTACCAAGCTGTGTATGTCTCTGAGAGAGATTTTGTTAGACATAAAAATCTCCACATTACATCTCGACTTTTCTGAGTCAGTGGAGATTTGAGTGGAAACCGATTACACAAATCCCAAGTTAGTGCGTTGTTTCCATGTCAAATATGTGGCTTCGATTTGACACAATGTATTTTGGTTATATACACTATGACTTACTGAGACGCCGTTCAATGGGATTGCAATTGTTACAAGTCGCTAGTAAATGGCTTCATTGAGGACAGAAGAAAGATAATGACGCTAACAATACGATACATTGTGTAATGGACTGATCAAAATCTCCACTTCCCAAGTAAGAAGATGACTCGACGTTAATATCATATCTGAATCCAAACAAAAAGGAAAAAGGCAGGAAAGGTCTCTTGAACTGAGTTGTGTCTCTCATGGAACAATGTCTAAATGACGAAGGTCATCCTAAATCAGTACCTTTGTAGTAACTTTGGTGCTCTAGATTAAACTTAATTAGGTAATAGCCGTATTGATTCAACAAAGAAACGTCTATTGCTTTCGAAGCCCTCCAACAAATGTTGCCGTCCCTCACTACTATGGATAAATGGTAACGATCGCCACTTTCATTGGGTTTTGGGCAACAAGCATATCTCAAAGGACGCATATCTTCTCAAGTGTTGCCTTTAGTTTCTTTCTATCAAATTAATAAGAACAAAAGATCCCAAAGAGTTTTGCACGATTGTCTATATAAATATTCGTTTGCCGGAGCTTAAGATATATTAGCCACATATTGGCTTGGCAAGCACACCCGTTCACAACCTCCTCTCCACTCCGTAAGAATCTAGTAAAGCAGCAGAACGAACTAGGCAGGGTTTGTTTATAGCTTGTTCACCAATTCGAATTTCCGTTTACCATTAGCCAGCTAGCTCATTTGAGTCGAAATGGATATGAATTGCTCCTTAATTAAAACTTCAATTCAGTATATACTAATTTTTTTCGTTGAAAAGCAAAATTCATGTCAAAACTTTAGTTTCGCATATGTTTCTATTGTAAACGTGAAACAGAAATTTAACCATTGGTCTGCATGTATACCAACACCTTTAGTTTGGTTAAACATGTTTCTTGAACACGCAAAAACATACGCACACACACATACATACTTCACGAAAGAAGTTTATATGAACCGGGAAATGCTGATAATTTCAGTGTTTATATTCGGTTTGTGAAACTTTATTATGACCAACCTCGAGTTCCGTTCATGAACGAAACTCAGTACGAGCCGGAGCTAGACCATTCTCAGCTCTGTTCATTTCCTACCCCTAACGAGAGAGAGAGAGAGAGCACATGAATTAGAACTTAACAGATTGAAAACTGCATGAGGTTGAGCTACACTCGAGTACTTGTCCTCGACCTCGTTCATAATGTAACTCTTTGAATTCCTCATCTAGACGCTACAATGCCAAACCCAATAGAAAACGCATGCACGATATACGTAGAGAGATTATATCTAGAATGGAGTTTGCTGATGGTGCTCAGGATCAGGTCCACCCGGACTCACCCTCTTCGACTCAAAACCAGACTTCGCCACCATCTTATGCCTGCTTTTAATCCTCTTCATCGTCACACAACTGCTTCGCAGTCCTTGATTCGACTCCGCTGAATCTTTTGCATTTACCGTAAAGCACGGCATTCGAGCTTCAGACTGGAATAGTTGCGTGAAGAAGACAATGATCAACACCACCAATAAAGTATTTTTAAAGCTCGCCATGGCCATCAATGCTATAGTCGAGCAGGATATAGGTATGGGCTTTTATAGCAATGCCTAGGCTTGTCATCTCACTCATGCAGAGATTATTTTAAGCAACTTGTTAAATCAATGGTGTATGATATAAAAAGAGGATTCAGTGGAAGACATGATGATGAAGAGGACTCATGGATACGTTGGCCTGTATCTCCCTTTAACTACCTTTATCTATAAACAAAACAAGCCACCAGCCATCAGCCTTGTGCGTGCCAACTCCATTAGTGATAAATTTCCTCATTTGCAAGTGATCAACCTCGGACATCTCTCTCTCTCTCTCTCTCTCTCTCTCTACACACACTTATCAAAGAGAGAGAGAGTTCATGGTTAATCTATTTGGAAAGGTCACTAGGGCATCATATTAGCCAAAAAAAGGCATATGCAAATGATTAGGCATTAATAGTAGGATGAATAAATGTACCTCTGTTAGTGGCTCACTTCAGGTGGTGGTGACCTGTGACGTGCGGAAATCTATCTACTTGGCGTGGTCAAACATTGAACCAACCTTTGATGATGACAAAACCTTTATTCAACAAGAATGATGAAGGTGTTTTGATTTGGATGTGTGGAGTAATTTTGGGTAGAAGCCACAATTTGTACGAACTTCCTTTTTCTTCTTTTATGTCTTGTATGACGTTTCACTCCTGCAGTCTACTCTAAACGGATATCAGAGCCTGTCTATGTGAGCATCTAATCAGAACACATGTCATTCTAAAATATTATTTCTTGTTACTTTGTCAATGGGACGTATTAAAGCTATTCATTTCAAGAAAAAAACGATAACAGAAGTAGATGCAAAATGGATGAACAAATTCTGAGGAAAGAAAGGGTCACTCTTCACATTGCTTAGTTTTATCTTTGTGAAGATCACGAGACATTTATAATAGCAATTCAATTATTTTAGACATTGACATGAGCTCGAAAACTTGCTATAAACACCCAAAATTTAAAAATATTTTCAAAATTCCTGAATTTCGAAAGCCAATTTAAAGCTTTTATGAACCATTAAATTCAAAAACCCTAAAATTTTTAAAGTTTAAGTCTTTTTGGAGAATATTTCAAAATAAAGATTTAAAATTCAATAGCCCATGAGTTTTGAAACAAAAGCAAACAGACCTAATCCAAGTCTGGATCTAGATCAATTCTCAAAAGCAAAGAAGATAAGATTGGAGCCTATTAGAATCAAGATGAGATCAAGTTCAAATTCAAAGGTGGGATCGAGCTTATCAAATGTGGGATCGAGCTTATCAAATCAAGATGAGATCAAGTTCAAATATGGGAAGCTTTCAAATTCAAATATGGGACCGAGCTTATCAAAACAAGATGATCAAGTTCAAATTCAAATGTGGGATCGAGCTTATCAAATAAAGATGAGATCAAGTTCAAGGATCAAGCTTATCAAATCAGGACATAATCAAGTTCAAAATAAAGGGGGGGATCTGAGTGAGAGGAATAAAATCGGGAGAGATAATCAAGGGGTGTGTAGAGATCAGAAATCCGAGAGGTGAAACAGGCCATCCGAGCTGAGAGATCAAAAATCCAATCGGGAGAGATCAAAAATCCGAGTTTGAGGAATCCGAGGTGAGCACAAAGATAGATCCAAGTTAGATCGAGGTGAGTACCAAGGATCAACCATCAACTACAAAATACCAATCCGTGAAAAAAGAAAAACTGTAGGAAAGAGAGAGAAAAAGAGGGAAAGAAGGAGATGAAAGGAGGAGGAGAAGAAAAATAGGCTCACCTTGCTCTACGTTCGACGTCCGCTCGTGCAGGTTCCTCAGCTACGTTAGAAGCTTCACACCTTCTTCTTCCTCAATCCCACAGGTTTGAACCATTCGTTTTATTAGTGTGATCAATTGAAAACTCAAAAATCTACAGGTTTTTGCAGAAGATTGTACGAGGACTGAACTGAATATCATGTTTGTGATCAATACTGATGCAAAATGTGCATGTTTGTCCATTAATCTCCATGAACATGATAAAAACAATACACCTATGTGATCCTTACAAATTTTAGGATTGGTTACGCGTTGAAAAGTGTTCCAAATGATCAAGGGAACATGTTTGAAATTTTCTGCAAATTTGAACTTTTAAAACACATGACTGTATACACCTGAACACAGATTTGTTTCAGACAAATGATTGATCCAATTAAGTTAATGTTTTGCACATCAAATTTAGACATGTCACAGATTATTTGATAAAATTTTGATGATTTTTTGTGGTCGTTTGCCTAGTTAATTAAATTCGTGAATTTGAGTAGAAACCAGATTATGTTCTGTAGAAACAAAATGTTCAGAAATAGTTGTCTATTCTTTTGCTCATATCACTGTAAATACTGAATAAAATTGTATGAAAATTGATTCTTTGGAAATCTAACATCTGGGGTTTTCCAACAAAATAAAATTTATTGAATTTGGATGTCTGAGTGTAGAGATATGCCTGTTTTTCTGAGACTTTGAACCACAAACGCAAAACTGTTTTGCGTTTCTAAACAGTCTTTGGTCAAAGATTTAATTATTAGGATTTACAAAAAAAAAGTACAAAATAAAAATATTTACTACTTTTCGCATGTGTATATTGCTTCTGTAAAATTTTCAGAATTTTTGCAGACTCAGAAGTATTTTAAAAAAAATCTGAGAACAGGTCTGTAAAATAGAACGTATTTTGTAATGTGCAGAACCTGAAATTTTCAGAAATCAGGAACTTAGTTACAAATTCTGAAACTTATAAAATCGGGTTTTTGCTTTTTCAAATTTAACGGATTTCAGACATTTTCCAAGCGTTTAGGTTGAACCCTGAGCGTCGGTTCAAGAAGACCTACGTCAAAAAGAACTCATTTGCCCACAATCGTCTACGAAAGTAAAAAAACCAACATTTGTTAGTTTAAGTAAACTAACCGGTACGCTCGTGCACACGACGTAGTTTGAGAGTTTAATTTCAAATCTTAAAAGATTTTGAAATAAAAATTCACATGTACACCTACTAAGGTAGATTTGTATTTAATTTGTTGATGTGGATAGCATGTTGAATTGGAGAAAATAAGATCAAAGATTATGAATTAAGAATTAAGAATAGAGAACTTTCCTATAATTAATATGGTTAGTACATTGTTTTTATTTAAAAAACGTCAGAGCAAAGAACATAACATTATGCTCAGACAGATATACAATACTCAATTTTCAAATCCAATGGGGCTGAAAAAAAAATCCGTGGTGGGAAAACCAGTGGTTTTCAAAAATCGCTTACGGTTTTCTGGAAACCACCTCGGGGATTGTGGCCAAAAGACTAAACTACCCTTGTCTGGTTTCAGATATTATGCAGTTGCCACTAGGCAAAATTACCCTTTAACATTCTCTTCCTGTTTTCCGAAAACCACCTCTGGTAAAAAGACTGTTTTGCACTTAGTGAGCAAAAAGTCAGATTTACCCTCTAGCTGTTTATGAAAATTACCAAATACTGGGGCTGTCAATTTATGTTTTTTAACCGTCTCGGTTTGGATAATTTCATTTCTGCCATTCAATCAGAAGACGGATTTACTCTTTTGAAAAATTGCAGATTCACCTTGAGAGTTAAAATTATGATTTTAACCTCGATCAGTTGAAAATTTTACAAGAATACCAAATAATAATTTTATAAGTTTGTCCTCGTGCTTTTACAAAATTATAAAAAGATGGCAAATAGATAAAATTATAGTTTTGTCCCTTGATATCCTTTTAGGGGCAAATTACAGATTTACCCTCTATCAATTACTCTTTTGCTACATATCATGCATCATTTTAACATGTCTCTTGCTATGTGTGCATTTGTTTTTGTGATGGTTTCCTTTTTCGACCGCTTGATTGTTATTTTTGTCATACTTAAAAATGACTTCTAGGATATGCGTGTCCGAACTGGCAAAAACATAAAAGTTGAACGGTCTGAACTTCCAAACATGAAAGAGAAGAATTCACTTGGCTCTAACACTAGAAGTTGTAGAGTATGTTTTAAAGGAAACCGTGCATCCACCACTGCCAGACGCAAGTGAGCAACAGTTAGAAATGTATAAAATATTTCTAAAGGATGATACCATAACAAGAACAATCATGTTAACCTACATAGAGGATGACCTGATTAGGGTCTTTGAAGAATTTAAGATCGCAAAAAAGCTTTTTGATTCATTAACAGCTAAATATGATACAACTGCAAAATTACATGTGTAGTTGCTACTACAGAAATAAAATTCCTTCAAGATGAAAGAGGGAGAAAATGCAATAGAGCATGTAAATGACATGTTGGTAATGGCTAGAGATTTAGTTGTAGCAAAATCATTAATCCCTGAACCGATGCAGATATCAACTATACTGAACAGTCTACCTTCGTCATGGAATATGGTCTCCACTGCCCTAAGACTAGGGTCAGAAATCAACGTTTCTGAGTTGCCCCTTAAACTAGCAATAGAGCAAAAATATATGCTCAAAAATAAGAAAGAGAAATTGTCATTGGTGCAAGATGAGTTAGCGTCTAGATCCAAATCCAACCAAAAAAAGAAACCAAATAAAAGGTTTCACAAGAATAATAGGAAAGACGGTCAAAGTTTTAAGAAATCGTAAGAAACCGCTTCTCGGATCAAGTGTTCAACTGTGGAAAGATAGGATACTATAAAAGGGATTGCCGCAACAAGAAAAGTGAATGAAACAACCCACAACGCGGACAGTCGGAGAAGCCGTATATAATCTGCATGATTTTAGAATGCTTATATTTGGACTGTCCACTGATAGGTTGGTGGATAGACTCAGAAGCTACAAGACATATCTCGAAGACCAAGAAAGGGGCAATGGACTTAAAGGAATATCAACTTGGAGAACATCGTATGTATATGAGAAACAATACTTTCTCAGATGTTCTGGGTATTGGATCCTTCTGGATATTTGTAGAAGGCAAACCAATTATACTAGACGACATGTTAATTGTGCCATTTATAAGGCGTAATGTGGTCTCGATCCCTGCCTTAGTTAAGAAGGCTTTTGAAGTTAGGTTTATTCCTAACAAGGTGACTCTGGGTAAACTTGGGAGAATTTTGTTTTCAAGGGAATTTGATGTAGAACATGGACTGTTCAAATTATCTCATAATGAAAGTCATCCATCTTTTGCTTATATTGAGAGTGCCTTTACTCTTGATGTGAATATGTGACATAAACGCCTAGGGCATATAAGTGTGGAAAAGTTGAGAAAATTATCCATCTTTGACTTATTACTTGGATTTGAAGAAAAGACTTTCAACAAGTATAAAGCTTGTATACAAGGAAAGTTTTTCCCAAGGAAACAACAAAGGCAACAACCCTGTTGGAAATTATTCGCACAGATTTATGTGGACCTTTTAGTGTAAAGACATATCGGGGGAAGGGTTATTTTATAATGTTTATCGATGATTACTCTAGATGTAGGCACTTTATGCTTTCAAAAAATATAAGCAAGAAGTGGAAAATCAGCTAGGGCATTTGATCAAAGTCTTAAGATCAGACAGAGGATGTGAATATACCTCGGCAGAATTCTTAGAATTTTGCAAAGACTTTGGTATTGCTAAACAAAATACAATGCCCAAGACACCTCAACAAAATGGTGTAGTTGAGAGATACAATAGAACATTGCTGAATATGATAAGGTTAATGTTGATTTATGTCTCTCTTCTATGGGTATTTTGAGGAGAAGCAGTAAGTATAGTTGTTTACATATTCAACAGAGTATCATGTAAAGTTGTATTCACTACACCATATGAGATGTGGTTTGGAAGAAAACCCAACCTATGTTATCTCAGAAGGTGGGGATCTATAGCACACATGAAGATCATTGATTAGTCTAGAGATAAGCTAGACAGCAGGTCCTTGAGATGTGTATTTATTGGATATCCAAAAGGTTTAAAAGGATATCGGTTTTATCACAAGGACCACAAACTCATTGAAAGTAGAGATGTTGAATTCTTAGAGGATACTAACTCTAAGAATGACATCTTGGAGAACAATGAGGAATGTGTTGATGATTTGGTAGATTTAGACCAATAATCTTTTGAGCCCATAGAAGATCTTCCTGAAACTACTAATACCTTAAATAGACATAAGAGGCCAAGAACTACTCCATCTTACTTAAGGGATTATCACACTTATCTTGCGCAGGAAGTGTGTAATTTGATAGATTTGGATGAGTTGACTGATAACTTGACTTATCAACAATCAATGAACTCATCAAAAGCAACAGACTAGGAGAAAGTCATGGATGAGAAAATTGAATCCATTGAGAAAAACCAAGTTTGAGAATTGACTGATTTGCCAAAAGGAAGAAAAGTTATAGGATGTAAATGGGTTGTGAAAAAGAAATGTAAGGTCAATGGTATAATCGAAAAGTTTAAAGCGAGGTTGGTTGCAAAGGATTTTTCGTAAAAAGAGGGGATAGATTATGTTGAGACATACTCCCCAATTGCAAAATTTGCATCCATACAGATAATCTTGATAATATCTGTATACTATGATTTGGATTTACATCAATTAGATGTAAAGACAACTTTTCTAAATGGAGATTTAAAAGAAATCATATACATGATGCAACCCGAAGGATTTGTGGTTGAAGGCCAAGAGGATAAAGTATATAGGTTGAAAAAATCCCTATACGGCCTGAAACAGTCACCTCGCCAATGATATTTAACCTTTCAAAATGCCATTATAGAACTTGGGTTTGTGGCTAACAAACTTGATCATTGTGTATATGTTTGGAACAATGGGAGCCACTTTGTCATCTTGTCGTTGTACGTAGATGATATATTGTTAACTGAAAACAACAATGAGATGATTGTCAAAACCAAGTCATGGTTAAATTCAAAGTTCGAAATGAAGGATATGAGAGAAGCATCTTATATACTTGGTATAAAGATCTCTCGAGATAGAGGATCTACACTCTTATGGCTGAGTCTGGAGAGATATATTGACTATATCATCAAGAAGTTTAAAATGGGTGAATGTAAGTTTGCAAATACACCGGTTGCAAAAGGGGTTAAATTAAGTAAGGATAATTGTTCCAGTGAATGAGATGATAAACTTAATGTTCCTTATGCACAAGCTGTTGGCAGCTTGATGTATGTTATGTTGTGTACAAGGCCTGATATCATCTTTGCTGTTGGTCTTGTCAGTAGATATCAAAGTAATCCTGATTGGCAACATTGGGTAGATGTGAAAAGGATTCTAAGTATCTGAAAGGAACAAAAGACTTGAAACTGTGTTTTCAAACAGATGAACTAAAAGTGGTAGGATACTCAAATGCTGACTTTGTTAGGAGCAAAGATGACAACAAATCAACTTCGGGACAAATATTTTTATTTGGAGGTGTTGTTGTTTCTTGGGCGTGTAAGAAATAGGATTGTGTAGCGTTGCATACATAGGAAGCTGAGTATGTTGCTTGTTGTATGGTTGCAACTAGTGTTGTTTGGATAAACCGCTTCATATGAGATTGGAAGTTGGAAATAACAGACAAAGCAGTGATTATCTAATGTGATAACAATACAGCAATTACTCTTATTAAGAGTGGAGTGGATTGCTCGGAAAGCAAGCATGTAATGGTAAAATATCACTATGTTTATGATATAGTTATGAGAAAGGAAATATCCATCTCATATATGCCAATGGAAGACATGTTGGCAGACCCCTTAACAAAAGACATAACAGAGGAACTCTTCTCAAAACATGTTGCAAACATGGGTTTGAGATATGTTTGATTGTTGTATTGGTAAATAACCATACAATGGACATATTGTTGTATAGGTAAATAACCATACAATGGATGATTTGTTGTGTAGGAAAATAACCACATAACAGGTTCTGATTGCAAAAGTAATCAGGAATTGACATAACTAGGGAAAACCCCTGAAAAGTGGGAGGAAAACCAGTATGTCGATACACTTGGCTCGAATGGCTAAGTGAGAGATGTTACAGCATAGTGGCCATTCTCGGCTCAGGTAACGATTGGAATGGTCATCCAGTTCGTTACCTGAGGATAGAGCCTGATCGGTAACGGATGACCGTTACCGGGATTTTCGGAAACGGTCATCCGTTACAAGCCCCCAAACGAGGGAAACCGCAGACGGATAAGCACGACGAAGGGGGAGCACCTGTCTATAAAGGCAAGAATTATATACACTCTGTACACCGTGAAAATACAAAAAAAGGAAAAGAGACAAAGAGTTATCTTCGTCTGTACGAGAACCCTGCGTGGGAACCTCGTATCCATCATCATTTTCATATTCCGCTACATCTGAACACGAGCTGCTCACTGAAGAAGAGGGCTTTACCAGAATTCGTCAAACAGTACAAGAAGGAGTTGCATGCCTTCATCGAAATCCGGCGAACCAAGGAAGAGGTACTCCTCTTCTCACAATGACTAGGTCGCTTTGACATGCAGTGTTTTCAATACCACAGCAATGGATCATGGTATCCGAGAGAGCAATTGCTGCTCCTTTTGCTATGCTGCAGCACATCAGCAGCTGGACTTCCTCATCTCTTTTTTGAGTATTTTATCAATCTACATGTAACTATTGTATATTTCTTTTTTTTGTACTCGTACGGTCCTGCCTAACCCACCTGGGTAATCCAAAAAAGAATGCAATATTTTGCTGAATAGCACAACAGCAGTAGGATCCCAAAGCTCGTAGAGTAAAGCAACAAAGTCAAAGGGAATAGAGACTAATTACTGAGAAAACATTTTCTTCTAGTTTTGTGGCTGAATTTTATGTGCTTCCTGGGAGAGAATGGCAAGCGATTGACCATAGGACAATTACAGAGATTTGCCATGAGAATGCGACTGAATAGTTTCGTTGCTGATTGGTTGGCATTCCCATGTGAATGCAACCAGCAAGGGATGTGCAACGTAATTACAGTTCACCAGTAGTTTTGTAGTGCCAAGTGAATTATGGAACTTTTCTAGAGCATTGTTAGACTGTATGAATGTAATAAAATTGATTATGATTCCATGAGATCTAACAACATAATTGATTATTCAGGTTCTTCTTGTGTTCCATGATTTTTTGTTTCATTCTTATTGATCTTGGCGCCTATTCTAGTGGTGGAATCTGCAAACTTGGCTTCTAATTTGTTGTCTGCTGAATTCGTATCTTGTGTTTTGCGTGGCCAGCATTGTCTCTTACTCATTGTTTACAATAAAAAAATGGATGGGCAGAAAATAACTTTTATAGATAATGCAGTTTGGTTTTAGCTGGTTTTGAGTTTCATGTGCACTCATTGCTCCTCCAAGACTAACTGGTGACGTACCTGTACTGAGCAAGTTCTGGACTACGACTAAAGTTGAATATTATACAAAATAAGCGAGAAGGAAACAGAACAACAAAAAGAACGAACAAAGGGGTTTTGGTTACAACAGTAATACACCCACCCACAGATGCACCTTCTGGGAGTCTGTCACGGATCTTCTATCGGGAACGCCATGTAGTGGAGTTGACGCCATGCCATACCTATGTCGATGTTCAGTGCACACGTGTGCACTAGAGTGTCCGTGCTGCTCACACGCACCAATCGGTGCACACTTAGGGTCTTTTAGGAGCATAAATGCCTTAAATGCGTATGGGGAGTCTTGTACGCTCTAGTTCACGTATGTGCGCCTTGTATTTAGTCCATATAAGCTTTAAGGGCATAGTCGTCATTTGCTTTTAATGGGTCCGACACGATATAGGTCACTAGCACCATGTATGACCCAGCTAGTAGGTTTGTTATAAGCTGGGTTGGGTGGGTCTTTGTAACCGGGTCTAGTTAGTATAGTGTGGATCCAGGTAGCTAGCTAGGGAACTTGGAGCGGGTTAGATAGAGATCTGGGATCCAGACGGGTTGGATGGACCTAGGATCTAGTGTATTCTATGGAATACCCAGAATGGGTTGCATGGACACGAGCATGGCTCTATATAAGCCCATGCTATGCGTGAATAAAGGCAACCAACACTAGAGCAAAATAGAGCTGCCTCCTTCTCCTTCAAGTTTCTCCGTCTTCGGTGAGTGAGAGTGGAGAGAGTTGAGCACCTGAGTGAAGGATGATCCTATGGGAGTGGACTACTGTGCCAGTATGCAAGGAAGGAGGGGCACTGGCTGAAACACAACGCGATTGAAGGTGCGCTGTTGCAGAAGAGGTTGATCGGCTGCTTGAGGAAAGTGATCGTGAGGAGGCGCGTTGGACTGTGATCTTGCTGCGAGCCATCAACCTTGTTACAATTTGGTAGCAAAACATTTAGATCAAGAATCGAGGAGTAACCGCCACTGCTGGAAGCTTTCGAACGATCGTGAGTTGTAGATTTGAGGAACTACAACAGATCAACTGAAGATCAGACACGTTTAGGTGAGTTCTGATCTAAAAACAGATTGAATGGATAGCAGATCTATGTGAAATCGAAGTAAGAATTGGTAGATCTATTATTGACCTATCAAGAAGAGAGATTGGGACGAGAAGAACTACAGGAATTTGTAAAAAAATCCACTATCAAACAACGATTTGTTTCATCGATCATATCAGTCAGAATTCCATGTGTCATAACTCAATGGAGAGCAATTGAGTGCTCTTCGTGTTGATCTTGAAGTTATTGTTTATATTCGAATCAAACCACTATTGAGGTAGACTGAAGGTAGAGATGTTATACCTTATCGTGTGGTGTGTTACTTGAGTTGTATTAGTGTAATTCTCTTTGTATTGAGTTAAAGAAGGTTTGTAAAAAGGTTGTGAAACTTGTAACGCATTGAGTATGAGTTGTAATTGTTGTCATTTGTTTCTATACAAGAGTTAAGCTGTAACATCCTGTTGTAAGGTTGTGAAAGGTAGGTGTTCAACGATTTGCATCCTACAAAGGTTATCGAATTCTTGAACAGCACAAGCTCAACTCAACAGCAAAGCAAATTATGGGTAAAGAAGAAGAGATGTTGCCGACGAAGAGAGAGAGGGATCGACTAATTGAAATGCTGTCGAGACTCTCTTGCTGCAACTCATGTAACAATTGGCTGTGATGCAAACAAGCCAAACTCGGTTGCAGGCTAGCCAATGCCGATATCAAGAGAGTCAAGATAAGATTCATCAATAGTTGCTCGCATTCTAGGAATAGCTGCAGAGGGTAGACCAAGTCGAAGCGCATAGCTTGTGAGAGTCACGGTACTCTGATGCATCGAGTCCTTGCGATGTTACTGTTGTCATTTCACCACCTAAGATAAAGGTATCATAATCAAAGACTTTTGAAGGTGGACAAGACCGATCTCAAGCAGTACTTCAAGGTGTTGCAAGTTATGGATGGTGAGAGAGTGATAGTAGTCGCGCTCTTCCTTACTAACGCTGCCAAACTTTGGTGGCATTAGACATAATTTAACTAAGGCTTAATGTTAATGCCAATTATTACCTAAGGCAAGTGTTTAGGTGAAAGTGAAAGTTTTCTTTTGGTTAATATGTAAATGTTAATTAGGAAAAAATATGCCTCATCACGCATCAATAGGAATCGATTAGGCACATTCTTAGTTGTCATAGTGCTCTATCTTGTGCTATATTAGTTACTACTTAACTGGGAAAGCAAATTTTATGTTTTATAGTTTTTTCATCACTTTGGAGGCATTCTCTTTTTAAGTATTCTCAATATAATCTGTCCGCAACTTTTTGATGATAGCTCCATCTCACTGAAGAAAATTCAAAAACCCAAAAACGTGAGCCTAAAAAATATGCAAAATGTAGGCTCTCTCTTGATCAAGTCTCTTTCTCTCTCTACATGAGGGTGGTAGCGAGGAGCGCAATGGTGGTAAGAAGGACTGACAAGATCATGGGAAGAAAGAGAAAGGGTCAATAGACCAAACACTTTCCCCGAGTCATCATTCGTCAAGTAAGTCAAATTTTGGTGGATCGAGATCATGTGCCCCATCTTTTAAGGAATTGCCTGAAGAAGGCCAAATTGGCCGCTATGAATGTTGAGGAGCCGGTACGAGTGGAGGATGTGCACAATGTTAGTGATTCAGGTAACGCAACTCCATCTTACCAACACACCACAATTGGAAGATTTGTACCGAGCATTGAATTTTGTGGATGTGCAGATCTAGTGCCATACATTTCATCCCTTCGCAGACTATAGATCAGTGTACATCGAGTGCTCCACCTTGGGTATCATCACAGGTTGCCAAGGTGTTGGGCATGAAGGTGACACCAACTACGAGGAAACTTAAGCCAGTCAATGTTGTGTTGAGCTCCTTTGAGGGAGTTGCAAGTGGCAAGTTAGATCATGACCGAGAGTGTTGGACTTGGTTGTGAATACTATATATTAGTAACTGATGAAACTTGGGTACGGTTTCATGGTGATCGCATAGGCCATGTGGGTGCCTCACCTTCAAGGGTTGGGTTGGTGATCACGTACAAGGACTAGCCGAGGTTTGTGGTTGTGTGTAGACCCGGGCAAAGCCCATCATTATGACATGTACTGCCCTTGACCTCACTCTTGATCGGCCAAGAGATAGCCATGACCCAAGAACAATCGTGAGTGTCCAGATAGGACAAGACCAAACAGCATGATAGAAGGGGTTCCAGGAGGGAACCAGTCACATTAAGAGCTTGGCAGGAGAACCTCCCTAGGTGCAGAGACACACACCTACTAGATAGGGCTAGGAGGGGTCCGTATCATAACGCTAGTGCCACGAGACACACTATTGGGGGTCTTTGCCAGGTGGCACCATGTCCACCGAGACACGGAAGTAGGATGTCGCGGACGACAGGGGTTATTGAGAAGCTGATCCATGTGGTAATATACAAGGTCCAAACATAGCCAGGGGAGTGCCACACAAAGCTCGAGCATTCTTGGGACCTCGAGAGCGAGGTCCAATTCAACCAGGGGAGAATTCTCATAGATCTTCTTTCGACTAGTGCCTAATGGAGTGGAGTTGACACCTTGCCATACCTATTATGATGATTAGTGCACACATGTGCACTAGAGTGTGCACGGTGCTTGCACATGTCAATTGGCATGCACTTAGGTTCTTCTAGGAGCATAAGCACCTTAGATGTGCATGTCGAGTCTTGTATGCCCTAGTTTTTGCATGTGTGTCTTGTATTTGGTCCATGTAAGCCTTAAGTGCATGATGGTTATTTGGGTTTGATGGATTGGATACGATATAGGTCGCTAGGACCCGATGACCCAGCTAGTAGGCTTGTTGTAAGCTGGATTGGGTGTGTAGGGTTTTTGTAATCGGGTCTAGTTAGTATAGTGTGGATCCGGGTGCCTTGTGAAATTCGAGATCCACACGGGTTGGATGAACATGGGATCTAGAGTATTGTGCGGAATATCCTAGAATGGGTTGCATGGACACGAGTATGGCTTTATATAAGCCCATGCTATGCGTGAATAAAAGCAATCACAACTTGGAGCTGAGCTTCTCTTTCTTCGGTGTGAGAGTGAAGAGTTGAGTGTTTTAAGTGAAGAATGATTCAAGGGGAGTGGACTGTCGTGCCACTTTGCAAAGAAAGAAGGGCGTCGACTGTAGCACAACGTGATACGAAAGCACATTGTTGCAAAAGAGGTTGATCTGTTGCTTGGGGAAAGAGATCGTACGGTAACTAGGGGCGTTGGGCTGTGATCTTGCAGCGAGCCATCAACTTAGTTACAAGGTCGAACTCTCTCATGGATCAGATTTCAAACCCCAGGTTACCTGATTCGTGATGGCAAGAAGGAACGCTTCCCTTCTTCATCCCTTTTTCCAATGTGCCAGATGCTAATTGTTGTCCTCAACCGAAGAGAGGTTTCTGCTCTTAGCACCCTTGCTATAATGCGGAAGTGTCTTAGGTCTTTAGGTCTTATAGGAGTGACGCACATGCATACACAAGTACATAATCTGCTCACTAAGTTCATCTAAAGAACTAGGAGTCTTAGGCTTTTATTTTACAAGAAGAGTACAAGACATGACTGAGCTGCACACGGTATTCCAGCTCTCACACCCACTCGGATCAGCCTAAATCTACACTAAGCCTACCTTATCTCACACTCACAAGTCTCTCCCACTCTATGACTCTGAAGCTAAGATGAAAATGGAGGAATCAAGGAATACCCAGCCCAAGGCGGTATTTATAAACCATTCCAAGTGTGGTTGCTCCGCTCTAAAGCCTTTTAGCTGGAAGGATATTCCAAGGAATATTCTTTCTCTAGACTCTCTTAAGGTTAGGCTTAATTAGGATTAGTTAACTCATAACCCAACTCCTAGTCTAGTCCATACCCAACTCGACTTGACTTGGACGGCTGTAGTCCCTTTTGGTTACAAACCCAACCATGACTCACACGACTCAACCTATCCATCACTTAGGCATCCTAATTACAAGTAGTCCAAATTACCTAGTGTGGCTATACAAATAAGTCAAAACCCAATACGGAACAACACAACACTGTTGTTCGCATGACCGAGTGACATCACCTCATATCGTGCCTTACAACCTTTGTTTGTCGCCTTCAGTGTGCGCTCTCTCGAAGCATACATGTGCGCATCACCCTCAAGTGGACGTGAAACTCTCGTGCGCGTATGCTCTTCTTGCCGCTCATACACATGCAGCGTAACGCTTTGAAAAAATATCTGTAACTCTCCCCGACCAAACTGGACCTCGCCCTTGAGGTCTCATCGTCGCGTGACTCCCCCGAGGCCCTCCCTCGACTAAGCTCAGCTCATGGCTCACATCACCTACAACGACGTCTTCTCGTGGTGGCCTACACTGAGTGTATGCTGTTGCATATAGTTTACGTTCAGTTTGCCTCACCGTGAACCCCGGGTGGCGCAGGCCAACTACACCCTGTGACCCTGTCCAATTTTACCACACCTCCTCGTTTGGGGATGTTTTCCAACGGTGAAATGAATTCAGCTTCCCTCTAGAATGACCCCTGTCTCGTCCCTCCAAGGTACCCGAATACTAGTCTATACTAATTCTCTCCGACATGCTAGTCCGTGGTACTACTCCCATTTGCCCCACGTGGCTCTTGGGATATACCTCTTGCGTACGGAACTAGACCTGCCCATAGCATGTCTCTTCTTGGCTCGTGATCTACGTGGACAAATTCATCCTCGCCCGGACTCCCACCGGTTCGTACTACCTATTAGAGCCTTCGGTGTCCTGATGCATGCTCCACCAACACCATCGGAAACTCAATATCCTCTTCGACACTCTTCTTAGCCAGAACTCATTCTCACCCTTACTCTCTTTTGCCTGTTTTCCGCTCCTAATGGCTGCCCACCTAGCTGCCTTCGGACGTTTGTGCAATGCCTTAGATGACTTTCCATCTACCCTACGTGAGCTCTTCGAAGGATTTCACAAGAAGGAAGACCCGTGACAATCATCATGACTCGTCTCCCGTTGTCCCTTACCCACACTCACCTCATCTCCATTACAACCTACTTTGTTCTCCTTGACCAAAGTTATGGCCTTTGAAATGGCCTCTAAGTGTGCCTCACTTAAGAGGTTCGCAGTCCACTCACACGTTAGGATCGCCAGGATCGCCTTGGTTGCACATTCGTCAACAGCAAAGTAGAAAAGGAGTTTAGAGAATGGCGTCTGTACATGCTTTAGGTTGCACAGGACTCTTTTGAGCCTTGTCGACTTCCATTTCTAGCGGAATGACATGTTGCTGCACCTACCTAGAATTCATCTGGGATGAGAACTAATCACAACTCTCTTGCATCTGTGTCTGCAGATTGTCCAGTTGTTATAGAATCTGTATCAACATTGTGTTAATCACTGGACTGTTGGAGAAGCTTTCTTCCTCAGTAGCTTCTTTCCGTGTCTTCCCTATCTTGTGCACCTTTGATCACAGTCCCTTAAGGTTGTGCTTACAAGCTGACTCTTGACACAAAGACTTACATGGACCAAAATTACAGACACTACAATTTTCAGTAGAAACTACGAATACTTTACGACCAGTTACAAATTTTTGGGAGATTTTCTGTCTCCATAATTTTTACATACCCAACCTACGTGACTGTTTTCTCCTGTACTTTTACTCTCCACATCAAACAACTATGGTTCTTGTTTTTCAAAATTCTGTACACGATGATCAACTACAATATTTGTAGAAGCTACACACCAAATTTTGGCAAAAAAATTAGACAATTACCCTTCAAAACTAACTATGCACGAAACCCCGATTTTCAGGTTTCTGCACCTTTGTTCTTTCCGACTTCAGTCCGAGTTCTCCCTGATTTCGATTGAATTTCCACTGGAATTTCAGTTGGAAACAGTCCTTTATATATTGATTTGTTCTTAATGTTGTCCTTGATAAAATTAGTGATTAATCTTTCTAAAACAATCAAGAACGTCCAATGATTCACTGCAAAATTTCAGATTCAAAATTTTAGTTTCCTCCCAGATATTTTAAACCTTCTTCAATCAAATCTGCTCATATCTGATCGGATTCTTCTTAGATTTGACTTCCTTACACTCTTGTAAGGTTAGATACATCATTTAAGAGTACGAGACTATGCAAAAATCGTGCAAATAAAGCACAATTCGGATCAACCAGAATCTTGTTCAGCCGACTTGATTTTTCAGCGTCTGTTCTTTAAGAAAGGAACAATTCTAATTCGATCTGTTTTAGATCTACTAGATCTGAGTGTCAATCTATTACTCATTGATAAATTTAATCCAAAACAAGGTAAATCAACTCTTATCTCTCAGATCGGTGGAGAATCTTCAGATCAAAACTTCTTCATACAAAAACTTCATCGTTTCTCGCCGAACATTTTTAAGTTCCAGATCTGCTT
Organism: Brasenia schreberi; assembly: GCA_036023115.1. Taxonomy (NCBI): domain Eukaryota; kingdom Viridiplantae; phylum Streptophyta; class Magnoliopsida; order Nymphaeales; family Cabombaceae; genus Brasenia; species Brasenia schreberi. The sequence goes on from JAYKKT010000090.1 coordinate 27,069,357, forward strand.
TGATCAGTTTGCAACAAGCCTTCTTGTCGCCAATTCTTCGTGAAATGAGCCTCCACGCTATGATACCAAATTGTCACGGATCAAATTTCAAACCCCACGCAAAAGAGGTTACCTGATTCATGATGACAAGAAGAAACGCTTCCCTTCTTCAACCCTTTCTCCAATGCACTGGATTCTAATTATTGTCCTCAACGAAGAGAGGTTTCTGCTCTTAGCACCCTTGCTGTAATGTGGAAGTGTCTTTAGGTCCTCTACGAGCGACGCACACACACATACAAGTACAACAATGCTCACTAAGCTGATCTAAAGAACTAGGAACTCAGGCTTTTATTTCACAAGAAGAGTACAAGACACAACTGGAGTTGCACACGACTCTTCCAGCACTCACTCACACCCACTTGGATCAGCTTAGACCTGAACTAAGCCTACCATCGGCTAATGCTCTCGGTGCCAAACGACAAGAGCTTTAATGAATATTGAGCCTTACAAAAAAAGAAAGATACCCGAGGAGCTGAGTGCGCTGTATGGTCTCCCATCGGCCATTTAATGGATACTTTTATGTTTGAAAATTTCAACCATTTTTAAGTAGCTCCAAAATCTCTAAGAGTAACGATTTAATAAGAGATATGGTCAGGTCAAGAATGCCTAAAATGGAATAGTGAGAAAGATGAGAAAGATTGCAATTAGAAATGTCAAAAAATACACTCACTTTCTTTTGGAACAATTAAGAGGCAAGCAAGCAAGGTATGCACACCCGAGGAGTAGAACTAGAGGGGTCGGCTACATGAATTCTTCATTTATATAAAGCTCTATTATGTGCAATATTAGCAATTAACTCAATATAAATTAGATTATTTTTTTATTGTTTCTTTTCAACACTTTTGTTGTTATCCTCTACCTCTTTTAATACTTTCAAAATCTAGTTTTTCGTACCTTCTTATAAGTACTTCTTTTCATATTCTTTTTATATGTCTAAACTATCTTAAATGATATTATCTCATTTTATCCTCAATTGGTGTCACTCTCAATTTATTTCTAATAACCTCATTATGTATAGAGTCTTTCCTTATATGACAACTCGTCCATCTCCACATCTTTATTTTTGTCACAAACATTTTTTATACATATTGATCATTATATACCCAATACTGAGAACCATAAAATATGACAGGTCTCATTGCTTCTCAATAATATTTACCTTTTAGCCTTATAATTAAGGCTTTGAGTGTAAAATAAGTTCATTTAAACTACTGTTGAGTTCGGCGATTTTGGAGGTGTACATGTTTATTGGTGGCTTCATTTAGCAGCATGTGAATACAAAGACGCCAGCTGGGGTACTTTTGGTTGGTACAGTATATATGCTGGACCGAATGACTCGATTTTTATGAACTTAACCTATTAATGGTAGCTAGTGCACCCCAGCTTTAGCAGATGCACGACTAGTCGAGTGTTCTCCTTTGTATTTTGAAGGTACTTAGTACACTTGAGTAAATTCCTCATCTACTATTAATACTAATATACTTTTGCATGTACGTAGTTTGAGGCTACAAAAGTATGGCAATTGCTAAACAGAAATGTGAGAAAATCAGCGAAAGCATCATATTGTCCCATTCAAAAATGTAAAAGCATGGATTTTATGCAGTTCGATGAGACGTGATGGGGTTAGACGTGATGGAAAATCCCCAATAGAACTAACTACAAAAAGAGGTCTTTTATCATTTTGTGACATACTTTTGTTAGAGACGTTTTGATCGGCAGTCTAACCCCGGAGTGGGGTCAAATATAAGGTTTCCTTTACCATTGGAAAAGTCAAGTTGCAAATGAACTATATCATATTTTACGAAGGCAAAGTTATATTCTTTGTCAAATTAATTAATAGAAAGTATGCAAATAAACAAGAGCCTAAGATTCTTTTTCTACATGCGTCCAAGAATTCTTGCTAATCCAGTCGATGCAGCTTCATTTATTGCTGATTTATTGTAGACGACATTAATGTCTACTGTCAGGTCCCAGTACCAAGACTCTTAGGCAGACTTATTTCTTCAAACTAAACGTCATTCATTTCCCATCTTGACATGGCCAACGTGTAACAGGCGGCCAAATAAATCTTACCGGTCGCCTACGCTGAACAAAATCGCCATCGACTCCTCTTAGAAGAAAAAATTAGCAAGCACAATTCAGCCCCCTGTCCCCTCCCCCGCTGCTCTCTGTGCGTGCATAATGTTCCTTCTTCCATCTTCTGGGTCGTCCTACTAATCCAATTCTCTCTCTCTCTCTCTCTCTCTTGCTGTGTATACAATGCTCCTTCTTCCCATCTTTGGGAAATTTCCACGGTGAAGCATCGGTCTGGTACAACTCCACCACGCAAACTCTGTCTGCGAAATTGAGGAACCAGAGCCCACGAACCGACACAGAACCAGAATGGGTCATCTCCTTGCCAATAAACCTCAGCGTCGTCTTGCCTGAGCTCGTTGTGGTGAGCTTCACGGGGGCAACCGGACAATCGAAAGAGCTAAACCAGATTTTGTCTTGGGATTTCAGGTCACAGCTAGCCACTCCAGATCTACTCCCCACAGCAAGCCACCATTCCGCCCCCCCCCTCTCTTCTCCCCCCCCTACTGATTTAGCTACCATTAAGCGCACCAAACACAAGCTTGTCCCCGTCCTAGCGACAAGTTTTACTTTGTTACTTCTTGGAGCCATAGTTATAACAACCATGACCCTATGGATTCGGAGGAGAAGGATGAACGATCATACAAAGAAGGAGATGGAGGAGAATCTGTACGAACAAGATGATGGGGAAGAAGATGATATAGGCGCTATCACCAGTTTCGAGACGGGGCCAAGGAGGCTTAGCTACGGAGAGCTCTTAGTTGCAACTAATTGCTTCAGCGAGGAGGAGAGGCTTGGTCACGGTGGATTCGGTTCGGCGTATAGAGGTGTCCTAAAGGACACCCACGAGGTCGTGGCTGTTAAGCGTTTGTCTAAAGACTCAAGCCAGGGAAAGAAGGAATACATGTCCGAGGTGACCGTGATCAGCCGGCTGCGTCACCGCAACCTTGTGAAACTGATTGGCTGGTGCCACGGACGACGTGAGACTATATGGAAGGGGGCAGCCTAGACTCGTACTTGTTTTCATCCAAGATGGAAAAGGTCCATCCTGTAGTTTCGTTGGTCCAACTGCATACTTATGTATGCATCCTTATCTCTTGTCCTGACAATTTTCTATCGTTTGTCTTCAATGATTACAGGTCCTTTTCTGGACACAGAGGATGAGGATCGCTCTGGATATTGGGTCAGCGTTGCGTTACTTGCATGAGAAGTGGGTTCAGTGTGTGGTTCACCGCGACATCAAGACAAGCAACGTGATGATCGACAAGGAGTCCAATGCACAGCTCGGCGACTTTGGGCTGGCACGGCTTGTGAACCATGGCTATGCCCCAGAAACAACAATGGTGGCCGGAACCATGAGGTACATAGCGCCGGAGTGTATCTTCACTGGCAAGGCTAGCAAGGAGAGTGATGTATACAGTTTCGGCATGGTGCTATTAGAGATTGCATGTGGTCGAAGTGCTTCACGGCCAATTGGTGAGCAGGGAACTCGCTTATTGGAGTGGGTTTGGGGGCTTTACGGTTCGAGTGCACTTCTCCAGGGTGTTGACGAGAGACTGGGGTCCGACTTCATCAAAGAAGAAGTCGAGTGCATGTTGATGATTGGGTTGTGGTGTGCATTACCAGATAAAGAGAGTAGGCCTACAATAAGTGAGGCGATCCAGACTTTGAGCTTCCAAACCAAGATGCCCAAGCTCCCTCCCAAGATGCCAGCACTTGTTTTCAACACACCCACCATGAGAGAATTTAGAGATGACACCGGCTTTCCACAGACCAGCAGCATTATTGTTACAACAACGACAACAACATCCGGGTCATCAAGAGAGTAGACCTGTATGGAGGAGATGGCATCCGCTCAAGAAATTCTTTAGGGGCATGCCCAGTCCATGCATCAGGTACAACTTATTGTTTGATCCGTGGTACTTTTGTGAACCATGGCTATGCCCCAGAAACAACAATGGTGGCCGGAACCATGGGGTACATAGCGCCGGAGTGTATCTTCACTGGCAAGGCTAGCAAGGAGAGTGATGTATACAGTTTCGGCATGGTGCTATTAGAGATTGCATGTGGTCGAAGTGCTTCACGGCCAATTGGTGAGCAGGGAACTCGATTATTGGAGTGGGTTTGGGGGCTTTACGGTTCGAGTGCACTTCTCCAGGGTGTTGACGAGAGACTGGGGTCCGACTTCATCAAAGAAGAAGTCGAGTGCATGTTGATGATTGGGTTGTGGTGTGCATTACCAGATAAAGAGAGTAGGCCTACAATAAGTGAGGCGATCCAGACTTTGAGCTTCCAAACCAAGATGCCCAAGCTCCCTCCCAAGATGCCAGCACTTGTTTTCAACACACCCACCATGAGAGAATTTAGAGATGACACCGGCTTTCCACAGACCAGCAGCATTATTGTTACAACAACGATAACAACATCCGGGTCATCAAGAGAGTAGACCTGTATGGAGGAGATGGCATCCGCTCAAGAAATTCTTTAGGGACATGCCCAGTCCATGCAACAGGTTCAACTTATTGTTTGATCCGTGGTACTTTTGTGAAAGATGGTGGCAGGTCAAGCAGCCTGGAAGATCCGGCACCCTAACATTGGGGTTGAGGTGCCATGAATGACATTTGATGAGCGTTACTTAATCCATGTCTCTTAACCTTTGGCCTCTTAACCTACCATGGTTCACCCTTTGAAATATTGAAAATACTAAGACTATCTGCGTTTAGTTTCTTATATATTTTGGTTTCAAAGGCAGGTCGAAGCCTAACGCACCGCGACACCCACATGCAACCCCCCAGTAGAAACGGCTTAGATTGCCCTGCCAGTTGATCTAACGCTCTAGGTGCTGTGTCGTCGCATTTTACTATCAACATAGGCTGACATTATTTCCTTGGCCTGATACAGCAGGTCACATCGCCCAATCGAGAGAGTGGTTCTGGCCTAGATGACACTTCTAAGCTTAAAATTATTAATAAAGCTTACAATCCGACAAGGCTGGTACTTTTTGGGCCTGATGTAAGGGTGAATTGTTTGTAGGCATTTTTGCTTTTAGTTAAAACCCTTTATGAGGGAAGTGCCCCGAACAAACTCATGTAAGCACGCTGGGGCCGTGCGCTCCTTTTCCGCTATCAATAGACGTTACGTTTTCAAGATGATTTTTGTGTGTCAAGTGCCTATCTCTTAAGTGATTTTCAAAGCTAAGTGGGGTGAGTCAAACGGGTGCCTTTGCATGCATTGCCTTCAACGTTTTCATGGATTTTCAAACACATTGCCTCTTTGCCTTTGTTGTTTTGAGTAAGTGAGTCTCTGAGAAGGCGTCGGCATACTTGACACTCGGGGGAGGGACTCTCACGCACCATTTTGGGAGACGGTGGCCAAACTCCAACACCAAAGTGAAATCCGCTAAGGCTTGCTTGGCCCCGAGACCAAGCGTCGGTCCCGAGAGAGCCCGTCAGCACGCCCCGACACGCCTGGTGACGGTTTACCCATGACACTTCGACACCATCTGATTCTAGCATTCATTTTCAGTAGGCCTTTCAAGCTCTATCAAGATGAATACACATAGCTTCTTCGCTTTAACATAATCTGACTAATGGTATTCATCCTTATACTAGATCCAAACTTCAAACTTGCATTTATTTTGCAGCTTGCCAGCTAGGGATGGCAACAGAGATTCAGGAGCACAAAGTCTGATTGGCATCACCAACACGTCTGCCACATAAGTAGGATAGGCGAGTGATTGGAGGGGCATCTGCATTTCTGGCGGGCAATGGTCTTGGTCATTCTTACTCGTTCTGCTTTAAAAACTTTTTCTCAATCGCCCACATCGTCATGGATCTTATAGTTAATAGTTAGTTGTCTAGCTTGATTTTATCACCTTCATTCTTTTCTGTATTTGCCTTTGTGCGTATCTCTATGAGCATGCCTTGTGGGCATTGTTGAAATGATCGTAATGGATTTCATGTGTTATGATCGCCAGTGTATGTTCATGGCCACAATGGAGTCTTTTTCTATTCAACTGCTCATTCTGTTGTAGTGTCTCATATGTAGAGGACTCGCATAACCCAGACTTATCGATGAGAATATATATATATATATATATATTCTCTAATAATATTTGTTGTACCTTCTATTTTTTATACCACTTAGTATGACTTTTCCTTTTGATAAAAAAGCTAGTGAAACTTATCAGAGGCATGGTCAGGACTAAAATAAATAAATTTGGTGAGAGGCAACTGCGTACCGAGTGCGCTATTATATTAGACCATTCAATAAATAAATTTGCATCATCGTTTGACAAATTAGCCTCCATTCTAGGCTCTACAAGTCAGAATGGTAATACTAGTCATTCAATACGCATTTATGTCTATAGGAAGGGCTCAAAAAAGGGTCGGATCATTCAGATTGACCTGTTTAGCACAAAGAGTGATGACATAATACCAACATGACCAGAAAGACAAAATTAACATCCCTACACTTCACACAATAATGATCGGGTTGTTCTCCGAAGTGACGTGTTGAGAAATAAACTTAATTTTTTTAGGTGTCTATTTAAGAAATGTAGGTTGAATTATTAGAGGCCAAACCTTGGGTATTCCCAAGCATCAAAAATATGTGTAAAGTTAAGAATTGGAATTATTAATAAAAAAACTTTGTAAGTTCTAAGTTAAGATAGTCAAATTTGTAAGAGAAATGTGGTCATGCTTGGAATTAGTAACTTCATTAATTATTACCTTTATTGACACTTCTCGATTGTGTTTGTTCACGAGGCTGTCTGTGTTCCACCTAAGGCGGGCCACAAGGTTTGCATGCTTTAACTTCCAAAAAGAAATTCTTAAGGCAGGATCAACTAGATATGTTCGATTCCAGTTTTTCCAAAACCTTGAATCGTAATCAAATCGGTCCAAAGCCAGTTTTAGTATGGTTCGGAGAATCATGGTTCCAGTTTAAATTCAGAATCTTTTGAATAAATTAATAAAATAAAATTTAAAATTTTAAAAGTATATATATATATAAATAACAGTCAGCCTTGTGATGAAAAATCATCATGAGTCTGGCTACATCATGAGGTGAGGTTGTCAAAGTTCAAACTACCTCATTAGAGGAGGCTGTTAGTACACCGGTTTCGGGTCAGATCTTAGATATCTTGAACCCTAACCAAACTGAGAGGTCTCTAGTTACCGTTCTGATTCTGGTTGTTAATGGTTGGGTGGCCGGTTCGATTCTGGTTCAAGCTGCCAGACCGTTGCTCAACCGGTTGTGTCTAGGATGAAGACATGTTTCATTTAGTCGATTCACAAACAACCAGCACATAAAATTCAGATCAAGAAAACTTACAAGGCGAAACATAAAGCAAATTACAAGATATAAATGTTACAAAATGAAGCTAAACAGTTGCAAAATCAATTTAGATCAACAAAACTAGCTATATTTTTCATGACCCGCATAATGTGGGCAAAGCCCAGCTCATATAGATATACACGTGTGTGTAAACACACATGGGTTTCAAAAATATATGGATAATAAATAAAAAACAGGAGTGGCTACATGCTGTAGCGGTGCATCACTAGGAAAGCTAGCATGTATAGGTTGTAGCCACTAGAGGTGTCAATCCGAGGTGAAACACATTTTTTACGCCAACCATTCAAGGGCCACAGCCTAGGCCAGTATATATATATATATATATATATATATATATATATATATATATATATATAGAGAGAGAGAGAGAGAGAGAGAGAGAGAGAGAGAGAGAGAGAGAGAGAACATCCATATGTGCATTAATCCATACTTAAACATATTCAAGGATCTCAACTGTATGATCAATAAGCAAATTTCAAAAGAAAAAATGTATGTTGATACTTTTTGAAGATTCAATAAATGTAATTGGTATAAATTGTTTTTTGACTTAAAGATCTCCCTTGTTCATCTATTCATCTTTAAGATTGAGATCTTTAAAAATATTTAAGTATATATTCAAGTGCGTATAGACTCATTTCTCTCTATTTATTTATTTATATATATATATATATATATGTGTGTGTGTGTGTGTGTACAAACTAGGTTATACTCAATGAGTTTTAGTACTCATAGTGTAAAATGATAGGCCCCACTGCCATTACACCATTTTATAATTATTGAGTACATTTCTCATTGACTATAACTTAGCTTCATTATATTTATGTGTGTTACTGGTATATATTATTTATATATGAATATATGTATGGATTTGTGTGTGTGTTTGTGGAGTGATTGGATCATGCAACCTCCAATCTGCAACTCTATGACCTTGTACACATGCTTATTCATGTTTGTCTACTTTTGAGAGAGATTAATATAATATTGTGTTCATTATACTTTTTTACACACATTTAGACCATTTAATAGAACAACAATTCGTGTTTTCGTTTTAGGACCATGCGGGTGCGAACTGTGCTTTTTGGTTGGAATGGTATATCTTCTGGTCTTTTTGGATAAAATTATTGACCTTGGCAGTTTTGGATGAATATATAATATACATACATGTATGTACCATATATATACTACATATATATGTATAGTTTTTTCAATTATATGTATATATGTATAGTGTTTTTCATTATATATATGTCTGTACTATATATACTACATATATATGTATAGTTTTTCCAATTACATGTATAGTTTTTTCCATTACATGTATATATATAACATATATATTTATTATTACATGTATGTGCATATATATATATATATATATATATATATATATATATATATATATATATATATATATATGTAGTTTTTTCTTACATGTGTATGTATATATGGCATGTTGAAGCATAAAAATTGTGGTTGGATTTGGATTTCAAGTAGATTTGAAATAGGTTTTATACACCTGATCTAATATCCAATGGGCCTATGGCCCTACAGGCTAACGTAGCTCGGCATCAAGGATCATATAGGCTAGACCATTTGGCCTTGCTTCAAATATGGGCCAGAATTCTCTGACCCGGTCTCCAATTTAGGCCCATTTTGACTTCTCTACACGTTTGCACAAATACAGACATATATATATATATATATAATCATAAATGGATAATGTCTTTCAGTTTATAATTTTGTATAAATATTTTCACAATTCTATCTTTAAGATGAACGTGATAGAATAAAAACCCTTTAATGCATATGATGCATTAAATAAAAATTAAAACAATACTTTAGCTAAATCTTAATTGCTGATCATATAAATGAAACAGTAAAGATGCTTATGCAATACTATGCACTAAAGACCTTACACATTTACAACTGTTCATATATAAAAAATAACAACTAGCCAAATAAAGCAATTTTTGCAATTGACTTTTGTCACTAAAAAGGCATTTGGCGTGAACCTGTAACAAGCATTTGGTTTTAATTGTGAAGGTTTGATTGACTACTCTTAATGGCTCATTGAGGATCATGGTAGAGACACATCAAATCCAATAAATACACAAATACTTAAAAAAATTATCTTTGATGTCTACTAGATCTTGACCTTTATTTTTATAGTTGGTTTTTATATGGACTATAAAAGAGTATTTCTTAAAAATTATATGAAGGTAGAGATCTCCACAATATTCTTAGTGTTGTGCACCCATAGTTCAATTTTTCGAGTTGTCACTTTCATGGTCAAGAGTATTACTCTTTGATTCTAGTTTTGATATCCGTGCTCATATTATTTTCACGTGACCATGCTTTGTTTTGATATCCTTGAGAACCCACCCTTTGTAGGGATACACGGTAGGTACCTATGGAGCCGATAAGAATTGTCATCTCTAATGGATTCTTTTAGATGGGGATTGACTTCTTTCAATCATCTTCGGAGCATTTTATGTAACCTTGCCACGTCAAGATTGTATTATATAGCACATGCCCTTTTATGGATGCGACACACCTGTGCAAGAATAATTTTTTTTGCTTTAGCTGATATTACAAAAGACATCCTTATTTCATGCATGAATGCTCAATATTAACAAACATATGACACAACATAAGAGCTGGGACACGCCCAAAAGGATTGTTTTCTAACAAATTTTTACAGTTTTTTTTATAGTACCTAAGGTTGGTGGTGGTCTCCAATCAGCCACATGCCTTCCCTCTTTCGGTCAACCCCAAGAACAACCAACCACCAATGGTGGTGTTTTGCCAAAAAATACAAACAACAACAACAACAACTAAGCCTTTTCTCATACTAGACGGGGTCGGCTACATGGATTCTTTGTTTCCACAGATCTCTATCGTGTGCCATGTTAGCAGTTAACTCCCAATAAGCTAGATCATTCTTTATTGTTTCTTTCCAACACTTTTGTGGTCGTCCTCTACCTCTTTTAATACTTTCCAAATTTAGGTTTTCTAACCTTCTTACAAGTTCTTCTTTTGATCTTCTTTCTATATGTCCAAACCATCTTAAACGATGTTCTCTCATTTTATCCTCTATTGGTGCCACTCCTAATTTGTTTCTAATAACCTCATTATGTATACGGTCTTTTCTTGTATGACCACTCATCCATCTCAACATCTTCATTTCTGTCACAGACATCTTTTGTACATGTTGATGATTAACTGCCCAACACTCAGAACCATAAAACATGGCAGGCCTAACTGCTGCTCTATAATATTTACCTTTTAATTTTAATGGTATCTTCTTGTCACAAAGAATACCTGATGCTCCTCTCCATTTTAACCAACCAGCATTAATTCTATGTGTAACATCTCCATCAATTCTTCCATCACTTTGAAAAATTGACCCTAGGTATTTAAAACTTTCCTTTTGGAGAATGCAATGTGTGCCAATTTTAATTTCTATGTCCTCTGAAGTAGCCAAATGATCAAACTTACATTCCATATATTCTGTCTTTGTTCTACTAAGTCGGAGGCCTTTGTTTTCTAATGTTTCTCTCCATAGTTCCAATTTTCTGTTAACTTTTTCCTTAGACTCCTCCACTAATACAATGTCATCTGCAAATAACATACACCAAGGTACTTCATCTTGAATATGTTTTGTTAACTCATCCATCACCATTATAAATAAGTATGGACTTAAAGTTGATCCTTGATGTAACCCAATATTAACTTCAAAGAAGTCTGTCATTCCTTCATGAGTCCTCACACATGTTTTTGCACCATCATACATGTCTCTTATAAGGTTAATATATGACAATGGGATACCTCTTTTTTCCAAAGTTCTCCAAAGAACCTCCCTCGGTACCCTATCATAAGCTTTTTCTAGATCAATAAATATCATGTGAAGGTCTTTCTTTTTTGCTCTAAAATGTTTCATAAGACGTCTCAAAAGGTGAATCGCTTCAATAGTAGATCTACCAGGCATAAATCCAAATTGGTTCTCTGTTGTACTTGATACTTGTCTTAACCTACGTTCAATAATTCTTTCCCATAATTTCATAGTATGACTCAATAACTTGATACCTCGATAATTCGCACAATTTTGAATGTCTCCCTTGTTTTTATATATGGGTATAAGTGTACTTGCTCTCCATTCCTCGGGCATCTTTTGGTTTTTCCATATTTCATTAAATAGTCTTGTGAGCCAAGTGATTCCTATTTCTCCTAGTATTTTCCAAACTTCTATAGGAATATTATCTGGTCCTACCGATTTACCACTCTTCATATGTTTAAGAGCCTCTTTGACTTCATTCTTTTGAATACGTCGGTAGAAATTGTGGTTTATATACTTTTCTGACTTGGCTAAATCTCCTAAACTAATACTAACATCGTTATTTTCATTAAAAAGATTATAAAAATAGTTTTTCCATCTATTTCTTATATCATCATTTGCCACTAGAATTTTTTCATCCTCGTCTTTTATGCATCTAACATAATTAAGATCTTTAGTTTTCTTATCTTTAGCCCTAGCTATCCTAAAAATGTCTCTTTCACCCTCTTTTGAGTTGAGTTTTTTATATAAGTCCTCCCAAATCTTAGCTTTTGCTTCACTAACGGCCTTTTTTGCTTCCTTCTTTGCTTTCTTATAAGCTTCTAAAGTTTCACTAGTTTTCTTAGCATAATGTAATTTGTAACATGCCCTCTTTGCCTTGATTTTGTTTTGTACTACTTCACTCCACCACCAAGCTTCTTTTTGTGCCGGTACACCTCCCTTAGATACCCCTAACACATCTTTCGCCACTTTCCTAATATGTATAGCCATATTGTTCCACATATCAGAGGGTGTGCCAACATAATTCCAAACATCTCCTTGAAAGACTTTTTGTTTAAATATATCTTCTTTCTCACTTTTGAGGTTCCACCATTTAGTCCGAATAACTCGATGCACTCTTTTCTTCTTTGTTCATTTTTTTATTTGTAAATCCATAACTAAAAGTCGATGTTGGGTGGTTAAGCTTTCTCCTGGAATTACCTTACAATCTTTACAACACGCTCTATCTTTTTTTCTACAAATAAAGTAATCAATTTGTGTTTGTGATAAGCCACTCTTATAAGTAATTAAATGTTCATCTCGTTTTTTGAAGATTGTATTGACTATAAAGAGATCAAATGACATAGCAAAATTTAAAATCTCCCTACCTTCCTCGTTTATATCCCCATAACCAAAGTTTCCATGAATCCCTTGATATCCTAATGCCTCTTTACCGACATGTCCATTTAAATCTCCTCCTAAACAAATCATCTCCCTTTGTGGAATCTTTTGAAACACCTTATCTAACTCTTCCCAAAAAACTGTCTTTATACTATCTTCTAGTCCTACTTGGAGTGCGTAAGCACAAACTATATTCAAAATCTCTACTCCTAACACTAATTTCAATGTCATGATTCGGTCACCATATCGTTGTATGTCTACTACACTCTCCTTTAAATCTTTATTTATGATAATACCAACTCTGTTTCGGGCCTTTTCTTTACCTGAGTACCATAATTTAAAACCTATATCCTCTATCTCCTTTGCTTTTTCTCCAACCCATTTTGTCTCTTGTAAACATAGAATATGAATCTTTCTCCGAATCATAGTATCTACCACCTCCATTAGCTTACCCGATAATGTTCCGATATTCCAAGAACCAATACGAATCTTATTATCTAGGACTAGCTTCCTTACCCCCGCATCCGTCCATAATCAAAATGCGGAGATCCTCTCTGAAAATTTTTCACTACATTCTGGCGGCAATGTAGCGGGACTAACTTCTTTACCCACACCCGTCCATGATGTGGGAACCCTCTCTGCAATTGATTCACTACATTCGGGCGAAAATGTAGTGGCCCTTGCTTACTTCTTACTGCATTCGGGCTCTGCAGCACGTCGCTAGGCGGGAACGCCCCAAAGTAATGCTCATAATTTTTGTAATCCATGTTGTAGAAATCCGACGAAGTTTTACGCTGGCTGTCGGAAGCCTAACACAACCCTCCTCCTTTATCCGGGCTTGGGACCGGCAATGCAAGGGTGATCCCTTACATGGGCGGAGTTAGTGTTTTGCCAAAAAATAAAAATAAAAAAAACCAAGTTACAAAAAATAGAGATTTCAACGAATTGAAACTGTTTCTTAGCCAAATCGACCCCTACGACTTATCTAGACCACCAAAACCCTTTGTACTACTTTAATGCATCAACCCAATCCAAAAATAATGAATAACAGTGATCTTTTCCTCCAAAAAAGAAAAGAAAACAAAAATCTGAAAATGAGTGATAACTCATTGGATTTCGGTCGATTTTTGCAATGTCTTTAGTCTTCCGATTCCTCTCAACTCTACAACTGCTCGGACAATCTTTTATGAAGAAGATTGACCTTCAATTTTCATAGAAAAAGGCAAGAGATGGTTGTTGTTGTCCTCCCCCCCTCTTTCCTAAACCTCAAAGTAATGCATCTTGTGTTACTGTGCTTCAGCTTGTGTGGATCTAGATCTAGATCCAACCTAGGTTATTACACTTCCTCTACCCTTTCTTCTTCTATGATTTGCATCCTCCTCAAGAAACCTCTTGACCTTAGTTGGTCGAGAACTTTTATTACAAATTTCTATCTTAGCATCAAAAGGGATGTTATCATCACTACCACCACTGCCACAAAGTACAACATCCTCTTCTTCAAACATTTTTATATCTTCTCAACCAAACTTTCAATTATTTGTAGATATTGTCATTTAACGGGTTCTAGCACCCTCCTAACTTTTTTTGTGCAAAGGGCAACCTCTTTTCTAGACTATGCTAGGTAACGTTTCAATCGAGAAACTCTACCACTCATGACTTTCTCACAAAATTATATTTTAGTTTCAATCAGCTTTGTTAAATTGAAGTACCCCACTATCATATCAGATCATCAATTTGAGATTCAGAGTGTATAACACCCCTTCCTACAACCTTAAATCTTAATAAACTTGAAAATAAAAGCACTTGACAAATTGCCATACACTTCATAAATCTCCAATCTCTATTTTATAAACCACCACAACACTCAAAGGGTATCTCCCACTGCATAAATTACTACAAATACAACGAAAGAATCACCACTCACTTCATATATTGTGATTCAAAAAAAAAAATACAAATAGATAAAAAATAAACATATCCAAAATAATAAAAAACCCTATACCATAAGGCAAAAATTGGATTGCCGCCTTGGTCGCAGCCAGAGTGATAGCGCTTTTGGAGGTGAGATTGTTCAAGATACTTCTCCATAGCCACTCAAATAGAAGCAAAAAACCCATAGAAATGTGGAGTACTATTTAATTGAGGGAGAGATTTTATAATATAAAGGGCATATCACCCGTATGTAGAATATGGGAGATATGACATGTATCACATGATACATGTGATATTGTGTGCTATCCAATATAATTCACCATATCGTATCATGATTTTTTATGATACAATACGATACAGGGCAATATACATAGCATTGGTTTCTCTAACATGGTTCCATTTGATGTAGTAACATGAACAAAGTACTTGATGTCACAACTATTCAACAAGAAACAAGGATAATTGAATGTGGTATAGAGTCTTCTTTATTCTCATCAAGGACTAATATGTTTATTCAATCAATGATACCTCTATTAATCTCATTGTCCCTTTTAAATGTTGTAAAATGCCTAAACATTGGATTTAGAATGTAAGGCGATGCATGAATAGGCAAATGCAACAGTTTATTCTATCTATTATCAATAATTCTCTATAGGAGTAAATAATTACTCTTTCTTTCATTAAAATTATTAATGGTTGCTTCTTTATCCCTATTTATGACTTCACAAAGATAGTAATAGATAGCTTCTCCTCGCTGTCAGAGAATCTCAAAACTTAACAAAAGGGCATGTGAGCTTTAATAAGTCCCAAAATATACTTCTCAAGAGTGTGAATAAAATCTAATTAAGTTTTTTATTTCTCCTATTTTAAGGCAATTCCACAAACTGATGTCATTCATCTGAGACAACATTCCCTTCAATATTTTTATTAAATAATGTCTGTATTAATAAAAAATTAGTTAGAAACTGAGTAGTAGTCATACAAAGGAGCTCTCCACCATTAGTTGTCACATTTTTCTTATTCATCTCTTCAATATCCTGAAGGATGAAATCTATACAATGGGTTGTGCATAGTATCCAATAAAAAATATCATCTCTCAACTAACTCCTTTGTAGTTGCTTTATAATTAGGTACATTATACGTAATTAATTTCACTATATTTTAATGTCCAACCTTCAATATCACCTGATCATATTCTTGCTTTAAAGCCTAGTATGATACTCCTCTAACATATCAAGTGATCTAAAAAACAAAAGTTCGTTAGGATAATAGACAAAGAAGTTTAATAAAGTTTTTCCTCACCTATGTGTTCATTCATATGCTATAATAGTTTATCATATCTTCTTTTATAACTCTCTCAATATCGAACAATACTCTTTACTTTAAGAATTGTCTTATCTAATAATTTTTCTCTCAACTTATTATAAAAAGACATCTTATATCTTATACTAATGTTGGCAATAACATCTATCAATGCTTGAAAATGAAATGAATTCGTCCCATTAAATGAAATGTTTACATATTAAAATCATCTCTCTACTGTAAGGTCCACTTACTCATGTAGTGACTCTAAAGTTATACCAGAACGAATTCTAGGTTAAACATCATGTGTGGTAAGAGAAGAAAAAAATGATTAGATGCCAAAGTAAAAAGAGCTTTCTATACTTCTTCCTCTTCTACAACTTACATCATTATCAAAAACCCTCTTAGCATTGATTGGTCAAGAATTGCTACAACTAACCTCTATCCTAGCATCAAAAGAGATGTTATCATCATCACCACCACCAAGTCTAACTTTCTCTTCCTCAAGCATCCCTATATCTTCTTTTTCTTGTCTCTTTTTAATCATATTTTCAATTATTTGTAGATATTACCAGAACGAATTCTAGGTTAAACATCATGTGTGGTAAGAGAAGAAAAAAATGATTAGATGCCAAAGTAAAAAGAGCTTTCTATACTTCTTCCTCTTCTACAACTTACATCATTATCAAAAACCCTCTTAGCATTGATTGGTCAAGAATTGCTACAACTAACCTCTATCCTAGCATCAAAAGAGATGTTATCATCATCACCACCACCAAGTCTAACTTTCTCTTCCTCAAGCATCCCTATATCTTCTTTTTCTTGTCTCTTTTTAATCATATTTTCAATTATTTGTAGATATTATCATTTAATAGCCTCTGACACCCTCCTAACTTAATCTATGCACCTCTTTCCTAAACATTTCTAAGTGATACTTCAATCAAGAAACTCCACCACTCATGACTTTCTCACAAAAATTATATTTTATTTTTAATCAAGCTTCCTTAAATTGAAGTACCCTATTGTCATGCTGGATCATCAGGCCGCGATTGAGACTACATATATAGCACCCCTTCTTGTCATTTTAATTTACTACCTTTTTTAATCTTAATAAACCTAAAAATAAAAGCACTTAATAAATTGATATATACTTCATAAATCTCCAATCTCCACTTTATAAACCACCAAAATACTTATATAGTGTCTCCCACATAATAAAATTTAACAAATACAACGAAAGTATATCTTCCCACTTCATATATTGTGATTCAAAAAAGGAAAACAAATAAAACAAGTAGATAAAAAATTAAAAAAACTTGTACCACAAAGCAACCCATGGATTGACACTATTATCACAATCGAAGTGATAGTGTCATGGAGGTCAGACCATTGGAGATGCTTCTCCCTAGTTGGAAATCACTGATAAGTGTTGGAGAACTCAAATAGAAGCCCAAAACCCACAAAAATGTGGGGTGTTGTTCGGGTGGGGAGGGATTTTATAACTTAAAGAGCATATGGGCAATGCAATCCTATATCATGTATACATCCTCTATCACACACCACAAACGATACTTTGTGTTATGCAATACAGTTCACCATATCGTATCGTGATTTCTCATGATATGATATGTCTTGTATCGCACGATACAGGGTGATACTCATAACACTAGTTTATAATTGATGACTCGATTTGACGTAGTAGTATGACTAGAGTACATGATGTTACGGTTGTTCAGTGGGAAAAAAGGATAATTAAATATGGTATTGTTGGTGAATGAGAGCCAAAATTAATAATTATGTGTATAAACAAGCAATGCCCTAGGTGGACAGTTTAGAGGTGTGATAAGAGGGACTAGTGAAGAAGTTGGGGTAAGTGAGTATGAAAGGTGATCACTCGAGGAATGAATGGTTGGACCCTACAAACTCGGTCTTTGAAGTTAACCATAGAGAGATAAATGTCTGTTGGAGAGTACCTAAGAGGGACATGTAAACATCTAGAAGGCTCTAATGGTGGACTCTCGAGTGAAGAAGATACCTAAGAGATAAATGAAGTAGAAAATCCTAGTTGAAGTTGAGTAGGAACTATGAAAGAGAATGAATGTGCGATTGTGAAAGGGATCTAAGTTGTCAATTTCTTTAGAATTAGTTTTTATTAACTTGACTTCTTTTCTCATTTCACTCATTTGTAACCAATGGAGTCTTACAGTTGCCTCGATTGATAAATATATCATATTTTTCAATAATGGGGTTTGAAACAATTATAACTTTAGAAGTTATAAGGTCTTTGATAACTACATGGAAAAAGAGGTAGATGTTGCCTCTTCTTTATTTTTTGCCCAATAAAGTTGATTTTTAAATTCATCTTTTCTTCACGACTTAGGTTTTATTTTATAATTTTCTTTATCTTTTTCTCATATTTTCTAATTCACTCTAAGTATCTCTTCTTTTCTTGAATATTTTATTTTACTTCAAAGGCATGCTATCATTTGTATTTTTTCGTGATCTATGCTACTTTGAGGATTCTAAATGACCAGAATCATTTTCTTCTCTAAATCACTTTTTGTATTGATTAACAATTTTAAGGTAGTTCTTGAACAAGCCCAAAAGTCTAAGTGGTTGTGTGATAGATAATGAAATATACAAGATTGTGTGCACGAGTGTATATCTACGTACTTGTGTGAAGCAGATAAGAGTGCTCTACACTGTGTGTAACAATGTTAATTAAGAAGTTCACCACATTTAACTTAAGATTTAAACTAAAAAACTTTGGTAGGCCTACCGGACGTGCCTAAAGAGAATTGTACACAAATTTTCAATTCTTTAGGACTTAGATCACAAATATGATCCTCTTAATAATAATAAAAAGTTAAATGGAAGGAATTTAGTGGTAAAGTTGAAAAGTAGAATACCTCCTAATGTTCCATTAGATTGATATGCAATGTGGGTTCATTTGAATTCTTTTCACAAAGTTCTACCAAGCAAGGGAAGATCTCCTATGCCGGCAGGTTCCTACTGTATTGCTACAAATCTAAATTGTTCGGCTCCTATAATTTGAAGCAACATCTCACAACCGACTTTGGGACCATATTTTAAAGAAGGTTGTCTTCATTTCCTCTATTGTCAAACTCTCATATCTTACATATAGTAGGGAATCAGCAATGTTGTTGCAATTCTGTGGCAGTCTTGTAGTGTCAAGCAAGTCATGGAACTTTTCTAGGGCTTTGTTATTCTTTACGAATATAATAGAAACGATTACATTGACTAAACTGATGATTCAATGCTCTCCTTAATGTCTTCCTCGATTTGCTATTTAATTCTTATTGATCGTGGCTCCTATTCTAATGGTAGAACCTACAAACTTCATTTTTAATTTGTTGTCTGCTGAATTTCTATCAAGTTTTGAGGCCAATTGTGAAACAATTTCGAGGCGGTTCCCTGGTCAGGTTTCCAAAAGGTTATCTATGTCTTTCCATGTGCGTGATTGGCTTTGTTTGATTTCGTAAATTAGTTTATAACAATATAACATCAATATATATGTAATGATTTATTATTATATAAACAACATTTACACATTTAAACCATAATTACTTTAAAATACATATATATGTAACTCATTTAATACTAAATTATGAATTTACAATCATATATATATGAGCAAAAAATTAAAATAAATAATAAGCTTCACCTTAATTCATTTACCTTTGAATCAAATCTTGTATGTGTCCTCTTGGGTGGAGAGGAATTGAAGCTCACATCATTCTCACTTACTTTTCCACGAGCATCTCTGGCTTAAAGTTTGAACTCTAAACCTAATCATTCATATTGCTTGATACTTGAGTTGCATTAATACTAGTGATATTCATACTAGTTGATCATTCAATAGTGCAAACATCTACAGTATATATGTTAGATGGATAAGTAAGCTTGAGCTTTCCACGTCTCAAGTTGTAAATTAGAAAGATGTTTGTACAAGATGTTCTTACTTGCATGAAATACATACTCCATAGCAATAGTTAAGGCTGGAACAAAAAAAAAATCTTTAGCAATTAGAGATTAAATTGGATAACTTAGTGCTCTCTCTACTATTTTAAAATAACAAAATTTTGTCTATCCTCATTATCTTCAAATTCACGGGAATCATAATGAGTAGCAACATATACCTAAAACTTTATGAAATTCATAAATTTTAGATATTTTATAACTACTTTTGCTATTGATATCCTTAAACCCATTTGATAAAAGAGTAGTGGAATAAGTTATCAATATCTCTCTTAAGTCATCTAACTTTAACTTAGAACCTAATACAACAACAATTGAACTAATAGGAGGAAGATACATATAATAATAAAGCTACATTTTTGCAGTGTCTTGTACATGTTTAGTAAAGTAAGTTGTTTTTCAAAATCAGTTTAGGCCTTGAATTTTTCAAACAATCTTATACACAAATTAAGTACATGATAGAAAAAATAAACATGAAAATTTTTACTACCAAAAATAGCTTGAGATATTCTTTGTAAGTTAGAAATAGTGTAAGAATTTGCATCAATATTGTGAAGTGAAATGGAAATACCTTATGAGATAATCGATATTCTTCAAAACTGATTTTAGAAAATAATAAATATTTTGTACAATATGACATTTGTATCAAAACAATGAGATAAAAGAAGACATATTTTAATTGTATAACTATCATTCATCCAGTTAATAGTGATACTCATGTACACATGTAATTGCTAATTATTGCTCCATAATCAGTAAATAATGATACACTATGATCAAGTGAAAAAAAAATTCAACTATCACTTTTTTTTAATATAATTTACATATATGTCTAATAACTAATTGTCTAGAAATAAACACCCCTAAAGCTGAGATCCCATTTCTAATGTTCAAAATTTGAACCAACCCCTTTAGAGTTTAAAATGTAAAGATTCATTCTTTTTTATCAAAAATTATAATAAACTTATCTTTATACTATTTATCTAGTTTTTTTTTAAATGGGTTTTCTATAACTATTGCTTTGACATTTTATAATTTATAAAATTGTTTTACTTTTTTTCATTTTTAATGTAAAAGAATGTTGAACAAGACTCAATAAAGTCAAGTCCAACGGCTGATAGCTATCCTCGGTGAAATTTAAAACCCGTCACATTCGACGTTGGCGTGCGAGCCTAGCTAGAGGGACCCCTATACGTGGGTGCATGCAGCCAAGTGAGCCCAAGGGCTGTGGTCAGCCGGACCTGGCAGCTCTTCATTGTTTGAAATTGCTGGTTTTACCACGGGTTACTGAATCGGTTCTTGTAATGATTCCAATCTGGTTCTCAGAAAGAAGGAACCATAACCGAACTAGGGAATCCCTAGTCAGTCTGGTTCACAGAATAATCGAATCAAAAGAACGGCAATGTTTTAATCAATGAGAAAAAGGGGGAAAA
This sequence comes from Brasenia schreberi, assembly GCA_036023115.1. Classification (NCBI taxonomy): domain Eukaryota; kingdom Viridiplantae; phylum Streptophyta; class Magnoliopsida; order Nymphaeales; family Cabombaceae; genus Brasenia; species Brasenia schreberi. The sequence goes on from JAYKKT010000090.1 coordinate 27,090,708, forward strand.
GACAAAATTTTAGCATCCACCTTTAAGGTTTGAAATGTAAAGATCCATTCGTTTTTATGAAAATTTTATAAAATATTATCTTGATATTATTTATCAAAAGTTTTTCTAAATTTTTATGTTTTCTAATAGTTATTGCTTTGATTTTTTACAATTTATTAACTTGTTTTACTTTTTTTTATTTTTAATATAGGAGAATGTTCAACACGACTCGATCAAGTCATGTCGAAACCGGCGATAGCTACTCCTCACTGATAGAGCACGGGCTGATTATTCGTGTCCTTTTCTTTTCGTTTTGAAATTTAAAACTCATCTAACACGGTGCAGCGTCTGCATGTGAGCCTAAGTAGAAGGACCCCTATACGTAGGTGTGTGCAGCCAAGTGGGCCCAAGGGTCGCGGCTGCACTCCGGACGTGACAGCTCCTAATGGTTTGAAAGTTTCGGTTTTGCATGGTCTAAAATGGCCAGTTCCACATCAAATCCAAACCACCGGTTACTGAATCGGTTCTAGTAATGATTCCGCTCTGGTTCACATAAAGGTAGAACTGTAACCGAACCAAGAGATCCCTAGTCTCAGTGGTGGTTTCAGGGCAAGTTCGGCCAGTTTCGGTTTTGATCGATTTGAGTGTCAGTAGTGTTCCGATTAAAATTGATATATCGGTTACGAGTCAGCCATGTCTAGTTTTAGCTGGTTTTGAGTTTTATAAATAAGCAAAAAAAAAATCCAATCAAAAGAACGACAGTTTTAATCAATGGGGAAAACGAAAGATAATAAACAAGGAAAAGCCTACCCATAAAGCAATTTCATAACTTTTACACTTTTAAATACTGGCATACATTAGGCTAACTTAAAAAATACCGTAAGAAAAAGGATAAACAATTGGGACATATCCAATATATCACCATAAAAACAAAAGCTTTTGGTAGTGCTGCCTAATAATTCTCGTACTGTCAAGTATATGTTTTTATATAAATGTCTGCCTTTTCGGTCCCAGTGCGCTGTCTGATCTATGGGCCATTTGATGGATTCATTTGTGTTTGAAAAGTCAAACCATTTTGAATTGGCTCCAAAATCTCTAAGAGACCATTTAATACGAGATAAGTTCAGGTCCAAGAGTGCCCGAAGAGAATAATGAGAAAGATGCGCCAAATGCCGACTATCGTACAAACAGATTGCAATTGGAAATATCAAAAAATACATTCAGCTTCTTTTAGAACAAGAGCGAGGCTGAAGCAAGATGCATAACTAAGGCATCGAACTTGTAACCTTCAATTTGTGAGTCGACCCTTTAGCCATGCATGTGAGCCATCTCTCGTTCTTCAAAAATACCGTCCCTTTTTTTGGGGGTTAATCGGAGGACGAAGCGAGCAAGGTATGCACACCCAGGAGTAGAACTCACGTGAGTGGAGGGCCGGCCGTGACTGGTAAGTTAACGCGGTGAGTGCAAAATACGTTCATAGAAACTACTGCTGGGTTCGTCGATCTTGGAGGTGTACATGTTTATTGAGGGCTTCTTTTAGGAGCATGTGGATACAAACAGACCATCTGGGATTCTCTTGAATGGGACGATATATATCATGTCTTGTTGGACGGAATCACTCAACTTTTATACCTGCTTTTCTACATGAGTCCAAGAAGTCGCGATATTCCAGTCAACTGTCAGGGCCAAATAATGTTATGTCATTTAGCATCTGGACAAAGCAATCGTATCGCACACGGCCAAATAATTCTTACCGGTCTTCCACGCTTAACGAAGACTCCTTGCAGAATAAAATATAAGCATCTTCACCCTTTCCTGTTAAAGATCTTAACCGTTTGATTATCTCTCTTCCTTCGATATCGTTGCGGTCACGAGATTGATTGATCGCCAGAGCAATATACATATAGCAAGCACAATTCAGCCCTCTCTCTGTGTGCGTGTGCGTGTGCGTGTGCGTGTGCATAATGTTCCTTCTCCCCATGTTCTGCGTCATCCTGCTAATCCAATTCTGTCCGGCTTTCTCATCCACCAACATTACCACGTTCTATTATCCTTCTTTCCCGCTGAACAGCCGTGAAATCAACTACTCCGGTAATGCTACTTTGTCGAATGGAGTCATCGACCTTACCACCAATCCGGCATACGGAGAAGCTGCAACGAACGTCGGCCGAGCCATCTACGCCAAACCTATTCGACTCTATGATAAAACCACCGGCTCAGTAGCGGACATTGTCACTCACTTCACCTTCCTCATCGATAGTAGCCGCAACGGCTCGTACAATGGTGATGGTCTCACCTTCTTCCTATCTCGAGTAGACTGGACCTTGCCTGCAAATTCCCAGGGCGGATATCTCGGCCTCCTGAATGCGACCAACAACGAGTTGGTCACCAATCAACTGGTAGCCGTCGAGATTGACACATACTTAGATTCTGAATTCTATGATCCGAATGGAAACCACATGGGCATCGATGTGAACTCAGTTACCTCCAAAGAGACCAGAAATTGGCAGTGGGACACTAACAGAATATTGAATGGTGAGGCATGGATTGTATATAACTCCACCACAGGAGTTTTGTCAGCCAGAATGACCAACAAGAACCTGTTACAGTACACAGAATGGAACATCTCCTGGCGAATCAACTTGACCAAGGTTCTTCCTGAACTCGTTGTTGCGGGATTCTCAGCATCATCTACATCAAGCTTGGAATTGCACCGGATTTTTTCGTGGAATTTCTCATCATACCTCACAACTCCGGATCCACCTCCCGAACTTAAGCCCATGAGTCCGGATCTGCCTCCCACTAAGCACACGAAATACAAGCTTGTCATTATCCTAGTTCCACTGTTATTTCTTGGAGGCCTTGCTATTGTAGTTATGATCCTGATTCGTGGGAGAAATAGGATTAATTATCGTAAAAGAAAGGAGATGAATGGGGAAAGGTGGAAGGAACAGGAAAAAGAGCAAGAAGTTTGCGAAACATACAATGTGGATATTATAGCTAATCTTGAGACAGGGCCAAGAAGGTTTAGCTATGTGGAGCTCGCGGCAGCAACTAAATTCTTCAGCGAGGAGGAGAGGCTTGGCCAAGGTGGGTTTGGTGGGGTGTATAAAGGGGTTCTCAAGGACACAAATGAGGTTGTGGCGGTGAAGCGTTTATCTAAAGACTCGAGCCAAGGGATAAAGGAATACATCTCTGAGGTGACCGTAATCAGTCGGCTGCGACATCGCAACCTTGTGCCACTGATCGGATGGTGCCACGAAGGATGTGAGCGGTTGCTCGTTTATGAGTATATGGAAGGGGGGTGCCTAGACTCTCACTTGTTCGCTCCCAAGACTGCAAAGGTCCGTGTCTAGAGCCTCATTTTGATGTCTTTGTAAATCCATGCACAGTATTTTCTTTTCTCTTTCCTCCGCTGGATTCGCTAGAACCTCACTTTTATATATATGTGTTTGTTTCAACGTTGACAGGTCCTTTCGTGGGAGCGGAGGATGAGAATCGCTCTTGACATAGCCACCGCGTTGCTCTACTTGCATGAGGAGTGGGTGCAATGTGTAGTACACCGCGACGTCAAGACAAGCAACGTGATGATCGACTCCGCATTCAATGGACGCCTCGGTGACTTCGGGCTGGCACGACTGGTGGACCATGGCTTTGCCCCAAAAACGACGATGTTGGGTGGAACCATGGGGTACATTGCACCAGAGTGCCTGATCAATGGCAAGGTTAGCAAAGAGAGCGACGTATACAGCTACGGAGTGGTGCTACTAGAGATCGCATGTGGTCGAAGAGCTATGCAGCCAGTCGGGGGAAAAGGATCTCGACTAGTAGAGTGGGTTTGGGGGCTTTATGGTTCGGATTCACTCGTGGAGGCTATTGATGAGAGGCTCGATTCCAAGTTTAATAGAGAGGAGGCAGAGTGCATGATGATGGTTGGATTGTGGTGCGCATTACCTGATACGGAGAGTAGGCCCACGATAAGGGAGGCAATCCTGACGCTGAGATTCCAAGCCAAGCTGCCCAAGCTCCCGCCTAAGATGCCCACACTCGTTTTCTACGTGTCCCCCATCAGTCAACCTAAAGAAGATTTTAGTGTTCCCATGAGCACTAGTACCGGTGCAACTACATCGGTGACAACAACCGGATCACTAACGAAACAGTGGTCAGAAGAAGAGTCGATGTTGCATTCTTATAACAAAGAGATAGGATCCATATGAGATGCTTGATGGACCTTTGAGCAATTTATGAATCAAAAGGTACTACTTCAACCAAATTACTTTTGGTAATTGATTATGGCCACATCGATCACTTCATCCATGGCACCTGAACATTTTATCTTCAAAACTAAATTACCAAAACATTTCTGGTAATTGAAGGATTAGTTCTAAAAGATTGCTATATTTTTCAAGTGACTGTGACTGCCAATGGGCCGTTGTCTTTTGTCGTCAAAGTTTTAAAAGTACCCGTCTGACCTTCTCCTGCGTTAATAGGTTCAACTTCTTATTTTTCTAAGAAAAACTTTAAGGTGGTCATAAAACTCAACACGGCTCTTTGTACTTTTACTTTTTAAGATGTCTAAGTTGTTGTTTTTACTTGCGCCCACAGCGTTAGCTCAACTGGCAGAGCGCTAAGAATCCCTGCTGCTAGTGGGAAGTTTGGATCTGAGACGCTGCACGTGTGTTGGGCTTTGGCCTCCCTTTGTAATAAGTAAGAAAAACGGTTTCCTTTTTACTGTAATAAGTATTAAGTAATATCGATTGAATATCGATTAATATTAATTCATTTATAGATATATGATAATTAATACCTATTATATTACTTATTTTGTATATATTATATAATATAAATATTAACCAATTTAAATTCACGTAGCAATGATGAGGCAACTGACATGGCTTAAGTCATGTCAGCAAATCGACATAAGCACAACGGTAGAGAAATTTTGGCCTTTGTTTTTCTTGCATGAGAAATTTAGACCTAAAAGTATCAAACAAATAGTTTTCTAAAATTTGCAAGCACAAAGACAAAGGAAGACTATTTACACTAATTTTCAACCTAAGAGAGAGAACAAGAGGGAGGAGGGGTCAACGGATACGCCCATATGATGCCATCATTTTGCAATCAATATAATATAGAAGTATGATTCGATCTCAACACTGGGAGATTAAAAAAGAAAAAAAGTGTTCTTTTAAAAAGGTGCAATCTTGCACTTTACGTTTCAACCTCATGAGGATGTATTTGTCCCGAATGTTACTTTTCGCTCACAGAAGCCCTGAATATTACTCAATAGAAAACTCCTTTCTTATGTGTTTCTTCCCTCTCCCCTCTGATATGGCCCCTCTTTCTCTCTCTCTGTATCTCTCTCTCCAACATAGCTCATTTGAAAATATAGTTGTTGTAGGCTTGTAGCGTAAAAGTAGTTAGATAAAATAGAGATTTGCAAAACAACAGGAAAACAAGTTCTTTCATTGGCATTTATTAAAATGATAGCAGCGAAAGAAAGAAATAAGAGCATGATAAGAAAGAATCAACAGCAGTATCAAGAACTATGATTTTCTCTTTTAGGACGAGCATTTGATCTCTTGAAGTTAATTTGGATATTGCAGTTGATAAAGAAAATCAGGCTCCTCTCAACACTATGGCATGGAAGTGGAAATGTGTTTAGCAATATGATTGGTGTGAACAATATTGTGGATGTAAATGCTGCTACCAAGAATTAAATTGTTGTCCAAACATCCCTCTAAGTGAACCTTGAGTATTAGTTTCCCCTTGAACTTTTTCAGTATGAATTTCATGGTGTTATGTACTTGTTATCTTTGTAAATGATGTTTTGTTGTATAATTTGTGTTAGATCTCCTTCCTTGGTATCAGAATATATAATTGAAAGAATTATAAAAGTAAATTTTGTTGTTTACTTTGTTTCTCCAAGTTCTGAAGGAGTAATAGCAGGGTTGACATCAGATGCATCCTAAACCAACCTGAATAACCTCACATTTTCTTTTGTCAGTCGATTTGATACATTGGCATGGAGTATTTTCCACTTTAATCAAATAGACAATCGGTAAAGTACTATAGAATAGGTCATTAGTGTTCTATTTTTATTAGTCGAAAACTGAATATGGTCAAGATAATTGAGGTATATATGTGTGCCAAAATCATTTTAGGAACTGAATCCTTTTCCAAAAGGAGTCTGAGAATCAGTAATTCCAATGAGAAGTACCGAGAAAGTAAAACAATGCTAAAAAGGGCAACAACAAGGTATATATGAGCCCAATGCAACGTTAATTGGAAATATGCCTGCAAGTAAAGACATCAAGGGCAACAGTGTTGGAGAATTTCCAAAATAATAGAAATTTTCAGATTTATTCAAGAGTTGATAATGACACAAATATTGAGGTGTGCATGTAACAAGGTGTACACATTGAGAAGATGACGCTTGAGAATAGACTCTTCACCATCCATACATAGATGGGGTGCTACCAACTTCCAAAAGGGTGAAGGATGAGAAGGTGACAAGAGGGTGTGCCATGGTATGCTCATGAAGCATATACACTGGATGATTGAATGACTGAGCGTATGATGGGGGCATCAACATATGCATGGTTAACCATCTTGAATAAATGAGGAGAAACAACCTAAGCTCGGAAGGCGTCAAAATCCAGTCAGGCCATCAGTGGCTCGCTTGCAGATTCAAAGTGATCATCAAGAGTCATGATGGTGGCAGCGGTCTATGCTTGCTAATGATGATCAACTGGTACGACGTTGATGGCGTCGCGAGCTGACGATGCTTTGAGTGTAATATTCAGCCGACGGCATCGATGGCCATGCATTTTTTACAGTAAGGAAGAACGATGATTATTTTGATGAATGAAATGCTATTCGACCAAATGAATAACGTGCAGAATTCCCCCCTGTGCAGAAATATTGTTCTAACCGAAATACAAATTGCTAAAATATAAAAGGTAACATAAATACTTTATTATTATCTGGCTGAGTATCCATTTTAAGAAGCAAATACTCGAAACCCGAGAAATGATTATTCTCGCCATCTTCCGAGAACGGCTAGACTAGTCATTGAGCCGTTTCTCGTAAAACTGTAACAGCCGGTATGTTACGAATGGCTTATAAATACGGACGCCCTTGTAGAAAAGTCATTGGAAATAGTAAACTCTTTGAAAAAACAATTGTGTGAAACTTAAAAAAGCAAAAACATATACCTTTGTCTTCTTCATCACTGACTATCCAAATATCCGTTGTACAATTGGTGGACATCGTAAACCCCTATAGAAACCGAGTGAATACATTGCAAAGATCATATGATCGAACATTACTGAAACACAACATTAATATCAAGGCCTTATTTGCAAAAAGGTATGCAGTTAGTTTTTCTATAAAAAAAGAGAAAATAACAAAGAGAAATAAAGACGAATCTGAGAAAGAGAACACCTTTGTTTTTGCAAGAAAAGGCTGACTATTCAAAACCACAGTTTGTTGCCTAAGACAGCTAGAAAAACAAATCGGCTAGACCCTTCCAAAGACCAAACGATCGTGGCATGAGGTAGGCCTAAATTTACGAAGACATGACAAAAACAAGAAAAGAGAGGAAGAAAACGGTTGGCCATAATCAAATTGTCGTACGAAGGAAAAAACTACGATAGGCGGAGGTAGGTAGGTTCCTCCCGCCCCTCTCTCGTTGCACTCTCTCTCTCACTCTCTTCCCTTTTATGGACCTTGGGAAACCGCCTAGTGGTTTAAAAAAACTATGGGTGAAAACTAGCAATTTCTAGAAAATCGCCTCGGGCTATAGACTAAAAAGTTAATTATACTCCTTGTCAGTTTCAAAAAATACAAGTTGCCATACGATAAAATTATGTAAATATCCAAATATTTTCGATTAAAAAGTCATTTTTAGCCTTAAACGAGCAAAAAGACTATATTTTCCTTTAGGTGTTTATAGAAATTACAAAATACCCATAAGCTAAGTTAGCTTCCGGCTCTTACCCAAAAGGTTCATAGATCTCCTACTATGTTAAAAGATAAGGTTGCTCCTATCTTTTTGAAAATTAATAAATTCGAGCTAAGAGGAAAATTTATGAATTCACCCACGATCAATGATGAATTTTATAGAAAAACCAGATATCAAGTCATTTTTACCCTTAACCAAGTATCAGTTATGGAGTAAAACCGTAACAACCAGTCTATTATGGATGAACTCTGTAACCAACCATATAAGGGCTCCAAAAACATAAAGCCCAACTAAGTGTTGATCTATAAATACAGAAAAGTACACACAAAGAAAAGTCACTCGAAATATTAAACTCTTTGGAAAACCGACCGTGTAAAAACTTAAAAAGAGCAAAAACACATACCTTCTTCTTTTGTACTTCATCTTCATCGCTGACTATCCGCTGCGCAATTAGTGGCCTTAAAAAACCCTTGAAGAAACTGAGTGAGTATGTTGCAAAAATTAGATGGTCTCACATTGTCCGGACACAACATTGGCATGAGGGCATCCTTATCTACAAAAGAGTATGCAATTTGTTCTTCTGTAAAAAAAAGAGAGAAAATAACAAAGAGAAAGAATTTCAAAAAGAGAACACCCTTATTTTTGTAAGAAAAGGTTGACTATTGAAAACCATAGTTCGTTGCCTAAGACAGCTGGAAAAACATATCGGTCAGACCCTACCACAAGCCAAATAGTCATGGCACAAGTTAGGCCTACATCTACCGAGATCTCACAAAAACAAGAAAAGAGAAGAAGAAACGATCGAGTACGGTCAAATTGCCATGCGAATGGAAAGCCCAGGCTTGGCGGAGGAAGGCAAGAGCCGCTTGGCCCTCTCTCACTACACTCTCTTCATTTTTATACGCTTGGGAAACTGCCCACCAGTTTCAGAAAATTGTGGGCATAAAACAATGTTTTCTGAAACCACCGATTTCTAAAAAATTGTCTCGGGCAATGAACTAAAAAGTCCGTTCTGCCCCTAGCCATTTTAGAAACTATAAGTTGCCAAAGGTACCCTTAAACATGCGAAAAGACTATATTATCCTCTATTTGTTTATAGAAATTAAAGAATACCTAAAAGGTAAGTTATCCTCCTGTCCTTACCCGGTAAAAGATTCATAGATCTGCCACTATGTTAAAAGACAAAGTTGCCCATTTCTTTTTGAAAATTTACAAATTCGAATTAAGGGTCAAATTTATGAATTTACTCTTGATCAATGACGAATTTTATAGAAAAACTAGATATCAAGTTTGTTGTTTTACCCTTCATCTTTTTGAAAAATTACAAAACCAAATATACACATAAAATTACTGGTTTACCCCTATAGTTTGGGAAAATTATCGATAGTAGGATTTTTTGGGAAAAATTGGAGATTTGTTCCCAGTTTAATTCTATAACATAATCAAGTTATTTAAAACTCAATAATGGTACTTAAAAAATTTATAAAATTGGTTTTAAGTACCATGAGTTATGTTAGTTAAATATTTTATATTTGTTGCTTGTTATATATATTTCTTTTAAACTATTTAATTATTAATTTTGCCAAACACATAAAAATGAATTCAAGAATATGTGTATCTCAACTAGAAAAAACAAAAAAATTAAGCTGTTTAAATTTTCAAATGTGGAAGAGGAGAATCTCGTTGACTTTTACACTTAAAGGACAAATGATGTTGGAATAAAAAAACACTTTCAGCAAGTGTGAAGCTTGTATAAAAGAAAAAATAATAAATTTTTTCTGAAGAAACAATAAGGGCAATAACCCTGTTGAAAGTTATTCAAAATCATTTATGTGGACCCTTTAGAGTAAGATCACATCAAAGAAATGTCTATTTCATAACCTTTATCGATGATTACTCGAGATATACATATATATATATATACATATATATATATACATATACATATATACATATATATATATACATATACATATATACATATATATATATATATATACATATATATATATATATATATATATATATATCTTAACACATAAATGTGAGGCACTTGAAATATTTAAAGAATGTAAGTAGGAAGTTGAAAATCAACTAAGACATACAATTAAAGTCTTGACATCTTAGCAAAATGGTGTAGTTGAATACACCTCTGTATAATTTTTGAAATTCTATAAAGACTTTAGTATTTCGAAACAAAATACAATGCCCAAGACATCTCAGTAAAATGGTGTAGCTGAAAGATATAACAAGACTTTACTAAGCATGACAAGGTAAATGTTAATTGATGCCTCTCTATCAAGGATAGTTTGGGAAGAAGCAGTAAGTACAACAGTGTACATACTCAATAGAGCAGTAAAGTTGTATTCACTACACCATATGAGATGTGGTTTGGAAGAAAACCCAACCTAGGTCATCTTAGGAGGTGGGGATCTATCGCTCATATGAAGATCCTTTATGAGTCTAGAGACAAGTTAGACAGAAGGTCCTTGAGATGTATATTCATCAAATATCCTAAAGGCTTAAAGAGATATTAATTTTATCATATGGACCATGGATTGATAGAAAGCAAAAATATTAAATTCTTAAAAGATACTAAGAATAACATCCTTGAGAATAATGATGAATATGTTCACAATCTAGTAGATCTAATTAATTGTCATTTGAACCCATAAAAGATCTTCCTTAATCAACTGAAACTTTAAGTGGACATAAAAGGCCTAGGACCGCATCGTCCTACTTAAGAGATTATCACACTTATCTTGCACAAAAAGTGTGGAATTCAACAAATTTAGATGAGTTAATTAATAACTTGACTTATCAGCAATCTATTAACTCATTTGAAGCAACAGACTTGGAGAAAGCCATGGATGAGAAAATAGAATTCATTGAGAAAAACAAATCCTAGGAGTTAGTTGATTTGCCAAAAAGAAGAAAAGTTATAGGATCAAATGGGTTATAAAAAAGAAATATAAAGTCGATGAATCAATCGATAAGTTTAAAGTAAGGTTGGTTGGAAAAAGATTTTCGAAAAAATAGATAATATATTATATTGAGACATATTTTCTTGTTACAAAATTTTTATCCATAAGAATAATCCTCACGATATCAGCATATTATGATTTGGATTTACATTAGTTAGATGTAAAAGCTACTTTTTTAAATAGAGATTTAGATTAAATCATATATATACATCAACCTGAAGGATATATTATTGAAGGCTATGAAGATAAAGTATATAGGTTGAAAAAATTCTCTATATGGCCTGAAACAATCACCTTGCTAATGGTATTGTACTTTTTAAAATTCCATTGCGAACTTGAGTTTGTGGCAAATGAGCTTGATCACTGTGTATATGTCATGAACAGTAGGAGCCACTTTGTCATCTTATCGTTATATAGAGATGACATATTGTTGACTGGTAATAACAATGAAATGATTGTCAAAACCAAGTCATGGTTAAACTTAAGAAGTTTAATCTTCTATGGGGGAAGCATCCTATATCCTAGGTATAAAGATTTCTTAAGATAGAGAATGTTATCTTCTATGCCTGAGTCGGGAGAGATATATTGATTATATCCTCAAGAAGTTTAAAATGGGTGAATGCAATTATGCTTCTATACCTGTTACAAAAGGGATAAAACTTCGCAAGGTTGATTGTTCTAGTGAAGGAGACGATAAGTCTAACCTTCCTTATGCACAAGTTGTGGCTAGCTTGATATATGCTATATTTTATACCTTATATGGACTTTGTTGTTGGTTTTGTGAGCAGATATCAAAGTAATCCCAAATGATAGTATTGAATAGTTGTAAAGAGTATTCTAAGATATCTCAAAGGAACAAAAGACTTGAAATTACGTTTTCAAATAGATGAACTAAAAGTGATAAGATACTCATATGCTAACTTTGTTGGGAGCAAAGACGAGAGCAAATCAACCTCAAAACAATTTTTTTTATTTGGAGGTAAAGTTGTTTCTTGGACATGTAAGAAAAAGGGTTATAGAGTGTTGCATACATAGAAAGTTGAGTATGTGGCTTGATGCATGGCTATAACAAGTGTCGTCTGGATAAGTCACTTCATACGAGATTTAAAGCTCGACATAACCGACAAACTAGTTGTCGTTTACTGTGATAACAATGTAGCAATTACTCTAATCAAGAATAGAGCTGACAACTATAAAGCAAGCATATAATGGTGAAATACCATTATATTCATGATATGGTTATGAGAAAGGAAATATACATCTCATACATGCCAACTAAAGATATGTTGGCAGACCCCTTGACTAAAGGCAAAAGAAAGGATCTTTCCTTAAAACATGTTTAAAACATGGGTTTAAGATATGTTTGATTGTTGTATAGGTAAAAAATCACACAACGGTTAAGGATTGCAATAGCAATGACAAAATTATATTACTTGAGAAATCCCACAAAAGTGGGAGGAAGACCAGTATGTTAGATCAATTGGGTCGAATGACCAACTGAGAGATATAAAGTCGATAAATGACTATTCTAGACAATCTCACGGGAACGATTAGACTGGCCATCGAGTCGTTTCCCATGGAGGCGGTTACATAGAAAAACCATAACATTCATTCTGTTATGAATGAACTATGTAACAGATCTGATAAGGGCTCCGAAAAGGGGAAGGTCAGTCAGGATATCCGGGAGAAGGAACCAAGCACGTCTCTGTAGCACACACAGAAAAATCACTGGAAACAGTAAACCTCTCTCGAAAATCAGCTATGTAGAAACCGGGAAAAGCAACAACACATCTTCTTCTTATGGCCCTCGGCTTCATCACCGACTATTCGTTGTGCATCTGGTGGCCGTCGGAAACTCCTAAAAAAACCAAAACCAAGTGAGTACGTCGCAAAGATCATACAATCAGACATTGCCGGGACACGACATTGACAGAACAAATACTTCTTGCAATATTGTTTCTCCCATGCACGGCTAGAGAGTAGTTTCAATCTTTTGAAAACAGAATCTGGACAGAGAGAGTGATCACCAGAAAAGGTACTAACACGAAGAAAATATCCATAGCACGCACAAAATATTGCGTTAGAATCAGAGACTTGGAAACTTTGGAAGATAAACTATAATGAAGCTACATGACCAATGGTACACACATTAGTATTATGCTTGAATATGAAGCTATAATGAAGCTACACAACATTAGTATTCAGCTTGAATATGAAGTGCACATATCACATTCAAAATAGAATTTACTGTAATCTTCACCGGAAGTGAATTGAAGGCAAATTTACATGACCAATGGTAACTCTTGGGGCTGAACATAATAGAAGGCAGGCATCGTTCGAAATAATTGCCAAATACACATGGTATATATCTTTATCTTACCGTTTACAACAACTAAGCCTTTTCTCATACTAGACGGGGTCGGTTACATGGATTCTTTATTTCCACAGGACCCCATCGTGTGCCATGTTAGCAGTTAACTCATAATAAGCTAGATCATTCTTTATTGTTTCTTTCCAACACTTTTGTGGTTGTCCTCTACATCTTTTAATACTTTCCAAATTTAGTTTTTCATACTTTCTTAAAGGTTCTTCTTTTGATCTTCTTTCTATATGTCCAAACCATCTTAAATGATATTCTCTCATTTTATCCTCTATTGCTGCCACTCCTAATTTGTTTCTAATAACCTCATTATGTATATGGTCTTTTCTTGTATGACTACTCATCCATCTCAGCATCTCATTTCTGTCACATACATCTTTTGTACATGTTGATGATTAACTGCCCAATACTCAGAACCATAAAACATGACTGGTCTAATTACTGTTGTATAATATTTATCTTTTAACTTTAATGGTATATTCTTATCACAAAGAATACTTGATACTCCTCTCCATTTTAACCAACCATCATTAATTCTATGCATAATATCTCCATCTATTCTTCTATCACTCCTAGGTATTTAAAACTTTCCTTTTGAGAGATGCAATGTGTACCAATTTTAATTTATATGTTCTCTAAAGTAATGAAATAATCAAACTTACATTCCATATATTCTGTCTTTGTTCTACTAAGTTAGAGGCCTTTGCTTTCTAATGTTTCTCTCTTTCCAATTTTCTATTTACTTTTTCCTTAGACTCCTCCACTATTACAATGTCATCTCCAAATAACATACACCAAGGTACTTCATCTTGAATATGTTTTGTTAACTCATCAATCACCAAGGTCCCCTGTACCAAAGAATGTCGATCAAATAAGTGATTCATATTTAACAGAAATACTCTCTTTTTCTATGTTGTCTGGCTGAGCAGTATATTAATTGTATGATTGAGGCCTTGGTGATCTTTGTGATGTTAGTTCCACTTAGGTTCAGCACTTTCAAAGAAGATAAACATTTAATGGAATCCGGTAGCACTCCCAATGGCGTTTTGCTCAAGTCGAGCTTTTCCAAAGAGTTGAATCCTCCGACGGAATCGGGAATCCTTTTTCCAAAGTGTCCGGCCGATTACGAGACTTTCCAATGACTCTAACATTCCAATGTCTTCTGGCAGTTCGTCTAGTTTGGTACCAGACAGTTTAAGCTCGGACAATCTAGTTAATTTTACGGTTGAAGTGGGCCGCTTTCTCACTTTAGTCCAACTCAAGTCGAGCTCTTTGAGTGATTCCAAACAACCCAACGTTTCTGGCAATTCATAAATGCCATCGCAATGACAGAGGCCGAGAAGTGACAAGAAGAAGAAGCACATTAAAAAATTATTTGCCAGTCAAAATCACTAGAAACTTTAAATTCAAAGTTTCTGGAAAATCAGAAAAATTATGCTAAGCTTATGCCCACGTAAGAATATAAAGTTATTTGGCATCACGTTGCAAGGTGTCTTCCGCTGTTACACGATGGGACGAATAGTCACCCGTATATATATATCAAGTTGCAAGTTTTGGAATTTTTAAGAGAAAAAAGATATAAATAAACACAAAGAAGAGATAGTTTCATTACCTTCCCAATGGAATCCGGCAACTCGCTTATGTGTGTCCCTTCCAGTTTGAGTACTTCTAAAGATGTCAAGTCCCCAATGGAATCGGGAATTCTTTCCAATGGAGAATATTGAAGGTCCAGCTCTTTCAATGACTTTAACCTTCCAATCTCTTCCAGCAGTTCATTTATTTGGGCTTCACTTAAATAAGGATAGAAGTAGTCCATCGCAGGTGGAGCACTTTGAGTGATTCCAACAAACCCAACCTCTCTGGCAACTCACATATGCCAGTACAGGCATCGAGGTTGAGGGTCTCAAGATTCTTCAACTCACATATACTGTCGGGAAAATGCTAGAGTGCCGTTCAAGAACAAATGCTGAGACGGGTCAGGTTGATGAGCTGACCAATGGAATCATCAATTGTAGTCAAACTCCCTCAGCCATCAAGCACCAGCTCCTCTAACCTGGGAAAACCACAAAAGACTGGAGTCACAGTGAGGATCCAACACAAACGGAGATTGAGAACCTTTAGATCGGGCATCTGAAAATAATACATAAATGTTTTGAAGAGGTCAGATGAGCCCAAAGAAGATTCAAGTGGATATCAACAAGCCGGTCATTCAAACCGAAAATAGTTAAGCATAACCGGTTTCAGAAACTATTGATTGTTTCAACCAATACGAAGAAGAAATTTTTCAAGTGCGGACCTAAATCCGGAAACTGTCATAGATAGACGGCACCCCTGACCTTATTGTTTCTATAAAAGGGTAAAAGGTGGAAGAAAGTACTTTAAGTTGAACTGTAATGGTTAACGATAGCTGCTGACCTTATTGTTTCCTTGTCTCTTGTTACTTTTGAAGCTTCATGGTTCCATGATATTTTGGAGAACCTGCCCTCCGACAGATCGAGCTCAACAAGTCGGTGAAGACCACTCGTCTCAAATGCTAGTGCCTCTGACCTACATCCCCATAGCTGCAAGACTTTGATCCTCGGTGGGAACTGCAGAACCTCATCTTCAAACGTGACTTCTACTGTACGTAGAAAACTAAGATTGGGCATTTGTGCAAATGCTGCACCGCTCACATCCCCCGTCCACCAACATTCCAGAGTGATGACTTGAAGATTATCTCTTGGTTGCTAAGGAAGCACCGAAACAATATTAGCTCATGATGATTAATATTGGATTTTCTAACTGTATGAATGAGCAAAAATTCTGAACAAATGACAAATTAAAATATTTCCCTAGGAACCAAGAGAAGAAAATCATACGTCTCTCTCTCTATATGTGTGTGAAAGTATGGATTTGGTTTGATTGGTTTCAGCATTGAAACAATAACCATGTGCTTTTCCTAGAACCAATAAAACAAACCAACGATGGATCAACTTTCAGGATTTGGGTCTATTTCAAGCATCTTTGGCTTTTATCCGACTATTTACTTAAAACTAGTTTGGATTAAAATAGAGTACTCTAATCCTTGGGTCACCATTGACATTTTTCTATAAGCACCCGATGCTGGTTACTTAAATATAGAGAGAACAGAATTCAATATCTCATACTGGTAACTAACATATATAGACATGTATATATATATATATATATATATATATATATATATATATATATATATATATATATATATATATATATATATATATATATAGTAATAAATGCATAATGTGTTTGAGTATATAATCTTAAAAAACATCTTCAGCGTCAACCTTTGAGACGAATCATTAAAGTAGAAGACTAGAATGGTAATAATAATAATATTTTCTGGTGTTGCACCAAATGACATTATGCATTTTTTTTTGTAATTTCTCTCTCTCTATAGGCACACATCTACTACTGCAGGAAGAAGGGGGTGAAAAAAGAAAGGCAAATGTCCTGTCTTTTGGTTATAATCTTAAACAAACATCTCTCTCTATATATATATTACATATATACATATAAAAAGATAATGGTAAATTCATAATACCTTTTAATGCATCATCTCGTACATACATCCTTGTTATTCAATTTTTAATATAAACAATTGAGATAATAAAACAAAAAATAATAATAAACAAAATAGAATGTCTAATGTACTTTTAATTCAAATCTCATTCTTTAGTCGTTTCAATCAAACGCTGGAGATGTTTTTGTAAGATTATGAACCGAAAGCTATTATATAACTAGAGAGAGAGAGAGAGTCCGATACGGGTTAGCTACCTACACCATATCCTATAAGAACCTGATACCCCGTCAAAGATATTCAGGTGTTCCCCTCTTCATACTTGAACCCAGTCAAATCGGGTAATGCCTGTCCTATTCTGGTCTCATTGGGCCGGGGTTAACAATGCCATATGAGAGAGAGAGAGAGAGAGAGAGAGAGAGAGAGAGAGAGAGAGAGAGAGAGAGAGAGCATACTCTCAATTCTGGTCCCACAACCTGCTACCCTTTCCAGGGTCATAAAAGGCTTCCTCTTTCACAATGTTTCTCCTCATATCCCTAATTTGATCATGCATTAGCATTACGAACTTGTCAAATAAACCAATTTTGACGAGCGAGAGCTTTAATGGTTATACTTGGATGGAAACGCATAACCATCCACATACGCTGGATATGCACCTCTCTTCCGGATTCAGTGCTTCATAACTTAGTCTCAGTCTCTTGGACAGATCGCTATGTTGACCTAGAGCCAAAGGCATCCCCCCTGCATATTGTACGACACTCTTTGATAACTCAACGGAGTCAGGATGTCGTTGATCACTCTCGAATGCTGACGGCTGAACAATTGAAGTGAGTGCTTGTGGTCAAGTTCTTCGGGTTTATATTTGAAAACCACCCGACGCTTATCCAAGAGTCCTTCGTCTCTAGTGGAAATGATGATCCTACTGCCTTCGAATGTCTGATGCAATTCATTGTAAACAGCCTTGGAAATGGTGGTCTTCCCTAAGCCACCCTCACCATGGATCCCAACCTTAAGAACATCGTTGGGTTGTTCAGGTACAACAGTTTCATCATATGATGAAGGCGTGACTCGATCCCAACAGAGTGCTATGGTGGTCTTCCATTAGGATATTGCTTAATTTTTGTTGCACATCCTTCAGAATCACATTGATTAGGTTTGCTTCGTTCCTGACAAGAGAATGGTAGATACTTGGGGTTAGAAAGGTACTTGATAAAATGGCAAGTAATCAAGCTAAATATGGATCTTACAAAAGAAAAACAAAACAAACACAATGAAATCCTCTTCAACAAAAGAAAAACATTGTGATGCTACAGACAGCTCTCTAAAATTGGGGAAAAACAAACGCTTCTCAGCACCGATAGTGTTAGCTCAACGTTACGGCCCTCAGACGCCCTCAATGCTGTTTGGGAGTTCGACCAAAAAGGAAAAAAAACGCATGTCCTTCGGAGTGGATTTTTGAAGATTTTCCTTTAGAGAGAGAGAGGACAGAGGACAGCGGGATTACCCAATAGGGGCGGTGAGGTCGTAGCCAGAGATCTCCCCGACTTGACTTGGTTCTTGCCTCCATTCCTTCACTTTCTCCGCGTCTCCCTTCTTTTGGTGCTTGGCAAATCCCTTCCCAAACGGTCCTTTTAGACTCCTAACATCCGAAGGATCCACATCATAGAATACGGGAATGATGAGCCTTTTGCATTGAACGATCTTGGCGATCTCCATCAAACACCATCGAGACTCTGCATAGCTCTTAGACAAGATGGGTATGAAGATATTCGATCTCTCAATGCATTGTATCAGCGTATTGATCCTTTCTCCCTTCTTCAAATCTTCATCGTCCTTGAAGGCTCGTAAGCCGCTCTCCTTCAATTTTTTATGGAGATGGCTGGTGAACCCCCGTCGAGTATCTTCACCACGAAAACTCAGAAACACATCAAATTCAAATTCAAAGGCTTGATTTTCAACCGCTGATGATAGTAGCATAGAGGACGATGATGAGTGGGGCTGCTCCTCTGTTGCTGGGTTGTCAGTAGTGTCCTTTTTGCTCGAATGCTTTCATGCAAACCAAGCAAGTGTGATGAAACCGAAGATGAAGGTTACAATCACCTCTCGTAAGAGTACTCTCTCTCTCTATATATTATATATATATATATAGAGAGAGATAGAGAGTACTCTTACGAGAGCATACA
Organism: Brasenia schreberi; assembly: GCA_036023115.1. Taxonomy (NCBI): domain Eukaryota; kingdom Viridiplantae; phylum Streptophyta; class Magnoliopsida; order Nymphaeales; family Cabombaceae; genus Brasenia; species Brasenia schreberi. The sequence goes on from JAYKKT010000090.1 coordinate 27,109,741, forward strand.
TTATATGTCGAACAGTAGAAGTATGAGTTTGTGAAGACTAGCATCACCTGCCTGGCCACATTATTGGTGGGGAGAGACCCGGATGAATCCTAAGAAAGTGAGATCTATCAAAGAGTGGGCGGTACCGAAAACGGCAAGTGAGGTACGGAGTTTTCTTGAGCTAATGAACTACTATAAAAAAAATTTGGCCAAATTTAACTACCTAACAAAATGAAAAACCTTCTTTTCCCAAAGGATGACAAGTTAACATACACAAATTACAATGTAGAACCGTCTCAAATTATCGAAGGAAAGGCCAACCCAAATATAGACATTTCAACCCTGGCCTACATTAGGCTTCCTTAAAAAATACAGTAAGGAAATGATAAAACCCTTGGGACCTATCCAAATATAAAAGGATCCCAGACACACTCAAGATCGAGTTATATGTATGTAGTTAAGAAGCTTGCAATATATCACTATAAAAACAAAAGCTTGCGGTAGAGCTGCCTCATAATTCTCATGCTGTGTCGTTCTGGTTCCTTATGTAAAAAGTCCAGAGCATTAAATGTCTGCCTTTTCGGTCAGATAAACAAGCCCAGTTTGCTGTCTGATCTATGGGCCATTTGATGGATCCATTTGTGTTTGAAAAGAAAAAATCGTTTTTAATTGGCTCCAAAATCTCTAAGAGACGATTTAATACGAGATAAGATCAGGTCCAAGAGTGCATGAAGAGAATAATGAGAAAGATACGCCAAATGCCGACTATCGTAGAAACAGATTGCAATTAGAAATATCAAAAAATACATTCAGCTTCTTTTAGAACAATGGCGAGGCTGAAGCAAGGTGCATGCCTAAGGCATCGAACTTGTAACCTTCAATTTGTGAGTCGGCCCATTAGCCATGCATGTGTGCCATCTTTCGTTGTTCAAAAATACCGTCCCTTTTTTTGGGGGGTTACAATCGGAGGACGAAAAGAGCAAGGTATGCACACCCCAGGAGTAGAACTCACGAGAGTGGAGGGCTGGCCGTTTCTGGTAGGTTAACGCTGTGAATGCAAAATACGTTCATAGAAACTACTGCTGGGTTCGTCGATCTTGGAGCTGTACATGTTTATTGAGGGCTTCTTTTAGGAGCATGTGGATACAAACAGACCATCTGGGATTCTCTTGGCTGGGACGATATATATCATGTCTTCTTGGACGGAATCACTCTACTTTTATGAACTTAACCTAATGTTAGCTAATGCACCCCAGCTTTTCTACATGCGTCCAAGAAGTCGCGGTATTCCAGTCAACTGTCAGGGCCCAGCACAAAGACTCTTAGTTGGACTTATCTCTGATACCTAAAGTCATGTCATTTAGCATCTGGACAAAGCGATCGTATCGCACACGGCCAAATAATTCTTACCGGTCTTCCACGCTTAACAAAGACTCCTTGCAGAATAAAATATAAGCATCTTCACCCTTTCCTGATAAAGATCTTGACCGTTTGATTATCTCTCTTCCTTCGATACCGTTGCGGTCACGAGATTGATTGATCGCCAGAGCATTATACATATAGCAAGCACAATTCAGCCCTCTTTCTGTGTGCGTGTGCATAATGTTCCTTCTCCCCATATTCTGCGTCATCCTGCTAATCCAATTCTGTCCGGCTTTCTCATTCACCAACATTACCACGTTCTCTTATCCTTCTTTCCCTCTGAACAGCCGTGACATCAACTACTCTGGTAGTGCTACTGCGTCGAATGGAGTCATCGACCTTACCACCAATCCGGTATACGGAGAAGCTGCAACGAACGTCGGCCGAGCCATCTACGCCAAACCCATTCGACTCTATGATAAAACCACCGGCTCAGTAGCGGACATTGTCACTCACTTCACCTTCCTCATCGATAGTAGCCGAACCGTCTTGTACAAAGGTGATGGTCTCACCTTCTTCCTATCTCGAGTAGACTGGACCTTGCCTGCAAATTCCCAGAGCGGATATCTTGGCCTCCTGAATGCGACCAACAACGAATTGGTCACCAGTCAACTGGTAGCCGTCGAGATTGACACACACTACAATTCTGAATTCTCTGATCCGAATGGAAACCACATGGGCGTCGATGTGAACTCAGTTACCTCCAAAGTGACCAGCGATTGGCAGTGGGACACTAACAGAATATTGAATGGTGAGGCATGGATTGTATATAACTCCACCACAGGAGTTTTGTCAGCCAGAATGTCCAATAAGAACCTGTTACCCTACACCGAATGGAACATCTCCTGGCCAATCGACCTGACCAAGGTTCTTCCTGAACTCGTTGTTGCGGGATTCTCAGCATCATCTGCATCAAGCTTGGAATTGCACCGGATTTTGTCGTGGAATTTCTCATCATACCTCACAACTAAGGAGCCACCTCCCGCAAAGCACTTCAAATCAAAGCGTGTCATTATCCTAGTTCCACTCTTATTCTTTGGAGGCCTTGCTATTGTAATTATTGCTCTGATTCGTAGGAGAAGTAGGATGAATTATCGTAAAAGGAAGGAGATGAATAGGGAAGAGTGGAAGGAGCAAGAGCAAGAAGTTTGTGAAACATGTAATGTGGATATTGTGGCTAATCTTGAGACAAGGCCAAGAAGGTTTAGCTATGTGGAGCTCGCGGCAGCAACTAAATTCTTCAGCGAGGAGGAGAGGCTTGGCAAAGGTGGGTTTGGTGGGGTGTATAAAGGCGTTCTCAAGGACACAAATGAGGTTGTGGCGGTGAAGCGTTTATCTAAAGATTCGAGCCAAGGGATAAAAGAATACATCTCAGAGGTGACTGTAATCAGTCGGCTGCTCCATCGTAACCTTGTGCCACTGATCGGGTGGTGCCACGAAGGATGTGAGCGGTTGCTTGTTTATGAGTATATGGAAGGGGGTTCCCTGGACTCTCACTTGTTCTTACCCAAGACTGCACAGGTCCGTCACTAGAACCTCACTTTGATATGTTGTTTGTAAATCCATCCATCTTATTTTCTTTATCTTTCTTCTGTTGGATTCTCTACCTTCTTCAACGTTGACAGGTCCTTTCCTGGGAACGGAGGATGAGGATCGCTCTGGACGTAGCCTCCGCGTTGCTGTACTTGCATGAGGAGTGGATGCAGTGTATCGTACACCGCGACGTCAAAACAAGCAACGTGATGATCGACTCCGCATTCAATGGACGCCTCGGTGACTTCGGGCTGGCACGAGTGTCGGATCATGGCTTTGCCCCAAAAACGACGATGATGGGTGGAACCATGGGATACATTGCACCAGAGTGCCTGATCAATGGCAAGGTTAGCAAAGAGAGCGACGTATACAGCTACGGAGTGGTGCTACTAGAGATCGCATGTGGTCGGAGAGCTTTCCAGCCAGTCGGGGAAAAAGAAACTCGACTAGTAGAATGGGTTTGGGGGCTTTATGGTTCGGATTCACCCCTGGAGGCTATTGATGAGAGGCTCGGTTCCGAGTTTAATAGAGAGGAGGCAGAGTGCATGATCATGGTTGGATTGTGGTGCGCATTACCTGATAGGGAGAGTAGGCCGACGATAAGGGACGCAATCCGGACGCTGAGATTCCAAGCCAAGCTGCCCAAGCTCCCGCCTAAGATGCCCATACTCGTTTTCTACGTGCCCCCTACCACTGAACCTAAGGAAGATTTTAGTGTTCCCCTGAGCATTAGTACCGGTGCAACTACAACATCTGTGACAACAGCTGGGTCATCAACCACGGGGAAGTCGATGTTGCATTCTTATAACGAAGAGATAGGATCTAGATGTGATGCTTGATGGATCGACCTTTCAGCAATCTACGAATCAAAAGGTCAACTTCTTCAGCGAAATTATTTTTGGTATTTGATTCTGACCACATCGATCACTTCATCCATGGCACCTGAACATTTTATCTTCAAAACATTTTTGGTAATTGAAGTATTAGTTCTAAAAGATTGGTATATTTTTCAAGTGGGTGTGATATTAAGTGTAAACCTTGACATTGATCGAACCTTTCTTTATATAGGTGAGAGGTTATCTGGTGTACCTTTATGATTCAGATTCATTCTCGGTCACAAAGTTGCTGACTGTGACTGCCAATGGGCCGTTATATTTTGTCGCCTGAAAGATTTAAAATTACCCGCCTTACCTTCTCCTTCGTTAATAGGTTCAACTTCTTATTTTCTAAGAAAAACTTTAAGGTGGTCTTAAAACTCAACAATGCTATTTGTACTTTTCTTTTAAGATGTCAAAGTTTTTTGTTTTTACTTTGCGCACACAGCGTTAGCTCAACTGGCACAGCGATAAGAATCCCTGCTGCTGGTGGGAAGTTTGGCTCTGGACGCTGCACGTATTGGGCTTTGGCCTTCCTTTGTAATAAGGAAGAAAAAAGGTTTCCTTTGTTTATAAGTAGCAAGGTGCGATTTTGTTTCTAGGAAAATGAAACTTTGAAATACAAAGGCCATTGGCCGGCTTCACTTTTATGAAAAAAGAAAGAAACATTTCACTAAAGTGTCCTATAATATTGACATGCAGATAAGATACCAAAGAAAAGCTGAAACGTATGACGTCAACTTATATTAATATTAACTGAATAATATCAATATTAATTAATACATATTCAATGTTAATTAATGTTTTAGTATAAATATTATAATACATATAAGTACCTTTATAATTAATATTATAATATTAACATAATTGTAATAAATATTAACTCAATAGAAAACGCCTTTCTTATATGTTTTTTCTCTCTCCCCTCTGATATGACCCCTCTTTCTCTCTCTATATCTCTCTCTCCAACATAGCTCATTTGAAAAAGTAGTTGGTGTCGACTTGTAGCATAAAAGTAGTTAGAGAAACCTAGAGATTTGCAAAACAACGAGAAAACAAGTTGTTTCGTTGGCATTTATTAAAATGATAACAGGGAAATCATGATAAGAAAGAATTAACAGTGGGATCAAGAATTATGATTTTCTCTTTTAGAACGGAAATTTGATCTCTTGAAGTTAATTTGAATATTGCAGGTGATCAAGAAAATCAGGTGCTTCTCTACACTATGGCATGGAAGTGGAAATGTGTTTAGTAATATTATTAGTGAGTACAATATTAATATTGTGGATGTAAATTGTACTACTAAGAATGAAATTGTTGTTGAAATACCCCTGTAAGTGAACCTTGAGCATTAGTTTCCCCTTGAATTTTTTCACTATGAATTTCATGGTGTTATGTACTTGTTATTTTTGTAAACATTTTTTTGGTATCAGAGTATATAACTAAAAGAATTATAAAAGTAAATTTTGTTGTTTATTTTGTTTCTCCAAGTTCTTAAGGAGTAGTAGTAGGGTTGACATCAGATGCATCCTAAACCAACCTGAATAACCTCACGTTTTCTTTTGTCAGTCGATTGATACATTGGAAAGGAGTATTTTCCACTTTAATCAAGTAGACATTGGGTAAAGTACTATAGAATAGGTCATTAGTGATGTCTTTATAATAATCGAAAACTGAATATGGTCAAGATAATTGAGGTACGTATGTGTGCTAAAATCATTTTAGGAATTAAATCCTTTTCCCAAAAGGATTCTGAGAATCAGTAATTCCAGCAAGAAGTACATAGAAAACAAAAACAGCAAGGTATATATGAGCCCAATGTAACGTTAACGGGAAATATGCATGCAAGTAAAGACATCAAGGGCAATAGTGTCCCTTTTCCCTACTTTGTTTATGAGTAGGAAGCTCGATCATTATCAAACTGACTGCCTGTCCGTGAGTATCCCACCAGAGCGTTTTTTAATAGGCCATGAAGAATCCATAAGAAGTGATCCAATTTTTTTCATCGGGTCCGGGTACAGACCAAAGATCTTGAGCGACCCATCCGACAAAACAACTCAAAAGATGAAGTATCGTTAATTTCTTCATGCTCGTTCCAAGTTCGTACTATTTGGACAAATAAGAATTCCCTTCCTTACGAGATTTCTTCAATGCAATTTCTAAGAAAGGACGTTGCCGTAGGTATCTAAAGCAAGCATAAAAGATTGTACTTTCTAAGAGGCATCTCAAAGAATGAGCAACAGCTGGTTAAGAAGCCAGAGTTAAGAAACGTTCATAGGGCATGGGTGCAATGATCTAGGAGATCATTATCTAGCCATCAAATCATGCCATATATAGCATCCCAGTGCTAATATGTTATTAGAATGACACAAAGAAAACATGCTTTTCGGCATATCATTATTCATCAGGTCACTTGATTGTTGCAAAATCCAAATCAAGATCACTCGTTGAAGAAGTTTTACCAGTTAACTGGTGATGCATTTATCAACTGATTCTTTTGGCATCTCGACCGGGAGCTTGGCTTGGAAGGTGAGTGTCTGGATTGTCTCTCTTATTGTAGGCCTACTCACCTAGTCTCATAATGTAGTGGGTCAGGCAGTCTGGATCCGGACATGATTGGATCCAGACTCACCTGCACAAGGAGTAATGCTTGGGCATTATTGCAAAGTCTTGTTGCACAGCAAGACAGCAATGGCAGCCCATTGCTGTCAATGTCAGACTGTTACTGGTTCCGAAAGGCCTTTAAAGGGACCTCCATGGTGGACAACATCAAGATGGACTGAAGAAGCAGCGAGAATGCTGAGCATCGACCAGGAATCAGTTGGAATCCAATTCCTAACTATTTCTCATATTTTCGTTTTTCTTGATTTTTTTATGAAAAATTGGTTGATGATCGTTGTTTTGGGCTTGGGTCAAAGTATTAAGGTAGAACAAATGGTTTTGGCAGGTTTGGGTAAGTCGTGGGTGTCAATTTGGTCAAAAAACAATTTTGATTTGTCAGATTTTTTCCAATTTTTGTAACATTTTGTTTGAAGGAGTCTTCTAGCCAAAAACAACACCGCCAATGACCAATGTTAGACTAGATTGGAAGAGGAGGAGCAGGCAGTCGGTTGGGACCATCATCGACCTTGGTTGTTGTCGAGAATCGACAAAATCGATGCCGGAAAACTATGAAAACTGCCCCTTTTGGGTGTGTTCCCATTTCTATATCATGTCCGAAATGCCTTGAACCAACACAGATTTGTGTTATTTTCTCGTGTCATATGTTAAGAAGCAGTTCTGTGTCAAAATAGGTTTTGTGTCGGATTCTGTATCGAAAATAGATCATGTTTGGGTCAGGTCTTAAAATGGATTTTAGGTCAGAAACAGGACTCGTGTCACTAGTTGTAAGTTCTTTGTCGACACAGTGACACATACTACCTACTGTGTCACTCAGTTTACATCGAATATAGATCTAGGTATCAGTTCAGATCTAGGATAGCTTAAACGAATCTAGATTGAGTTTTGGTTGATTTTAAAGTCATTTGAGATTTGATTTGGATATGGATTATTGCGTTAGATTCATAGTTAAATAAATTTTAATATTTTAATTATTTACAATTGTTTAGAAATTAAAATTGAAAGATTTGGTGGTGATAAGAGTGACTCAACAGTTTGGGAAGTGGATCTTAATGCTCCTTGAGGTAGGGGGTGATGCATTCTTTTACAAAACCATGTTAGAAGTATTTTTCTTGTTTTTGATAGATTTAAATATGCATGATTGATAAATGTTTAATTGATGTTTACAAAATAATGTTCGTAATTATGAGTTATTTGATATGCTTTTGAAATAGAATGTGTTTACGACATTGATTGATAAAGAGCATGTTTTGATATGCATGTATTGTATGAATGTTGTATTTAAATGTTGTATGGATATGGATATGGATTTGAATTTGGATATTTGTGGATCTGGATATGATTTGTGAATGTGATGAACTATAATTGGTTTTAGAAATGCAATGATATGTGAATATATGAGCCGTACTTGTGTGGGTTGTGTGGGGTCTTTAGAGACTTCCAAGTCCCTCAGGCAATCCGGCTTAGGGCAAATACAACGTGTGTTCCTGGTCACCTTGTCGTGAGAGTTGGCTACCGTCGTGGATGAAGTTATCGAGATCACGTTAGGGAGGATCGGATGACCCCTGTGACCTTTAGGGCAGACAAAGTATGGCGTGTAATTATTGTTTATGGGCATTATGAGTATCTTGTGATGCCGTTTCGGAGTAACAAATGCTCTCTTTGTATTCATGGATTACATGAATCGGATCTTTTCCTTATATTGGATAGATTTGTTGTTGTCTTTATTGATGACATTTTGGTATATTCACAAAGTCGGGAAGAACATGTCGAACATCTCTAGTGTGGTTCTTGATTCTGAAGGAAAAGAAATTATATGCTAAGCTATCTAAATGATGAGTTTGGTTGGAGAGGTTCGGTTTCTGGGTCATATGATTTCAAAGGAAGGAATTGCGGTGGATCCATTGAAAGTGAAGGCGGTTCTTCAATGGGAAAGCCAAAGGCGTAACAAAAATTCGTAGCTTCATGGTTTTAGTGGCTATTATCGAAGATTTAGAGTTTGTTGCCCGTTGTGTTTGCATTGAAGATTTGAGACATTTTCTTTGTGGGGCAACCTTTAACGTTTTCACGGTGACCATGTATGAGTACGAAAACCTATTCTGACGAAGGAGCTGAATATAAGGCATAAGGAGCGTGGTTAGGATTTTTGAAAGACTATGATTTCTAACTTCAATATCATCTCAGAAAATGACGTCGTAGCGAATGCTTTTAGTTAGAAGATGCTTAATGTGTTTGCTATGATGCTCAAGGAAAGTGAGTTAATAGAACAATTTAGGGATATGCTATTATGCTGTGGAGTTAGCATCGGGGAGAATGCTGGCTTAGAGGTATGATCAACTTTTGAGTGGATTGATGGAAATGCGAGAGAAGCGGGGGAAGTGACCCGTACATGCCTACGAGATGAGGAAGGAGGCTAGTAAAGCGCGGCAGTGTATGCTCCCCGAATTCATGGAAGGACCAGGATGGGATCTGGAGATTCGGGAGATGAGTGTGTGTGCCAAGTGATTATGAGCTTAAGAAGATGATTCTTGATGAAGCCCGTAAGAGCAAGTTGAGCACCACCCGGGAACTCACTAAGATGTACCAAGATTTGGAAATGATTATATTGGTGGCAAGGAATGAAGAGGGATGTTGCCAAGTATGTGTCATCTTGTTTAGTTTGCCAAAAAGCTAAAGTGGAACACCAAAGACCATCCCAGGAATGCTACAACCTTTGACTATTCGAGAATGGAAATGGGATAGCATTGTAATGGATTTTGTAAGTGGGTATCAAGGACTAGAAAAGGGATATGATTCGATATAGGTAATTATTGATCGGAACTTACAAATTCAACGCACTTTTTGCTAATCAATATAAGGTATTCGATGGAGAGATTGACTCAAGTGTATATCAATGAGATTGTTCATTTGCATGGTGTGCCCTCGAGTATTGTTTTTGATAGGACCCAAGGTTTTACATTAAGAGGTTTTGGCGGTTGCGAGAAAGTAATGGGAACGAAGCTTCATCTAAGTTTTGCGTATCACCCACCAAAGCAGATGGTCGGTCGAGAGAGAACAATCTAGTCATTAGAAGATCTGTTAAGAGCTTGTGTCTTGGAATAGGTGGGAGGTGGGATGAATTCTTGTCTTTGATAGAGGTTCACCTATAATAATAGTTCCCAAGCGAGCATTAAGATGTCGCCCTACAAGATGATTTACGAAAAAAAGTGGACTCCACTATGTTGGGTTGTCCTTAGGCTACGACTTACAAAAGGTCTAGAGATACTTCGATAATCATCAAATAAGATAAACTTGGTTCATCAATGCATTAAAGCAACTCAAGACCGATAGAAGAATTATACAGATAAGAGATGTCATGATCTAGAGTTTATGGTTGGTGATTATGTATTCTTAAAAGTCTCTCCAACTTGAGGAGTGACTCGCTTCGAGTAGAAAGGTAAGCTGAGTCTTAGGTATATTGAACCTTACCAAATCATAAAACGAGTTGAAGATATTGCCTACCAATTAGAGTTGTTGTCATCATTGGTTGGAGTGCATAACGTATTTCATGTATCAATATTGCAGAAGTATTTTATTGATCCTTTGCATGTCATTTAGGTCAAGTGATTTCATATATGTGAAGATTTATTTTATGAAGAGATGCTCATAGCCATATTAGATAGAAAAGAACAAATCTTTCATCGCCGAGTTTTAAGGACTGAAAATAAACTGAAGCCATCATTTATCAAGCGAAACCACTTGTGAGCTCGAGGATAAGATATGAGAGAAGTATCCATATCTCTTCAGGTAAACTCTAAATTTTGTGGACAATTTTTTTTTAAAGGGGGTAGAATGTAGTAGGTCAAGTAGTATGGATCTGAACTTGATTGGATCCAGACCAACCTAGACAAGAAGCAATAATGCTTGAGCATTATTGTATAGTCTTGTTGCACAGCAAGACAACAATGACAACCATTATTGTCAAAGTCGGACCATTACTAGTTCTAAAAGGCCTATAAAGGGGCCTCCATGGTGGGCAACATCGAGACGGATTGGGTAAGTCGCAAGAACACCGAGAATCGATGAGGAATCGATCGAAATCCGGTGAGTTCCTAACTATTTCTCATATTTCCATTTTTTCAATTTTTTCATGAAAAACTAATTGATGATCATCGTTTTGGGCTTGGGTCAAAGCTCTGAGGTAGAACAAAGGGTTTTGGCAGGTTTGGGTAAGTCGTGGGTATCTATTTCTCTGAAAAATGGTTCTGATTTATCAATTTTTTCCCAATTTTTGCAACATTTTGTTTTAAGGAGTTTTTAAAAAAAAATGTCACCGCCAGTGACCAATGTTAGACCAGATTGAAAGAGGAGGAGCAGATGGTCGGTTAGGAGCATCACCGACCTTGGTCTTTGCTGGAAAACCATGAAAATTACCTCTTTTGGGCATATCCTCATTTCCGTGTCATGTCCAAAATGCCTTGAATTGACACGGATTCATGTCATGTCCTTATGTCACCTGTTAAGAAACAATCTTGTGTCAAAAACAGGTTTTGTGTCGAAAATAAGTTAGGTTTGGGTCGGGTCTTAAAATGGGTTTTGGGTAAGAAACAAAACTTGTGTCAGTAGTTGCAGGTTCTTTGTTGATACAATAACACAGACTACCTACTATGTCACTTAGTTTGGATCGGATATGAATCCAAGTATCAGTTCGGATCTAGGATAGCTTAAACAAATCCAAATTAGGTTTTGGGTGATTTTAGGGCATTTGAGATCCGATTTGGATACAGATTATTGTGTTAGATTCGTAGTTAAATAAATTTTAATATTTTAATTATTTATAATTCTTTAGAAATTAAAATTTGAGGATTTGGTGGTGCTAAGAGTGGTCCAGCAATTTGAGAATTGGATCTTAATGTTCTTTAAGGTAGGGCGTTATGCATTCTTTTAAAGAACCATGGTAGAAGTGATTTTCTTGTTTTAGATAGATTTAAATATGCTTGATTGATGAATATTTTATTGATGTTTATAAAATAATATTTACAATTATGGGACAACATTGATTGATAAAGAGCATATTTTGATATGCATGTGTTGTATGAACATTGTACTTAAATGTTGTATAGATATGGATTTAAATTTGGATATTTGTAGATCTTGATATGATTTATTAATGTAATGAACTATAATTGGTTTTAGAAATGCAATGATGTGTGAATATGAGTCATACTTGTGTGGGGTCTCTAGAGACTTATAGGTCCCTCGGGCGATTCGGATTGAGGCGAATACAGGGTGTGTTCCTGGAAACTTTGCCGTGATACTCGGTATGGTTACCGTCGTGGATGAGGTTACCGAAGTTGTTAGGGAGGGTCAGACGACTCCTGTGTCCTTTGGGGTAGACACAGTATGAGTTATAATTATCGTAACGAATGATGTGTATATGTGTGTGTGAATGTATAAGTATGAATTTGAGATCATGATTTAGAGATGAAACTATGATTTATTATGAAATTATTTATGCTTGTAGTATGATTTCTATATAAAGATGTTTAACCTTCCTACTAAGCTATTTGTAGGAGCTCACCCTATTATTTTATAGTTCATCTTAAAGCTAGCACTTCCAAGGTACACGGAGTAGAGTAGGAGTTGGATAGAGTTGCATTTTTATTTTAGATGGTATAATAAGTGTTATACGATTTAGAAAATCTTGTTATTCGGGATTATTGTCACGTGGGCCCTATACTATTTTGGGCGTATTGTTTAGAACTTTTATGTTAATATTTATTTCATTGAGTTTGAATTAAATTAATATTGTATTTGACTACTCTCACCATCACGCCCGCACAAGAAGTGACCAGGTGACATCGGCTCAGGCCGGGTCATGGTTGCAACCTGAGCGGGTGTGACTGATAAAGGACAAGACAAACCAACCAACATCTTACACTCGGTTTCTTCTCTATTGATTACCCAATCTCTCGTTAACAGTCTCTAGCAGTTCACCTGAAACTTAAATACTCCCACACTAGACATACCTCCTCCCTACAGGCTGTAAAGCTTTTTGGAAATCCCACAGCCTCTCGTCACTCTCCCTATTAACCCATCCCGTGACCCACTTCGATGTGATAAACCCCCCGATTCTGTTGAAGTTTGACGTCTCTCTGCCATTTCGGTGGTCCACTAGCCGTGTCAACGCGAGGTCGCGAAGTCCAGGCACTGAAGTTGCAGTCGATCACTACGGTTGCTGGCCTTCATGTCACGACGCCACCGACTCTAATCCTCTTCGACCAGGAAAGCAACTAGCTTATGAGAATAGGTTTGGGCCTATGTACTCGTAGACGGAAGCCACTCATCCTGCTCTTGGCAAACTCGAGTATTCTCGAGACAAAAAGAAGGTGTGACCATCGCCTTTGCTTGGGCTAAGGCTACTATCAATGATGAAGGTCACAGTTTTAAAAGAGCTGAATTTAGAATGTCAATAGTTTACTCAAATTATTGAAGGAAAAGCCGACCCAGAAAGCAACATCATAACTTAGACTTTTAAATCCTGGTATACATTAGGCTTTTGGCACCATCTGATTCTAGCACTGATTTTCAGTAGGCCTGTCAACCTCTATCAAGATGAATGCACATAGCTTCTTCCCTTTATGGGATCAAGGTTTGTACTTAAGTGAACCAAGCTTAAATGATACCTTGTTGATTCCAAACCACGATCTAATGAAGAACTCTGACCAATGGCTTGATTCATCCATATACTAGATCCATACTTCAAACCTCACCATAGTTGACTAACAAACTTGCATTAGTTTTGCAGTTTGCCAGTTAGGAATGACAACGGAGATTGACGAGTACAAAGTCCGAGGCATCTGCATTTCTGGCGGAAATGGTCTTGGTCCTTCTTACTCGTTCTGCTTTAAAAACTTCTAGTCAATCGTCCACCTCGTCATGTATTTTTCCTTCTTCATTCTTTTAATATATTTGCATTTCTGCGTGTCTATGTGCACGCCCTGTGGCCATCATTGAAATGATCGTGATGGATTTCATGTGTTACTGTATTAAGTTGACTATTTAAGTATGTAAAGAAACTGTATTTAAACGGTGCTCCTCCTCATCAGGGAGTACAACCTGGGGTCCTTTTTTACTTGGCACTTCTGAGAAGAAATTCCTTAAGATGAAACTTTAAAGGATTTATCTTCAAGAATCGTTAGGGATATATCCAACTACGCCCCCGATATTTATATTTTTTCCTAATACTATTTGAAAGGCCTAAATTGATAACCCCATTGAGAATATGTTGGGAAGAGGGCAAGTACGTTGGTACTTTGCCAAGGCCCTGATGCTTCCCCCGGCCACATAGATTAGATCTAAAGACAGGACATGCTTATATGACGCACTTGTGTACATAGATTTTTTTTTGTTTCATTCATCTAATCTACATGATGAACGAGGCCAAAAGCATAACTGAATGAGCGCCAAAACAGTCTGATCTAAAGCACATGAACGAAGTCGCACCCAAACGTCAGAAATAAAAGAATTCCACCTTTTTCCTTTGTCCATTGGATGAAAATTTGGTGGCGGTTGGAATTCTTCAGGTTTGGTGTTTGTAGGTTATAGCAATTGCTTCTTGTCGTCGAGGTTAAACCAGCAACATGGCTTGTTCTGTCGTTGCTAAGGTTCTAACTCGGAGCTTCATTTCTCGAGAATATCCACCGGTGGAAATTGGTCAATTTTTCACTGAAAACAAATTTTAGCTGTTAGAAACAGTTGAAGTTACAAAATTTAACTGTTAAACAGTTGAAACTTTTGCAACAAGAGTTGAAAAAAAAATAAAGTCGAAATATACTATTTCAACTGTGTCAAACACTTCGAAAATATAAACGAAGAGTTGAAATGTTTTCAACGGAGGACCTCTTGCTAGAACCAGTTTTTAAAAATCATGAACCATTATCGAACCTGGAGGTCTCCGGTTGCAATTACTAACAATGTTAGAAGCAAACCCCAATTCTTAACAATATGTTGAACAAAGAGCTTTATAGTGCACTTACTTTGGTGGTGTTATCACAAATACCTCATACTTAGAAAACTAATCTACTACCACTATGATAGGCTTACACCTATTAGACCTTAGGCAAATTCAAGATAAAGTCTACATGAATGTTTTCCCGCATTCAGCTTGGATTCGATAGAGTTTCCAAGAGTAATGCTGGCATTTAATTGTGAACCTTGTCTTCTTGATGCATTAAGCAAGTTCGCACACACATACATCATCCACCATCCGGAGCCAGTAGTAAACATGTTCTTATGATGTTCATGTCCAATCCACTCCTAAATGACTTGCCCATGGTGAGTCATGGCATTCCTTCAATATGTCATTTCTTAAGTTCTAGCTGGAGGCATATAGATTTGGTCTCTCCTCGTGAGTAGCAAGACATCATGTATCCAAATTTGCTTGGTTTTACCCTCATCTGCTTCACCATGTCATCTATCTTTAGGTTAGCATGAATGCTATCAATAAAGTCACTTTGAACTTGCACCTGAAGAGCGCTAGTTCCACTTGATGATTCAAAACATTTGAAATTATTTTCCCCATCTAGTACTATAGGGTAAAATCATTTTTTGTCAAAAAGTGTCAACGTGCTTGCTTTACACTCGGCTTCTTTTGGGTCTGAAAGTAATTGGTAGCCACATTATAGAGAAAATAACTTTAAAAAAAACAAAAAATCAGATTAACAGGAAGAGAGTTCTAACTAAAATTCTTACCAAAACGTATTTCTATATATAACTTCACAAAAAACATAAAATAATATACAAGCTTTGGTACCAAACTTTAGCGGCAACATAAGAAAATGGACAGCATAAAAACCTGAATGGTGGTGGTGGACGAAAGTCGTGGGTACAGAAACTTGGACTAACGTTGTGAGGACGAACGGCATAAGACTTTGAGGTAGTACTTCTCGTATTGATGTAGATAATACTATACTTGAATTCATTAGGAATTTTGTGGGGCTCGAAGTTCAATGGATCCCAAAAGAAAGAAACAAATTATGTCAACTTCTCAAACGATTAGGTTCCTTTATGCATTCTTTTTGTTGGGAAGATAAGCCCCCAGACAGGTGGCCTCCACTGTAAATATTATTTTTTATTCTCTGTCATTGTAACTGGTAGGGGTCTGACTAGCCCCGTCTTGCTAATAAAAGAAAAACAGACCTTGACAAGCTGCATCCTTTAGAATTCTGCCCATCTATTGCAGTTAAGGTTTCAAAGAGGGTTGTGGGATCAAATGGGGATTTTAAGTATCCTACTTCACCTCCACTTTTTTTTAATTGGTAAATGTTAATTTGTCAGAATAATATACAATTCATATCAGGAGAATCATATAATTTGTATCTTTCACTTTGATTATTCTCATGTTATTGCCTGATATGATCAATTGATTATATGATTCATGAAATTCATATCTAAGAAAATGATTCTCATGTGCTATGATGAGATCGTGTTGATTGCAAGATCCTAAAGATCCGGGATCAAGACAAGGATCCTAGTCGGTTCAAACATAATATGATTCTTCACTCAGTGTTTGACAACTTCATCCTTTAGAGGACAGCAATACTATAACATCTAAGGATCGACCTCAGGATATTGACAGCCATGACCTACGCCATGGTTGAAGCACTAGCTAAGCTGAATTTTACTGCTGTTTGCTCGTTTCAGTTAGGGGAGGTTGAGTCAGCCCTATAAGCGTCTCATATGGTTGAACGAACTGAACCGATATGCATATGTTACATATATGTATGCATACAAATATATGTATCTGCATATATATAAACACATATATGTATGTACATATAAATATATATATATATATATATATATATATATATATATATATATATATATGCATAAACATATATATATTAGTGTGTGTGTATATATACATATTTGGTTTATTCAGTTTTCAAAACTTGAAAACCAAACTGAACCGATAAATCGATATCTTTTAAAAAAACAAACCGAAACCGAACAGAATTTTAGTAGAACCGAAATTCCAGTTCGGTTATTCAGTTATATTTGAATAATGCTTACACCTAAGTACACCTGATACGACCGAGAGCCAGTATAGTGTGAGAGAATACTAAGATAAGCGACTCCAGAAGACCTCGCGTTGCAGCCTCTAACATATTCACTCAAGATGAAAAGGAGGTTCAACATTGAACCAGATTGCAGATCAGTCTATATTGATCCACTGTCTCCATTATATTGTGTTGCTAGCAAATTTTGTTTTGGATCTTTCAAACCATTTCTATAGGGAATCCGAACCCAATTGTGATCCTTTGATGGGGCATCAGCTCCCAGAAGTTAAACCGGAACGTCCGGCCGACCCTGAGCACTTATGCATTTTAAGTGACTTTTGCAAGGAAAATTTTTAAAGATCTTTAAGGAGAAACCTTTTGGATGAGAAAGGGACCCCTTTTGCACAAAACAAAATCAAAGCAAGATAATATGTATGTACATATAAAGAGAGAGGGGGGAAGCTATGTAGTTGAGTTTCTAATAATAAATAGAGTAGCTCCATGAGATCGTGGTTATCACTAGAAAATGTCAACCCATTTAAAGTCTGACTAAACTAAGAAAGCTGGCACCTATGGGTTTTACCCACTGGATCGACGCCCGGCACAATGTGAGCCAAGCCCAGCTCTTATATATTATATAGTGGTTAAATGGTTTATAAAATGTACGTGGTTAAAAGGACTAGAAAATGTCAACCCATGAAAGGTCTGACTAGACTAACAAAGATGACACTTATGGGTTTTAGCCAGTAGAGGTATCAATCAACGCCAGCTCACATTTTCCATGACCGCCATAATGTGAACCAAGCCAAGCTCTTATATATATATTTGCTACGTGATGTAGTGGTTGCCAACCTATCTATAATGTAAGAATCCTCCCTACAACTGATTCACTATATCCATATGAAGATGTAGAGGTTTTTGCTTATCTTTTATAATGTTCGGGTTCTACGGTGATTGATAAGAGGGGACGTCAAAACGTAATGTTCATAATGTCTAAAATCTATGGTAGATAAATCCGACAAGTTTTATGTTGGTTGTTGAAAGTCTCACACAACCCTCCTTTATTCGATCTTGGGAAGGACCATGCAACAATGATCTCTTCATAGTGTAAAATGATGGGTCACACTACTACTTTTCACCCTTTATAACTATTGAGTCCGATCATAACCTTGGTTCCCTATATATGTGTGTGTTTTATTTATGTACATGTGGTTTGTATGTGCGTGTGCACGTGCAGAGTGATTGGATCATGCAACATCCAACCAGCAACTTCATTATATTTTTTCAAA
>JAYKKT010000090.1:27132500-27175000 GCA_036023115.1 Brasenia schreberi
TTTTATTGATATTTATTTAAGTTATCAATTTATTGACTTTGAGTATTTCTTATTAATCATTATCATGTTTTATTTTAAATGAATGGTAGACTTGCTTTGGTGTAGATGCACCAAACTTGTCAATATTTGCTCAACGTATATTGAGTCAAACATTCATTTCAAATAGGTGCGAGAGAAATTGAAGTTTTTTCGAATGCATTCACACGAAAAAGAGAAACAAACTTAAGCATGCCTAAATGAGTGAGTTGGTATGCATTACATATAACACGAAATTAAGACAAATGTAACAATTTTAAAAATATATATTATTTCTCCCTAGGTCTTTCTTATTAATAATGAATAATTGATGACTATATTGCATTTAATATTCTTGATAATGTGAATATTTTTTCTTTATAGACAAGTGTAAAGATATACAACAAGGGCAAAGAAGGTATCATATGACCTACTTAACTATGAAAATATTGATATTCTTTATGATTGTGATCGAAGAAGAGAAGCCCCCATCAATTTAGATAATGAAAACTGAAGGACAATAGAAGCCAAAGTACAACTTAGAATTGGAGATGACGATGAAGATAAAGATTTTGGATAAGCAAATCTAATTATGAAGAAAGAGGGAGGAGATATCGTGATCATGATGTCAATTACAATGCTTTTGTTGATTATGATTGGTTGATAGGAATAAAAAATTACCCATACCATACGGTAAAGTTACCTTGTATGGGTGCCCCGTCCAATACGGGCACAGATTTACACAACCCGAGGTCGTCATTTTGAACTTGTATAGGTCGACCGTGTAGATACTGACTGACCATCTTTGTGGTTTTAGAGGGAATCGGTTGCATATCTTATCGGACTGAATCAATCACTTTCCTTGAAGTAGATCTTCCGTCAGTTCATGCGTAAGGTGCTTACGCGTCAAAGGCACGATTTGTGTGTAAGGTGGTGCCCCCAAAATGAATTATTGTTGTATCGGTGGATTATTAAATTTAAGTCGTCTGATTTTCAAAGTTTGAGTGGGTCACATGTTTTTAAAGCATTTTCATGCATATCGATCAAAATTTAACAGAAACTCACAAATGGATCTTGGCCGTTGAAACCCGTTACTCTGTCGTGTTAAAGATCTTGGCCGTTCTTTGCGCAAAAAGGGGTCTTATCCGTGGACCTCCTCTCTCTCCCTTTACCAACGAATGAATCATGACAATTGCCTCGCACGAGTCTCAATACTCCGGCCTCTACATACAGCAAATGGAACTCTCTCTCTCTTTTGCTGTACGCACAATCTTCCTTCCTCCCATCTTCTGCATATGCCTGCTAATCCAATTCAGTCCAGCTTTCTCGTTCACCAACATTACCAGCTTTAGTTATCCTTCATTCACCCCGAACGCCCCTAACATCCAATATTCCGGTAATGCAAGTGCATCGAGTGACGGAGTCATCGACCTCACCGCCAATAAGTATGATCAGAGCCTCACCTCCAGTGTTGGCCGTGCCGTCTACGCCAATCCCATTCGACTCCATGATCAAGCTACCGGCTCAATTGCGGACTTCGTTACCCATTTCACATTCGTGATCGACGCCCTCAAACATGAAACAAAAGCCGACGGCATCACCTTCTTCCTATCGCGAGCAGGCTGGACCTTGCCTGCAAATTGCACCGGCGGATATTTGGGCCTAGTGAGCGAGTCCCTCAATAATTCGACCACCAACCAAATCGTATCCGTCGAGTTTGACACATTCGCGAACCCCTGGGATCCGCAAGTGAGTAACCACATGGGCATTGATGTTAACTCGTACATCTCCAATGTCACCGTGCCTTGGCAGTGGAACGCTTCTTTGGGAAATTTTCACGGTGAAGCATGGGTCTGGTACAACTCCAGCACACGAACTCTGTCTGCAAGATTGACGAACCAGAACCCACACAAATCGACACAGAATCAGAATGGGGCATCTCCTTGCCAATAAACCTCAGTCTGGTATTGCCTGAGCTCGTTGTGGTAGGCTTCACGGGATCAACCGGAGAAGTGTTCGAGCTAAACCAGATTTCCTCTTGGAATTTCACGTCACAGCTAGTCACTCCCGATCTATCCCCCACACCCCCGGCCCCAAAGCAAACCAAAAACAAGCATGTCCCCATCCTAGCTACAAGTTTTACTTTGTTACTTCTTGGAGCCATGGTTATAACAACCATGACCGTGTGGATTCGGAGGAGAAGGATGAACTGTCATAGAAAGGAGGAGATGGTGGAGAATCTGTGTGAAAAAGATGATGGGGAAGAAGATGATATAGGCACTATCACCAGTTTCGAGACGGGGCCAAGGAGGTTTAGCTACGGAGAGCTCGCAGCTGCAACTAATAGCTTCAGCGAGGAGGAGAGGCTTGGTCACGGTGGATTCGGTTCGGTATATAGAGGTGTCCTAAAGGACACCCACGAGGTCGTCGCTGTGAAGCGTCTGTCTAAAGACTCAAGCCAGGGTAAGAAGGAATACATGTCCGAGGTGACCGTGATCAGCCGGCTGCGTCACCGCAACCTTGTGAAACTGATTGGCTGGTGCCACGAACGACGTGAGCGGTTGCTGGTTTATGAGTATATGGAAGGGGGCAGCCTAGATTCGTACTTGTATTCATCCAAGATGGAAAAGGTCCATCCTGTAGTTTCGTTGGTCCAACTACATACATGTATGCATCCTTATCTCTTGTCCTCAATTTTCTATCGTTTGTCTTCAATGTTCACAGGTCCTTTCCTGGACACAAAGGATGAGGATCGCTCTGGATGTTGGCTCAGCGTTGCGTTACTTGCATGAGGAGTGGGTTCAGTGTGTGGTTCACCGCGACATCAAGACAAGCAACGTGTTGATCGACTCGGACTTCCATGCACAGCTCGGCGATTTTGGGCTGGCACGGCTTGTGAACCATGGCTATGTCGTAGAAACAATGGCGGTGGCCGGAACCATGGGGTACATGGCGCCAGAGTGCATCTTCACTGGCAAGGTTAGCAAGGAGAGTGATGTATACAGCTTTGGCGTGGTGCTATTAGAGATCGCATGTGGTCGAAGTGCTTCACAACCAATTGATGAGCAGGGAACTCGATTGGTGGAGTGGGTTTGGGGGCTTTACGGTTCCGGTGCACTCCTCGAGGGTGTCGACGAGAGACTGGGATCCGAGTTCATCAAAGAAGAAGCAGAGTGCATGTTGATGGTTGGGTTGTGGTGTGCATTACCAGATAACGAGGGTCGGCCTACAATAAGTGAGGTGATCCAGACTTTGAGCTTCCAAACCAAGATGCCCAGGCTTCCTCCCAAGATGCCAGCACTCGTTTTCAACACACCACCCATGAGAAAATTTAGAGATGACACCGGCTTACAACAGAGCAGCACCACTACTGCTACAACAACGACATCAAGGGAGTCGACGTTTACGGTGTCGAACTGTATGGAGGAGATGGCATTCGCTCAAGAAAGTCTCTAGGGACATTCCCAAAGCATGCATCAGGTACAACTTATTGTTTGATCCGTGATATTATTGTCAAAGATGGTGGCAGGTCAAGCGGCCTGCCTGGAAGATCTGGCACCAAAACGTTGGCGTTGAGGTGCCATGAATGGCATAAGATGAGCGCTATATTATTATGATCAAATTGATCACTTGATCCATGTCTCTTAACCTTTGGCCTCAACCTACCATGGTTCACCCCTTAAAGTATTACGAATACTATCTGCGAGTTTGATAAACAGATGCAATCAAATGCGTAGGTGTGAAATGGTTTTTCCTAAAAGTAGTCACCTACCTAATTAGCCACTCTTTTACAGATACCAATAAAAGTATAATTTAAAAAATAACAGTTTATTCTGGCTTAAAAAATAACAATAATATTAGTAACAGCATGTGTACTCTACAAAATAGGTGGTTGTTGAGCTTTGTCGTAACCCATTGTTTAAGTTTGTCTACGCGAGTACATTGTTTTTAATGTTTTTCATAAGGGAAAATTCCAAAATAGACATTAAGAATGGGCTAATAAGGAATGTACAGTATATGCATTTTCGAAAAACGCACCTTAATTTGAGAACTTGTGAAATTTCAAAAGAACGTTCAGAGATTGTCAACTTCCAAAAGAACGCCTGACTATATATAAAACATCCAAGTTTGATCACACTAAGCTATAGAGCAACAAAAACAAAACTTAATGTCAAACGACAAAATATTTATCAACTCATAAAAAATATAATTATCACACTAAATTTACTTGTGGTGAAGGTGTAGTGCATGAAACATCATCTAGTGCATTAGATAAGCCGTAGATCATGTGATTTTAATCCAGTTCAAACTCATGATCTTTACATGTGAATTTGATGGTACTTCATTGAATGACGAGGTGATCTAAAATTGGATTGTGGTCGTTGCTTATACTTTTTTATTTCAAAGAGATGCTACAACCAGGATTTGTCTAATGAAAAAGATTAACGTAACCTGACTAATGGCTTGATTCTTCCATATACAAGATCCAAACTTCAAACCTCATCATAGTTGACTAACAAACTTGAATTACATTAAGATAAAACCTTCATCTAAGCATATTATTATGCAAAGCTGATTAGAGCATGTGGATTGAGAAGAAATTCCTTAAGAAAGATGAGTGTTTGGAATTCTTCAGGTTTGGTTTTTGCCGATAATTGCAATTGCTTCTTGTCGTCAAGGTTAAACTAGCAACGTGGCTTGTCCTGTTGTTTCCAAACGTTCTAATCCAGACCTTCATTTCTCGAGAATATCATTGCTTATTTACCTCCTAGAAAGAACTTATACTATATCGTTTACTGGATAAAAGGTTGGCGTCAAGAAGGAAACCCATACACGACTAACACTGAGTCATAATATTTCAAAAGATTTTGTGCTCTGCAACAAAAATGCACACACATGCATGTGTGAACACACTTGAAGACAAGTAGAATGAGCAAAAGAGAAATTAATTGTTAAATTGTTACAGGCTTATGGTTTCAGATTTTGCTATTTAGTGTGCACGTAACTACCGGGAAAAAAAAAAGAATCAAAGTTAATTATAATTATTAAATTGTTAATGGTACACAAGATATGTAAAACAACTAATTTATTTTTCAATCTTCAGAAACTAGATCCAAGTCTGAAACTATGTTGCCAACAGACGCACTTGATTTGTAATCGTTCACATGGTCATCCCTTATGCTTCTAAGCCCTATGATCGGTTTCATCACTTTTTATCTCAAAGTCTGTACATCCTCATTGACTGTAGCACTATTTCATTCTTAAGATGGTTGTAGCAGATCAAGTAGTAGATTGGTAAGAACAATTTTATAAAAATAGTAGCAGATCGTACTATACGATACACGTAGCATATCGTACCTGAACCAACTCAGTAACTTTATCACCAATAAGTATAAGCTTTCTTCATTTGAAATGATTTTACAGGTTCTTCGTGGGGATTGGGACCAAGGGCTCAGGAGAAGAATCTGACTGGAATCAGAAGTCATGTGGCTTGATTGTGTGTAAATAAATAGTCAGTAGTAACTCTCTCTATTATGTTCATTCTTTTTCTTTGTGTTTTTGTGCGAGTGCCCTACGAAGAAATTTTATCTCAAAGTCTATTATGTTCATTCTTTTTCTTTGGGTATAGATCAACGGCATTCATAGCCTGAAAAATGTAGGGTTGAGAGCCCTACGAAGAAATGGTTAAGTAATTTTGGTAAGAGACTAAAACTTTTAAACCTTTGGTGAGGGAGCTATAATAAATGCAGGCCATACGATAAATGAATTTGTGCCGTTGAAGGACAAATTAATCTCCATTCTATGCTCTACAAGTCACAATGATAATAACTGCAAGAAACAACCGGGTACAAGAGTCCCTGGTCTAGGGTGGCAATTCCGGATACGACACAAGAATTCGTTACCAACACAGCATAGAAATACATATTTCTGTCTACACGAAGTGCTCAAAAAAGTCGAATCCCGTTCAGATTGACCTACTTTGGCACAAAGCGTAGAATTAGATAATACCAACACGACCAGAA
Source organism: Brasenia schreberi (assembly GCA_036023115.1). Classification (NCBI taxonomy): domain Eukaryota; kingdom Viridiplantae; phylum Streptophyta; class Magnoliopsida; order Nymphaeales; family Cabombaceae; genus Brasenia; species Brasenia schreberi. The sequence continues at coordinate 27,138,539 of JAYKKT010000090.1, forward strand.
AGACAAAAATATGACCCCTACTCTTGACAAACTAATGATCGAACAGTGAACCTAACCGGAATGAAGGGTACACCCTAACTAGAGGAGGCGAACAGTGAAAGGTTGCTAAAGAGCATATCGGGTCTTAGGTTTTTATATGTTCTTTGTGACAATACTATATAATCCTTGTTTAAGAAAATTATTTCATGTTCCTCTCTCATTGTGTTGTTGTATATGCACTCTCACATCATAGATAAACTTGATCCTAGAGTTATCAAATGTGTGTTTATTGGTTATTTCTTCTCAAAAAAGGGATAAAAGTGTTATGAACTAATTAATGAAAAACTTATATCTCTTTGGATGTTACTTTCTTTAAATCGGTTTTCCTCTTATTCGTTCTCATGCCCTACCCATTAGTCTCATTTTATAGAACCAGATATTATGGAAGATAGTGAAATGACTCAATCACAAAGAAACTCAAGTCTATACTCCAAAAGGAAAGAGTGTATTAATGCTCAATTATTAAGTTATCATGAATATTGAATCTTCTACACTGTAGATTCAAGCCAATCAAAGGAAAATGAGCTAAATCTTCCCATTGCAATACGAAAAAGTAAGAGAAATTTTATCTTATTTCAAATTTTTAGATTTGTTTCTTATTACAATACTTTAGAAAAATATGAAAATTTTATGAAGAATGTAGAAATATAATATCCCTAGGGACTTTGAAGAAGTTTCTAAGTCCTCACAGTGGAGAGAAATCATGCAACGTGAATTATAAGCTCTAGAGAAGAATCTTACGTGGAAAATTGTTAATTTACCATAAAAAACTGATTGGTTGTAGATGGGTCTACTTTGTAAAATTCAAAACTGATGGAAGCTTAGAATGTTATAAGGCGATGTTAGTAGCAAAAGGGTACAGTCAATAATACGGAGTAGACTACACTGACACCTTTACTCTAGTTATAAAATTAACTACTATTAGGGTTATTATAAGCCTACCTATATATAAATGGTGGGATACATGGCAGTTGAATGTAAAGAATATTTTTTTGTAGGGAACACTAAATGAAGAAGTATATATAGCATTACCTTGAGGGTATAAATACAAAAAGGGAGAGATCAATCAAGTATACAAACTAAACAAAGTTATTTATGATCTAAAATAATCTCTAGAGCATGGTTTGAAAAGTTTAGTGATGGTATCATTAACCTAAGATACCACACAAGCACCAATGATCATACATTGTTTATGAAATATGGCAACTAATAGTTCAAGATAATGGTATTGTTGTGACAAGTAATGATATAGAGGAAATTACTCTATTTAAGACAAAATTACATCAATTGTTTGACTGAGGGCCTCATGACGATCAGGGTGTTACAAGGTTGTGGCCATTCTCGGCTCGGGTAACATTCTGAGGATAGGGTCAGATCCAGTAACGACAACCGTTACTAGAAAATCCGGTAATAGCTGTCCGTTACAGCTCTCAGACGAGGGAAGCCACAGGCGGATAAGCACGACGAATGGGGGAGCGCCTGCCTATAAAGGCAAGCACATACAGACACTGTGTAGATACTGAAAATATAGAGAGAAACATAAAAATACTACATTCGTCTCGTCTGTGCAAGCCCCTGTGAGGGAACCTCGTGTCCATCATCCACCCTCTCCATTTTTCGTTACGTCTTTTTTATCTCTACAAGGCAATAGAGGGTTCTCGGAATCCGGCAGACATCATCGGATACCTTAGCCAAAAGAAGAAGGTACGAACATCCATCATTGGTATCAGGGCCTGGTTCCCTACAAAACAGAAAGAGAGGATCAGAGAAAAAAAAAGAGAAAGGGAGGGAATGAAAAAAAAAATTGGTTGAGAGAGGGCAGCAGTCGGTAGGGATGGTGAAAGGAGAACCTAGAGGCATACTCGGCCGAAACAGCCAAAGCCCTGAGGCAGGCCGAAACAGTCGAAACCCAAAGGCATACTCGACCGAAACAGCCGAAGCCCTAAGGTAGGCCGAAACAACCGAGCCTAGAGGCAGGCCCTGCAAAAGCCCTGAGGCAGGCCGAAACAACCGAAGCTCAGAGGCAAGCCGACATAAAAGCTCAAGACAGGCCAGAAAAGCCTGAATTCCAAAGGCAGGCAAGGCGATAGTCGGAAGGAGCGGCGAAAGGAGAAACCAGATTCAGGCTCGGCCAAAAACTCAAAGGAAACACTCTAAGGAAGGTCGAAACAACCGAAGCCCAAACACAGGCCGGCATAAAGCTCGAAGCAAAAGGCACGAGCCGAAGCAAGGAAGGCTGACAAAATAAGAAGCCAGGAACCCGTCGACAGCCGACGAACGGCCCAAACAATCCTCCGGTAGCTTTCTCCGGCTCTCCCTATTATTCTCTCTCTCTCAGAATACTCCAGAGAGTGTAAAACGCTTTAAGCGTTTTAGACGACCCCCCCCCCCCCAAAAAAACCGCGTCGGGGTTTGTGTCAAAAAGACAAAACTGCCTTGACCCTTTTTGGATATTATGCAGTTGCCATGATAAAAAGACAATTTTACCCCTTAACACCTTTTAAAATTTACAAAAAATTAGGTCTGTCATTTTACAATTTTATCCAATCCAGTTTGAATAATTTTAGTTCTACCACTCAGTGGAAAGATGGGTTTACCTCTATTCTTTTGGAAAAATTATAGATTCGCCCTGAGAGTTAAAATTATGATTTTAACCCCGATCAATTGCGAATTTTACAAGAATACCAAATAATAATTTTACAAGTTTGTCATCGTGATTTTACAAAATTAAAAAAGAGGACAAATAGATAAAATTATAGATTTATCCCTTGGTATAGAGGCAGAAAATCCCTTAGAAATTTTTTCTCAAAATATTATTTGCTTCAATTTCTGTATCACTTTAACATGTCTCTTGCTATGTGTGCTTTTGTTTTGTGATGGTTTCCTTTTTAGACCAGTTGATTGTTATTTTTGTCAAATACTTAAAAATGAGTTCTAAGATATGTGTCTGAATTGGCAAAAACGGAAAAGATGAACAGTTTGAACTTCTAGACATGGAAGAGAAGAATTCCTTTGGCTCTGACACTGGAAGGTGTTGATTATGTTCTAAAGGAAACCATGCGTCCGCCACCCCCAGACGCAAATGAGCAACAACGAGAAATGTACAAAACATTTCTAAAAGATGATACCATAGCAAGGACGAACATGTTAACATACATGGAGGATGACTTGATTAGGGTCTTTGAAGAATATGAGACCGTCAAAGAGTTGTTTCACTCACTAACAACTAAGTATGATACAAGTGCAAAATTACATGTGTAGTTGCTACTATAGAAATATAACTCCTTTAGAATGAAAGAAGGAGAAAATGTAATAGAGCATGTAAATCACATGCTGGTGATGGCTAGAGACTTAGTCGTAGTAAAATCAATCATCCCCGAACCGATGCAGATATCAACCATACTGAATAGTCTACCTCCATCATGGAATATGGTCACCACTACCTTAAGATTATGACCTGAAGTCAACTTTTTGAGTTTCCTTTAAAACTAGCAATTGATCAAGAACATATGCTCAAAAACAAAAAGGAGAAATTGCTAGTGGTTCACGATGAGTTAGCATCTAGCTCCAAATTCAACCAGAAAAAGAAACCAAATAAAAGGTTTGCCAAGAATAACAAGAAAGGTGGTCAATGTTTTAAGAAATCGTAGGAAACCGCTTCCCGGATCAAGTGTTTTAACTGTGTAAAGATAGGACACTAAAAGAGAGAGCACCGCAACAAGAAAGGTGGAGGAAACAACCCACAGCGCGGACAGTCAGAGAAGCAGGATATAATCTGCGTAATTTCAGAATGTCTATACTTGGACCACCCAGTTATAGGTTGGTGGATAGACTTGGGAGTTACAAGACATATCTCAAAGACTAAAGAAAGGGCAATTGACCTGAAGGAATATCAACTCGGAGAACAACGTGTGTATATGGGAAACAGTACTTTCTGAGATGTTCTGGATATTGGATCCTTTAGGATATTTATACAAGGCAAACCAATTGTACTGATCGATGTATTAATTGTGCCATCTATAAAGCGCAATCTGGTCTGGGTCCCTACCTTAGTTAAGAAGGGTTTTAAAGTTAGGTTTATACCTAACAAGGTGACTGTGGGCAAACATGGGAGAATCTTGTTCTCAAGTGAATTTAATGTAGAACAAGGATTGTTCAGGTTATCTGATAATGAAAATAATGCATCTTCTGTTTATATTGAAAGTGCCTTTCTTGTTGATGTGAATATGTGGCATAAACGCCTAGGGCATATAAGTCTGGAAAAGTTGAGAAAATTAACCAACTTTGACTTATTGGGAGATTTGAGGAAAAGACTTTTAACAAGTGTGAAGCTTGCATACAAGGAAAAATGACAAGAAAAGTCTTTACTAAGGAAACAACAAGGGCAACAACGATGTTAGAAATTATTCACACAGATTTATGTGGACCTTTTAGAGTAAAGACACGTCGAGGAAAGGGTTACTTTATAACCTTTATCGATGATTACTCTAGATATATGTATATATATCTTTTGGCATATAAATTAGAGGCACTTATGCTTTTAAAAAATATAAGCAAGAAGTAGAAAATCAATTAGGGCATTCGATCAAAGTCTTGAGATCAGACAAAGGAGGTGAATATACCTCGGCATAATTCTTAGAATTTTGTAAGGACTTTGGTATTGCTAAACAAAACATAATGCCCAGGACACCTCAGCAAAATGGTGTAGCTGAAAGATATAATAGAACCTTGCTGAACATGACAAGGTCTATGTTGATTGATGCCTCTCTTCCAAGGGTATTTTTGGGAGAAATATTAAGTACAACTGTTTACGTACTCAACAGAGTACCGTGTGAAACTGTATTCACTACACCATATGAGATGTGGTTTAGAAGAAAACTCAACCTAGGTCATCTCAAGAGGTGGGGATCAATTGCATATGTCAAGATCCTTGATTAGTCTAGAGATAAACTAGACATTAGGTCCTTGAGATATATATTTATTAGATATCCAAAAGGTTCAAGAGGATATCAATTTTATCACAAGGACTACAGACTCATTGAAAGCAGAGATGTTGAATTCTTAGAAGATACTAAGAATGACATCTTGAAAAATAATGAGGAATGTGTTGATGATTTGGTAGATTTAGACCAATCATCTTTTGAGCCCATAGAAGATCTTCCTGAAACTACCGATACCTTAAGTGGAAATAAGAGGCTAAGAGTCACTCCGTCCTACTTAAAGAACTATCACACTTATCTTGCAGAGGAAGTATTCGGTAGATTTGGATGAGTTGACTAATAACTTGACTTATCAGCAAGCAATAAACTCATCAGAAGCAACAGATTGGGAGAAAGCCATGGATGAGAAAATTGAATCCATTGAGAAAAACGAAGTTTAGGAATTGGCTGATTTGCCAAAAGGAAGGAAAGTTATAGGCTGTAAATAGGTTCTGAAAAAGAAATACAAGGTCGATGGTACAATCGATAAGTTTAAAGCGAGGTTGGTTGCAAAGGGTTTTTCGCAAAAGGAGGGGATAGATTATGTTGAGACATATTCCCTAGTTACGAAATTTGCATTCGTACGGATAATCCTGGTAATATCTGCATATTATGATTTGGATTTATATCAGTTAGATGTAAAGACAGCCTTTCTAAATCGTGATTTAGAATAAATCATATACATGCAGCAACCCGAAGGATTTGTGGTTGAAGGCAAAGAAGATAAAGTATATAGGTTGAAAAGATCTCTATATGGCCTTAAACAGTCACCTCGCCAATGGTATTTAACCTTTCAAAATGTCATTATAGAACTTGGGTTTGTGGCTAACAAACTTGATCACTATGTATATGTCTGGAACAGTGGGAGCCACTTTGTCATCTTATCATTGTATGTAGATGACATATTGTTGACTGGAAATGACAGTGAGATGATTGTCAAAACCAAGTCATGGTTGAACTCCAAGTTCGAAATGAAGGATATGGAGGAAGCATCCTATATCCTGGGTATAAAGATATAGAGGATCTAGACTCTTATGCTTGAGTCAAGAGAGATATATATACTATATCTTCAAGAAGTTTAAAATGGGTGAATGCAAGTTTGCAGATACACCTGTAGCAAAAGGGGTGAAATTGAGTAAGGCTGTTTGTCCCGGTGAAGGAGACGATAAGCCTAATGTTCCTTATACACAAGTTGTTGGTAGCTTAATGTATGCTATGTTATGTACAAGGCCTGATATCATCTTTGATGTTGGTCTTGTCAGTATATATCAAAGTAATCTTAGTTGACAACATTGGATAGCTGTAAAAAGGATTCTAAGATATCTGAAAGGAACAAAGGACTTGAAACTGTGCTTTCAAGCAAATGAACTGAAAGTGGTAGGATACTCAGATCCTGACTTTGTTGGGAGCAAAGATGATAGCAAATCAACCTCAGGATAAATATTCTTATTTGGAGGTGGTGCGTTTCTTGGGCATGCAAGAAATAGGGCTGTGTAGCGTTGCATACACAGGAAGCTGAGTATGTTGCTTGCTGTATGGATGCAACAAGTGCTGTTTGGATAAGCCGCTTCATACGAGATTTGAAGCTGGAGATAACAAACGAGCCAGTGGTTATCTATTGTGATAACAATGTAGCAATTACTCTTATTAAGAGTGGAGCAGATTGCTCGAAAAGCAAGCATATAATGGTAAAATACCACTATGTTCATGATATGGTTATGAGAAAGGAAATATCCATCTCATACATGCCAATGGAAGACATGTTGGCAGACCCCTTAACAAAAGGCATAACAGAGAAACTCTTCTCAAAACATGTTAGAAACATGGGTTTGAGATATGTTTGATTTGTTGTATTGACAAACAACCATACAATAGATATATAATTGTTGTATAGGTAAATAACCATACAACGGATGATTTGCTGTGTAGGAAAATAACCACACAACAAGTTCTGATTACAATAGTAATCAAGAATCAACATAACTAAGGAAAGCCCACTGAAAAGTGGAAGAAAAACCAGTATGTCGATACACTTGGCTCGAATGGCCAAGTGGGAGATGTTACAAGGTTGTGGCCATTCTCGGCTCGAGTAACGGTTGGACTGGCCATCCAATTGTTAACTGAGGATAGGGCCAGATCCAGTAACGAACAGCCGTTACCAGATTTTCTGGTAACAAAATTCGGTAACGGCCGTCCGTTACACCTCCCAAACGAGGGAAGCTACAGGCGGATAAGCACGACGAATGGGGGAGCGCCTGCCTATAAAGGCAGGCACATAAAGACACTATGTAGATACTGAAAATATAGAGAGAAACAGAAAAATACTACATTCGTCTGTGCAAGCCCCTGTGAGGGAACCTCTTGTCCATCATCCACCCTCTCCTCATCTTTTTCATCTCTGCAAGGCAATAGAGGGTTCCCGGAATCCGGCGGCTATCATCGGATACCTTCAGCCAAAAGAAGAAGGTACGAACATCCATTAGAGGGGACACCGAGAACCTCCATATCTTTTTATTTGGAGAGCAAGATCTGCAACCTAGGGAGGGAAAGGGGTGTTGAATTTTCTTGTTCCAACATGGATATTATATGTGAACCCAGCCAAAATCTGGTAATGCAACAGAACTTTTAAAATGTATTTAGGCTTTGTTTGGTTGTTCGAGAAAGAAAAAAGAGTTCACTATTAAAGAGAAGATAATTCATAGTTTCATGGAGAGGAATGTTGGAAAAGTATGAAAGACCCAAATAAAAAGCTAATTTGGGTAGGCAGAGTGATCAAGAAGTTTGTGTTTATTGAAGGATACAATGTGTTGTCATATAAATGATGTTTTGAAGACATTGAAAAGCACAAAGAAATCTGATGTTGGAAAACACGGAAGATTGAGTGTGCGAACATAGGGTGTTAATTGAAGGGCGGATATTAATATAGAAGGATAATCATGAAATTATAGAACATAAAAAATAGAGTTAATATTTGATAAGAATATGGAAGATTCAAAATGAGAAAGCTGGAATCTCAAAAATTGAGGGCACAGAAACAAAAATTTCGACATGAATCATGAGATCAACCTTCTCTTAGCTGTTCACCCTTGTGTACTTCATGTTACCTTGCATGTGAGAAAAATCAACTTTAGAAACTGTTTCCAATTCCATTTCATAGTTCTCTTAACAACATATTACTTCTATTACCTAGAAGTTCAATTCATGATACTGGAATCACATCACTTTGTTGTGTATAGTTACATTTGATTGAGGAATCTTTAGTGCTTAAAATAATTAACCATGTTAAGTACCGCATTTCATTGAATATCCTCATGCAAAACTTCATCTCCTCCATATTCACTAATTTCGTTTCTATCAACCAATATTTTTGTTAATAATGTTTAATATAGAGGACCAAGGCCCTAATTCACTAATGATTGTGACTATATGATTGTTATTTTCTTCTTTCATGAAGCTCTGTCATCCATTATTCTCTTCTTTAGATTGTTTGGTAGATCCGATTAGATAAGTTTTGTTTAAACATCATATATCTTTTGCATTTGTTTGATTTAATTCAATATGATAAACATTAAAAGCAATTTTACCTTCGTAAGTACTCTTGTAAGTTGTTATGAGTGGACCAGTATCAGATATCTTCTTGTATGGTCAATATAATTTTACTTCTAATTCTATTAGAGTTTGGAGTTTTAGAAATCATTTGGGCCCCGAAATTAATATCATTTTGAGTGATGGACATGCTTTATGTACTGCTGTACTTGTTGCTTTGTGATAAGGAAAATGATGGATGCAGTTTTCTAGATCCTTAACAATAGTTCATCCTTGGAAATGACTATGGCAAGTTATAAACTTTTGGTAGACCTAAAGAAGGTAATAAGATGTGCCTTGCATATATTGTTAAAAGAAATGTAATTTTTTCTTTTCTTTATATAATTTATTTTTATTTGTTTATTTATATAAACCAGGGCATATGGGAAAAGGCTTAGTTGTTGTTGTTGTTGTATTTATATAAACCAGGGCCATTCAGCCCTGGCTAGTCCAGCTAGCCGTTGGGGCTATCTGGCATCCATTTCCCAGTACTCTCTCACTCTCCTCTCCCCTTTTCTCTTCTATAAATTTTTCTATATACACTCTCTCACTAAGCCCTTTTGTGTGACTATTGAATAATATTGATTTTCGTTATTACTAGTGCCTTCATTACACATATGTGATTATAGCCTTTTTTAAGGTTTGTGATTGATGATTAGTAGTGATATTTGTTCAATCTTCCACTGCTACATTGAAGTATCAACTTTATTACATAGTATGATAGTCATTCTTGATTGTGAGAACGTTATTTGTCTCATCGAGAAGTGTGTTATCGTGTTCTTGGCTTTATTGGAAGTTTACCTCTATATTTATTCTCCTTGAAATATGGATGATAAATGAGGGTTTAATTTTCATTTAACACCCTCAAACTACAAAACATGAGCCTAATCTATAGAAAATTATCTATATTTTAAAAAATTATGGGGCTATGGAAGTAGTTAAAAGGTAGAACCTCTATTAATGCTACACTTTGCAAAAAAAAGAATATGAAGGAGATTAGGGTGATCATGAACAATGTGAACGAGCACTCTAGGGACACCTTGACTGATTTTACTAATACTAGAGAAACATGGAAATACTTAAAAAATCCCATATTTAAAGCAATGTTTCTCATAGGATGGCATTACACGATAAGTTATCATCACTAAGATAAGGAGATAAAGGGGTAAACGAGTTTTTTGATAAATATTCTAATATATGAAATCAACTTTATGGATATAAAAAGAAATATACTTTGTCTTAGTGGGAGATAATATGAAGAAAACAAAGATTTTGTATACCAATTTTTAAGAAGTCTTCGAAAATAATTTAAAGGGGTAAGATCATCCCATATTCATTGAAAGCTTTTTTCTATTAAAGAAGAGGTTCTTACCGATCTTCAAATGGGGAAAACAAAACTAAATAAAGCTAGACTTCAAATAGGCACCACCTTAGTCATATCTCGACTCGGAACAAACTTGAAAGCATATAGGCCTCCTCATTTCAAAAGCAAATGGTCAAGCGAGGCTAAAAGAGAGGTTCAATGTCATTTTTGTAGAGAGGCCAAGGTCAAATTACCCAAAACTAAAAAGGAAGGTAGCTTTGGTAGAAGAGCAAGCCTCCTCCTCCATTCATGCTCTTCAAGAAAAAGTAAAGATACTTGAAGCCCAAATGAAAAAGAAAGCAACGGTTGATGCGGTTTACTCTTCTTCAACAAAAGAAACTCAAGGTATGACTTTTTTACTTCTTGATTCAGATGCTTCTTTCCATATGACTTGTAATCAAAAATTTTTAAATTCATGTGTTAGAAAGCCCCTATCTTGGGTTTATACTGCGGATGGAACAAAATTGAATGTGATAAAATTGGTGACTTTTAAAATAGAAATTTTGAAATTTCTAAAATCAATATTATTCCAAAACTAAATTTAAACTTGCTTTTGGTATCTCAAATTTCATATAATAGTTGTGTTTTAATATTTTCTTTCACGTGATACATTTTATAGGATTGTCTTTCCAAGAAGGTAATTGGGCATGGCTATAGAGAGGGTGGACTTTATGTCATTAACTATTTACATAGCATAGGATATGTAAATGTTTTGTCTAATGATGTACTTTTGTGGCACAAGAGATTAAGACATCTTAATGTTTAAAAATTATATCAATGCCCTCTTGAAATAAAGACTATTAAAAAAATTTCTTACAAAGATTCTGTCCTTGGCAAAATGCAACACCTTCATTTTTTAAACAAAATACATATTACCAAAAAACCTTTTGAAATTGTTCATTCAGATGTATGGGGACCCACACCCATTTTATCCAAAGGGAGAATTTACTACTATGTCATCTTCATAGATGATTTTACTAGGTATACATGGGAGTATCTTTTGAAAGCCAAATCCAATGTCTTTCAATTTTTTAAAATTTTTATAATATTGTAAAAAAATCAATTTAACTCTAAAATCAAGACCTTTAGAACCGACTCAGGAGGAGAGTTTATGTCTAAAGAATTTAAAAACTATCTTGATAAGTTTGAAATTATTCACCAAACTTCTTACACTAAGACTCCCAATAAAATAGGATTTCAAAACGAAAACATCTTGGAAACTACTGGGACCTTACTTCTATCTAATAGTGTTCCTAAACATTTTTGGGCAGAAGCTATGACTACTATTTATTTAATTAATCATATGTCCTCTTAAGTTTTACAAATGTCTCTTGTAGAAAAACTTTAAAATTCTTCCTAACTATTCTAGACTAAGGTTTTTTGGATGTAGATATTTTGTTTAAACTGACAAAGATGATAAGTTATTTTCTCGTACCATTGAATGTGTATTTTTAGGATATGAGATAAATAAGAAAGGATATAAGTGTTATGATTTAAAAAATAACAAGCTCTATGTATCTAGAGATGTCAATTTTTTTGAAAATAAATACATATTTAAAAGTATAGATGATGTTAAATCTATGGATGACTCTTCCTATTCTTTTTTGAATGATATTTTAGGAGATGATGTGATTAATGTAAAAAATGATCTAGATGAGCACACGTCTCCAAGATATTTTATCGTTCCTTTTGAATAATATTACTCTAGGAGAACTTCTAACATCACACCATCTATGCCCAGAAGATTCGGTCGTAACTCTAGACCTCTAGAACGGTTTGTCTCCTATGATACTTTTTCACCTAGGCATAGAGCTCTTTTGACTACCATTTCAGCCATAAAGGAACCTAAAACTTTTAAAGAAGCTTAGGCATCAAAAGTCTAGATTCACGCTATGAATGAATAATTAGATGCTCTATAAAGAGCCCAAACTTGGAGCATTGTCCCTAGACCGCAAAATAAGAAAGCTATAGGTTGTAGGTGGGTCTATAAGATTAAGACTAATGGTGATGGTTCTCTAGACCGTTATAAAGCTCGATTAATTGCCAAAGGTTATTCACAAGAATATGGAAATGATTATGAAGAAACCTTTGCTATTGTTACTAGGATGACAACTGTGAGAACTCTTATAGTTGTTTTTGCTATTCAACATTAAAATATTTATCAATTAAATATTAAGAATGTATTTTTGATTGGTTGGTTGAAGGAAAATGTATATATGGAACCTCCTCTTAGTCTTAATATTCATAGTGATCAAGTTTTATGCTTAAAAAGAGTTTTGTATGGACTCAAACAAACCTTCAATGCTTGGTTTGATAAAATTACTTAATTCATAACACTATATGGTTTTACTACCTGTTATACTAACACAACCCTATTTATAAGAAAGTCCTTTATGTAAATGATATTATTATTATAAGTAGTGATGACTACAAAATTAGACAAATCAAGCAAGAACTTAAGATGTTTGAGATGAAGGACCTTGGACAACTTCCTTATTTTTTGGGTACTGAGGTAACTCATGATGTTTGAGGTTTCTTTTTATTACAAATTAAATTTATTAATAATATTATTCTTAGATCAGGATTTACAAATGATAATGTTGTTGAGACACCTAAGGTGAACAATCAGAAAATGCGACTTGATGGAGCCATTGAGTGATCCTACTCCTTATATACATATGATTGAAGCACTCATTTTTTCTCACCCTCACCCATCCTGATATTGCTCATGTAGTTCGCACATTAAGTTCCAATATGCACCCACATCTGTACATATGAGTGAAGTCATGAAGATTGTTTGATATATTGGATAAATTGCAACTAAAGGAGTATTTTTATATCTTTATCTTTCTTTCAATTAAATGCATATACTGATGTTGATTGGAGTGGTGATATAAATGACAGACACTCTACTATAGGTTATTACATTTTTCTTGGCAACTCTCTTATATCTTGGAATGTAAGAAACAACAAAAGATATATCTTTCTTCTACTGAAAATAAGTAGTGTGCAATGACCAACACAAACCACTGAATTAACCAGGTTAAAACGACTACTACAGGACTTGAGAATGATATTAAAAACTACTCTAATCATGTACTGCGACAATAAGAGTGCTATGTATATAGCCAACAACCATACATTTCGTAAAGGGCATCTACAAAACAATTTGACACTACAGTTTGTTAGATATGAATATCAGCTTACAAATATCTTCACAAAATTACTACCCACCCCACGATTTCAATTTTTGGTTAGTAAACTTTCGGTCATAGTACCGTTACTTTGAGGGAGGGTGTTAAAAGAACCATAACTTTTTTTTATATTTTCTTTATATAATTTTTTTTATATTTGTTTATTAATATAAACTAGGGCTATTCAGTTGTGGCGTAAGGGTTAGGGCCATTCGGCCTTGGTGTGATCACAAGGGCCAGCCACAATGGCTACTAGCCGTTGGGGGCCCAACGGCTAGTCCAGCTACCCGTTGGGGCTGGCTGGCCCCTTTTCCCAACACTCTCTCACTCTCCTCTCCCCTTTTCTCTTTTATCAATTTTTTTTATGTAAACTTTCTCATTAAATAATATTGATTTACGTTATTAGTGCCTTCGTTGCACATATGTGATTATAGCCTTTTCTAAGGCTTCGTGATTGACAATTTGTGATGATATTTGTTCAATCTTCTGCTGCTACATTGAATCATCGACTTCTTTACATATATATCTGGTGGCCAAATGAAGATTAAGTATAAAATTGGCTATGACAGTAGTAGGTATCATAAGCATTCTTTTTGTTCTCATTTATGTGGTTGAAAGGTCTATTTTACCGATTATCGTTTTATTGTGGTGAACGTCTGATTCTATAGTTGAGTTGGATTTATATACTAGGTCAATGAAAATAAGTACTTAGACTCATCTAAATGGTAGATAATTGAAGGGTATAGACTGGTAGCTGTTCATATGCATGCATAATATGTGGTTCAGTGCAGTGTCATCCCCGTGTATACTTACCAAGACCAGAAAGCACGGGATCTGCTTCCACTGGATCAACAGATTTGATTGTTGTCTCTGAGGTACCTGTGATTTATATCTTTCAGGTTATTTGGCTGTTTATTTTCTCTTTCCTTAAGGGAATCATTAAGTTTTGGTCGTTCTTATTTTCTCCTACTACAATGCTAGGCATGGTGTCCACTTACCTTTGGTCATAGACAACAGGACTATTTTGCAGAGGAGCAAAAATCAAGAAATGCTACAAATTATGTTGATGCCCATGTGAGATGTTATCATTGTTCGATAAGTGCTCGACCTTTTTGTACTTCATAGGTGCTGCTTCTGTGAATTTTGCGGTCTCCATGTCGCTGTTATGACATCTAATTGCCTTATTTTTACTTGTGGAAACTGTATCATTTGGAGAGCTCTTCCTCCTCTTACGATGCAGTTTATTAAGAAGGCTATCTATGAAAACCATCGCATTTTCGTGAGTCATTCCTAAGCACACCCTCTTTTATTAACTGAGGTTTGGTATCATACAGACTGTTAAGTAATCATTTTACAATATCTTTCAGCAGTGTATTGCATATGGGCCCAATATCGTTTTTCTAGCTTATATATTGTATGCCTGATACATCACAGACAGGTTTAGCAGCATATATACATACGTATGAATGAATACACAAGTACATATGTACATATAATCTATACACATATGTACATACGTATATATATATATCACCATAACCAAAACCAAGCCTTTTCCAACACTTAGTGGGCCAGCTATGTGTTTACATATAAGCCTATCTTTATGTCTATAAAAAATATCTGTTTGTTTGACTTAATGTTTTCTAAATTATATTAATAGACAGTATTACTCTATCTTTAACCTTTGGGACAAAAGTTCTATAAACTTATAATAAATATTTTCCTATCACGGGCATCATTTAACATTTTTGGATAAACATGAGCATTTGTTCTCATGGTATTGTTTTTTTCCTGACTTTTGAGAACTTTAAAATTCTTTAGGAATTTAGAATATGATACTTTTGGTGCACTATGATACATTGTGCTGCATATCTTAAATTGACCTTGAATATACATGCTATGCTATTACAACCTTTTCTCCACAAATCAATATGAATTTGCCAACTGGTGTCAAATATTGTGTCTATTGTACGGTAGTTCAAATGCTTTTCGCATACTCACACTCGCCTAATCATTACTACCTTTATATATAATTATGAAAAGCTTTATCACATTTGTAAATAATTGTCGATGATCAAAGGTTGATGTGGCACGAATCAATATCACCAAGTCACCAAGAGTCAAATGACATTCACTCACGAATGTCTATCTTCAAGAATGATTAATAAGAGCGGAAGCATAAACAAAACAAATCAAGAAGCAGTGCAAGACTGCATAATATTATTGAGAATTGAATGGCTTATTTATAGGCATTACACACTTGAAAAAATAGAGCAAGAAGGAGAAGAGAGGAGACTAGTGCTGGCCGGCCAGCACTAGCCATTGGAGGTAGCTCCAACGGCTAGTGGCCGTTGGAGCAACCAACGGTGGTGGCCAGGGCCATGGTGGCCCTGACCCCTACTGCATACTTGGGTTGCACGGGCCCTAGTGGCCCGTACACCTATTACATTAACACCCCCTCTCAAACTTACAGGGTATACACTGAAAGTTTGTCTAGTAAAAACTGAAATCGAGACGTTGAACGGGATTTGATGAAGAAGTCTGCGAGCTGCATCTCAGATGTGACATAACAAAGGGAGATCTTCTTATTCAGACATTCTTCACGAACAAAGTGACAGTCCATCTCAATGTGCTTGATCCTCTCATGAAAAGTGTTGTTGGAGGCAATGTACATGGCGCTTTTGTTGTCACAATACATGATGGTTGGGTGTTTGACAGAGACTCCCATGTCTGCTAGAAGAGCTGTGATCCAAGAAATCTCCATCGTAGTTGTAGCCACGACTCGATATTCGGCTTCTATGGATGAGAGGGACACCTTTTGTTGCTTTTTGCACTTCTAGGAAACAAGAGATTCACCTAAAAATACACAAAAACCAGTTGTAGAGTGTTTATTGTTGACATCTCTATCCCAATCAGCATCCATATATATAGACAAATTAAAGGATGAGGAGGAAGTTAAGAGGACCCCTTGTGGGGAGTGTTTCGAATATATCTAATGATGCGCAAAACATCACTCATATGAACATAAGTGGGTGCCTGTTGAAATTGGCTTGCTATGTGTATTGCATGAGAAATATCTGGTCTAGTCATGGTGAGATAAGTGAGTGCACCTATGAGTTGTCGATAAGGAGTGGGCAATTTCTCACCATCAGTGGATCGTAGTTTGGTGCCTAGAATTGCTGGTGTGTCAACAACCTTAGTATCTGTAATACCAGATCTTTCAACAATATCGTTAACAAACTTGGTTTGAGACATAAAGTATCCACAACTATTTTTGGTTATCTCAATACCCAAAAAGTAATTTAGCAAGCCCAAGTCTTTCATATCAAATTCGTGATGCAGATTAAGTTTAACTTCAGCAATTCCCACTTCATCACTTCTTGTGATGATCATGTCATCCACATAAAAAAGCAAGAGAACAATACCAGATTGTGTTTTTCGTACAAACAATGTAGTATTAGTATAGCAAATCACAAAATGATGCAAATGCATGAATTTTTTAAATCGATCAAATCAAGCTTTTGGAGCTTATTTCAGACCGTACAAAGCTTTTCGTAATTTAAGAGCATGACCAAGAGGGAGAGTGACCCCAGGAGGAGGACTCATGAAGACTTCTTCATTCAAGTAGCCGTTCAAGAAAGCATTCTTGACATCAAGTTGGTATATATTCTATTGCTTAATTGCACTAATGGTTATGAGAATTCTAATTGTGGTCATTCTAGCTACTGGGGCAAATGCCTCATTATAGTCAATTCCATATTCTTGGGTATAACCTTTAGCAACTAGTCTAGCCTTGTATCTCTCAATGCGACCGTTGCTGTGAGTTTTGATTTTATATACCCATCGACATACAATGACTTTCTTATCTTTTGGTAAGGGTGTAACTATCCATGTCTGACCCTTGTCTAGGGCGTTGAGTTCATCTTTCATAGCATCTTCCCATTCTGGAATACCTTTAGCTTGATGATAGAACCTAGGTTTCTTAACTTGACGAAGGGTGGCAATCAAATTTCTTCGTTGTGGTTCAAAAGATTCATATGACACAAATCGCTGAGGCGGTCTTGAAACCCTGAGTTCTAAGCTTGTAATATCAGGTTCCATGTGGGCTTCATTGGTTTTTCTAGGTCGTCTTGTATAGTGTGAGGAGAAGGGTTCGATAATTGACCGAATATCAACAGTGGTGTGTGAAATGTCATTGTTTTAATATGATCTTCTTGAATGTCTTGATGATCTATTGAGTCACAATCATTATCTTCTTCTAGCTCAAAAACATCTTGAGGAATGAAAGGTTTCGAATTTTCTAAGGATTTGGACTCATAATAAATATCATTCTCAAAAAATTTCACATCCTTGGACACATACAATTTGTCTTCTATAGGATCAAAACACTTATACCCCTTCTTGTCAATGCCATAACCAAGGAAGACACATTCAATAGCTCTAGGTGACAATTTGTCATTCTTGTCTGTATATACGAAACATCTACATCCAAAAATCCTAAGTCTTTCATAATATGGAGGGATGTTATACAATTTTTTGAAAGGTGAAGTATTTTCAAGGTTAGATGAAGGCATTCTATTTATAAGGTATACTGCGGTAAGAGTAGCTTCGGCCCATAAGAATTTAGGAACTTTACTAGCAATTAACATAGTTTCACAAGTTTCAACAATATGCCTATGTTTTCTTTCTACTAGACCATTTTGTTGAGGTGTTTTAGTGCATGATTTTTGGTGAATAATATCATTAGTTTCAATAAATTTATGAAATTCATTAGACATGTACTCTCCTCTCGAATCAGATCTAAAGATTTTAATGGTTTCATCAAATTGTTTTTCATCATATTACAAAATACTACAAATTTTTCAAACACTTCGGATTTGTGTTTTAAGAGATATATTCATGTAAATCGAGTAAAGCCATCCACAAAAATCATATAGTATTGCAATTCTCCTTTAGAAACAATGGGCGCGGGGCCCCAAACATCCGAATGTATTAAATCAAATGCTTTTTTTGGTACATAGTTTCTTTCTCTAAAAGGAAGATGATGCATTTTTTCAAGAATACAATCTTTACATTCAAAATTTTTTTCTCTAATGCTTTTCATCAAAGGAATGTTACATAATTTTTGAGAGTCCAAGTGTCCAAGTCTTTTATGCCATAGCGTAGCATCTTGGGTTATGTTACAAAAACCCAAATTTGGCATAACAAGATAGTCCATTTTGTATAGTCTCTTGGGTTATGTTACAACCTTGACCAATCACCTTCTTCGATAGGTGATCTTGCACCACATAATGTTTAGATGAGAAAGTGACTATACAATTGTTATCACATATTTGAGCAACCGAGAGTAGGTTTAAGTTAAGTTTAGGTATAAAACTTACATTTTGAATTTTAAAGTTTTGTTTTTCAAGGTTTCCTAATTTTTTGATTTGGAGTTTTTTTCATCGGCCGTAAACACATGCTTTCCAATGGTTTCACAAGAATTAATCAAAGAATCTTCACTATGTGTCATATGAAATGATGCACCGGAATCTAAAAACCAAGACATACCTTAAGAAGCGGATATAGCATTCCCGGAGATACTTGCTTTTTCCTTGAAAAATTCTTCTATGTATGCTTTGATGTTGTTGGGCAAGACACCCCCTTCTTCTACGGCTCTCACGTTTCCACCCCTTTTCTGAAGTAGAGGACAAGTGGTTTTAATGTGTCCACTTTCCTTGCAATAGTAGCAAATTGTATCTTTGTTGGGCCATGGTCCCATAGGCTTCTTGAATGTGTCTTCATGGTCCCGTGGGCTTCTTGAATGTGTCTTCATTGTTCTTGGCATGTGGAGGCTTGTAAGTCTTCAAATTTGCTCCGGGTCTTGATGCGGCAAGTATGGCTTCTTTGGCCACATGCATATTTTTTAATCTTGTCTCCTCCATAACAAGATCGGCTAGAAAGGTATCCCCTCTAGGTCTAGGTTTTCTATGTATAAGGCTTGATCTAATGTTTTCAAATTCATCTCTTAAGCCACACATAAATAAGAAAAAATATTGATTTTCTAAAAATTTTTGAAATTCGTGTAACTTGTGAAGTTTTCCAAATTTGTCAAAACTTCTCAATTGAGTCCATAGTTCGGAAAATTCATTGTGATAGTCCCTAATGCTTAGATTCCCTTGTTTGAGTATAATCTTTCTTTCCATGAGATCAATTTGAAAGACAAAATCGTCTTGAGAGTGAAGCTTTTTCAAATTTTTCCAAGTTTCAAACGCATTTTCAAAAGCATTAATCCGATTTCTAAGTTTTTCATCCACATTTTAACAAATAATCCATGTGATTTTTGCATTAATCTTTTCCCATAATTTCAAATCGATTTTGAATTTTTCATGTGCTTTGATCATTTCATCATCATCTAAGCCATCAATGTCCAAAATTGGTTCCTTTATAGTTCCATCAATGTAATCTCAAAAATCTTTTGATAAAAAATATTTTTTCATTGTTCTAGCCCAACTTTGATTACTTTTCAGGTCTAGAATACATCTAAACGACTCATTTTTGCCTTCTATTTGTGCAAAAAATGAATATTTTGGACTAACCTCAAGTTTGATGCAAATCTTCAACTTTCACACTTTCGGCATGCTTTTTAATGCACTCGTTTTCTTCAATCTGAGGCTCTGATACCATGTAAATAATTGTCGATGATCAAAGGTTGATGTGACACGAATCAATATTACCAAGTCGCCAAGAGTCAAATGACATTCACTCACGAATGTCTATCTTCAAGAATGATTAATAAGAGGGGAAGCATAAACAAAACAAATCAAGAAGTAGTGCAAGACTGCATAATATTATTGAGAATTGAATGGCCTATTTATAGGCATTACACACTTGAAAAAATAGAGCAAGAAGGAGAAGAGAGGAGACTAGTGCTGGCCGGCCAGCACTAGCCGTTGGGGGCAGCTCCAACGGCTAGTGGCTGTTGGAGCTCCCCTGCTGCATACTTGGGCTGCACGGGCCATGGTGGCCATAGTGGCCCGTGCACCTATTACATTAACAACATTATCCACTGTAAGCCCTTTCCCTTCTGACTGGTAGTATTTACTGATGTATGACCAGATCCTATCTCATGATTGCTATTATGACCATGCGTGTTGCTTTATCTCCATGTGTAGATGCACGCAAAAGCTACCATTTAATGGTTCAAATAGGATGAATGCAAAAATGTCCATGATTCTGTTTGCAACGAAGTGGACAATAGTTTGTTCTTTTCAAGCTTAATGAAGTGGAGACACTTTCTTCATGCTTTTAGATGTTTTCATTGTTAGTCTGGATTATTCTGCTGTTCATTCTCTGCTGATGAATCTTGGTATTTGATTGAAATTATTTTTCAGAGTTCATCTGAAAGGAATGTTGAGTCTTACTGACAATTTTTCCATCTGTGGTGACCTCACTTTTGTTACTTCTCTTATTTC
This sequence comes from Brasenia schreberi, assembly GCA_036023115.1. NCBI lineage: Eukaryota > Viridiplantae > Streptophyta > Magnoliopsida > Nymphaeales > Cabombaceae > Brasenia > Brasenia schreberi. The sequence continues at coordinate 27,159,153 of JAYKKT010000090.1, forward strand.
TCTCTGTAGGGCTTTTTCCTCTTAACTCAGAACGTTGCTCAAGATGTGTCTCAAATGGAACCTTTTGCATTAGGACCTGAGGTAAGTTTGTTAGATGGAGGTAGATTGTGGTATGTCAAGTTCCAAAATCCTTTGGAGGTTTCTTTGTCTTATTATTAGATCATTAAAATAGTCCTTTTCTTCTTTACTAATATTATTTTTGTTAGTGTTATTTATAATAGCAATCACGCAGGTGATATTGTTAGTCCCCACCCCCACCCCCCCACCCCACCATCATCATCATCATCATGAATGTTGTGGACATGTAAAGTAGCTAGCTTTGCAGTCTGGTTTTCAAGGCCACGATGCCCGTGAAGAATCCCACTTCTTACTGATCTTTTGATTTTTCTAATGAGGAGAAACCGTTTGCTAGGATCACCATGCCCCACCATGTAACGCTATGGGACTTGTGTTCCATGTTATAAAGCATGAGCTCCTGCTCTCAACGCCCTCCGTAAGCCATGGCATCGCAGTGGTCAATCAGAGAGAGAGAAATTTACCTAATCTGGGAGACCAAGGTACTCTGAACAAATTACTATAAATTCATTCGTTAGACATAAGGATCTCCACGGTAGATATCTTCTTTTCCGAATGGGTGGAGATTTGAGTGGATTCCAATCATCAACTTAGTTATAGTGTCGAACTCTGTCACTGTTCAGATTTCAAACCCCACTCAAAGGAGGTTACCTGATTCGTGATGGCAAGAAGGAACACTTCCCTTCTTCAACCCTTCCTCCAATGCGTTAAATGCTAATTGTTGTCCTCAACTGAAGAGAGGTTTTTGCTCTTAGTACCCTTACTATAGGAAGTGTCTTTAGGACTTCTAGGAGCGACGCACATGCACACACAAGTACAACAATGCTCACTAAGTTGATCTAAAGAACTAGGATTCTTAAGCTTTTATTTCACAAGAAGAGTACAAGACATGACTACCCACACCCACTCGGATCAGTCTAGATATGAACTAAGCCTATCTTAGCTCACACTCACAAGTCTCTCCCACTCTATGACTCTCAAGCTAAGACGGAAATGGAGGAATCAAGGAATACCCAGCCCAAGGCGGGTATATATAGACCCATTCCAAGTGTGGTTGCTCCACTCTTGGGCCTTCTAGTTGGACAGATATTTTAAGGAATATTCCTTCCCTAAACTCTTTTAAGGTTAGGCTTAACTAGGATTAATTAACCCATAACCTAGCCCTTAGTTTAGTCCATACCCAACTCAACTTGACTTGGATGGCTCTAGTCCCATCCGGTTACAAACCCAACCATGGCTCTCACGATTTAACCTGTCTATCACTTAGGCAGCCTAATTACAAGTAGTGTTACCTAGTGTGACTGTACAAATGTACAAATGAGTCAAATCCCAACACGGGACAACACAACACTCTTCTTTGCATGACCGATGGCATCACCTCATGTCGTGCCTCCCGGCCTTTGCTCTTTGTTGCCTTAAGTGTGTGCTCTCCCGAAGCATACATGCGCACTCCACCCTCAAGGGGACGTGAAACTCTCGTGCATGTGCTCTTCATGCTGCTCATACACATGCACTCTCGTAATGCTAGCGCTCTGAGAAAATATTTGTAACAACTCTCTCCGACCAAACCGGACCTTGCCCTTGAGGTCTCATTGTTGCGTGACTCCCCCGAGGCCCCCCTTGGCTAAGCTCAGCTCATGGCTCACATCACCTGCCACGACTTCTCCTCGTGGTAGCCTACGCTGAGTGTATGCTATCACATGTAGTTTTCGTTCAGTCAAACTCATCGTCAACCCCCGGGTGGCATAGGCCGACTACACCCTACGACCCTGTCCTAGCTTTACCGCACCTCGTCTGGAGAGGTTTTCCAGCGGTGTACTGGCTTTGGCCTGTTCCCCTCCAGAATGACCCTTGTTCGGAAGCCTAACCTCGCCCCTCCGAGGTACCCAATGACTATTCTTCGTACGTTACCTCCCAAAACGAGACCTGTATTGGTACGTACATCATCCGCTAGCTCGTCCCGTGATACTACTCTCATGTGCCCCCAGGTGCCTCTTGGGATATACCGATATACCTTGGCTCGTGATACACGCCTTAAGACTTTCGACCTACCTGAGGGAAATTCATTCCTCACCCGAACTCCCGCTGGTTCGTACTCCCTGTTAGAGCCTTCGGTGTGTCCCGATGCGTGCTCCATCAGCAACTCATCTCCTCTTCGGCACTCTCCTAAGCCGGAATTCATTCTCACCCTTACTCTCGTTTGGGTGAAGTACCCAATTTCTGCTAGTTTTTCGCTTCCTAATGGTTGCCCACCTATCTGCCTTGGACGTTTGTGCAATGCCTTGGGTGACTTTCCATCCACCCTATGTGTGCTCTTCAAAGGATTTCGCAACAAGGAAGACCCCTTCTGGTCCAGCTTAGGCACCGGTGTGCCATGCTTCACACTCGTCTCCCCTTGTTCGTTACCGACACTCACCCATCTTCATTACCACCTGTGCTTCACTTACGAGGTTCACATTCCACTCACACGTTGTTGCACATCTATTCGTCAACAACAAAGTAGAAAAAGAGTTTAGAGAATGGCGTGTATGTTCATGCTCTACTGCTGGTCGCATAAGACTCTCGCAGAATGACAGGTTGTTGCACCTACCTAAAATTCATGTGAGATGAGAACCAATGACAATTCTCTGCATCTGTGTCTACAAACTGTCGAGTTGTTGCAGAATCTACATCAACATCGCGTTAATCACTGGACTGCTGCAGAAACTCTCTTCCTCAGCAGCTTCTTTTTGTGTCTTCCCCATGTTGTGTACGCTTGATCACACTCCCTTAGGGCTGTGCTTACAAGGTGACTCTTGACACAAAGATTTATGCTGATCAAGATTATAGACGCTGCAATTTTCAGCAAAAACTACGAACACTTTACAACTAGTTACAAATTTTCTGGCAGGCGGTCTTCTATCTCGACAATAATAACCACTACGAAGGAATCACTAATAGAAAATGGTCTTACGCCGGTTGTTGGATGAAATAATTCCAACCACTTTTACAATTGATTTCAGGACGCCTAATTTCGTCTGTTGCAAACAGTCAGAATATTATTTATTTGGCATTTTCTATTCCGACTGCTCAATGCAGCCTCAACAAAAATGATTTCTGACCGTTGCGATAGCCGGAATATGTTGTCAAACAGTCGAATAGATATTTCGCAATCCTCCAAGATATGGACGGAGACGAACCTGTAGGGAAGAAAGCATGGGAAGTGCAATATCATGGAGCATTTAATGGCATCTAATAAAGAGAAGGGAATCATAAATGTGGATTTAGATTTCATAACAGCAGAACCATCTATTTGAATCAAGAACTTATTGATGAGATGCACAGTTGGACCAAGAACTTGAATTAATGAACACGTCTTCATAAGTGTAAAGTCAACAACTTTGTGAACTTCGCCATCTTCAAGAAGAAGAAGCCTTTCTGAGTGACTTAAAGAGTGGGATATGGTTCTGTTGTTCCATGGTAAGGTACGAGCTCGACCAGACAACCAAGGAATGTTATCGATCCGTCTTTGAAGAAACTTGATTTTTTTTCAATTTCAAAATTATAATTACATGGCCATGTAAGTAAAATATATATTTTAACACAAAATATTTATTATAAAACGGTCCTATTTCTTTAAAGACATATAATCAATGGATTCGTTTGACTGTTTCCTAGCATATATACATTACATATAAATATAATATTCACTCAATTCAACGTAGACATGTGATACCGAAGGTGCAAGTCAAAATGGAACCAGCCGAACTGGACTCGAGAACATAACTGAACCCGGTTGTAATTCCTCCTTTCATGAAACTGGAACTGACCCTTAACCATACCGAGTAATCCAAGCCAAACGTTTGGGCTTTTTTTATAAGGATTCTTCAAATCTTTTAAACCTCTTTTTTTTTGTTGTGAACTAGAATGGAAACCAAAACGGTGGTTAGTACCGGAGATGATACCAGGGTGAAGCAGGGCCAGACCAATTTGATATATTCATGGTGCACCGGACTGACTTTACCCCCACACAAGATGCCCTACTAACACCAAGTATTGATGCATGTATACAACTATAAACTCTAGTTTTGTAAATGTACCAATCATCACTTTAGTATCCTATGGTTTTTTAGTGACCTATGGTTTACACTGTTTTATCACTTAAGTGCCAACGTATAACACCATTCATTTTTTTGTGAAGTGGCATGCTTCAGCAATGTCACATCATTGTACATGTCAACACTACATCATCACATGCATGTCACGTCAGCTCAAAAATGTTAAAAAGATGCTAACATAGCACTGGCGTGTCTCCATGTGAGTATGCAACATTTGGAAAAAAATGAATAGCATTACTTGTTGGCAACTAAGTGTTACAAGGATGCAAATCAAAAGTGACTAAAGTGTCAAAAAAAGCATGGATTTCCCAAACCACTTACAAAAACATTTCCCCTGAAATAATTATATGCCATAGTTTCGAATATGTACATAATTTATGTAACTTAACGCCACATATAATTGAATGAAGTAGACCTTGCCATGACATAACAGAAGGAATGTCCACATACTCTCTCTGTGTGTAGCATATATGACATCTATATTCTTAAGCTGAAAAAAGTAAACCCAAGTAATTTACTTCCAGCACATTGGCACTGTATATGTCGAACTTATGAATGTACTAACCTTTGTGCAGTACTTCCAAAAATATTGCAAAATTATTTCCAGTTTCCATCTTGGATCAGTAAAGGCCTGAAGAAACATATAATTAGCATTAAAAGAGTGTATGCCATATGGTCCAAATTATGCATGAGAGAAGATGATAAAGCAATACATAAGAAGAACAAAATACTACATATTACAAACATGCACATCTACAAATCGAAGTAAACTAGTTTTAAATAATTAACTTCTGGCAAACTTCAAAAGCAGAAAGGAAAAAAGAAAGAATCTACAACCTCAAAGGGTCAAAATCAGTCTAAAGCATAGATTTTTTCTTCCATTCCAGCAACCACTTCCCTCCCTATTTCTCATGTCAATTCTTTTACTCATAGGATGAGTTTATATTTTGACTTTTCTCACTCTTATTGTGAGGACTGAATCCTGCTGCTATTGATTCCTTTAGGTCTTGACTCCCAGCCTGACTGATTGGACCTGTTCCATAATTGGTTGTAGGCATTAGACAGTACCAATCATGGTTGGGGTCAACCTGAATCGACATAGTTGTATTTTGTGAGCTAGTACCAGGTGTTTGGTTGGAGTCGTTGGGGCCTGGTGTTCTGTACTGGAGTCACGATTGCCTACTGGCTAGAATGCACACATGGGGACTTCTCCTTTTATCTTGACAAAGCTGATAACTTGATCCCAGAAAAGTGATTTTGCAGTTTTGTTTTTCATATGGTCTTCTTGAGCTTGTTTAAGTTACTTGAGCGACTGTACTATTTACCTTTTGTAATTAACCAAGGGGCACTTCTCATGTTACCATCTGAGACAATATTCAAGAAGGGAACTCTTGCAAATTATTAAAGTGAAGATCAAAATTAATATGAAGCGAAGACCTTTGAGTCACCTAGTAAATTTGAAACTGTACCTTCCCCCTCTTCTCCTTGTGAATTTGCTATGTATCTGTGTGGTAATTCTTTTCCTTGTTCAGCTAACTGTTCCTAATAACCGCCTGATTTTATGTCAACAAAAGAAATGCTGAATCTTGAAGTGTTTATATAGCGTATGGTTTGGAAGGATTTCTCTTTCCTAATGATTCCTTTTTTAGTGAAACCATAGTGGTGTATCTTTTGCTTTTTTCTTTTTATATTCTTCAGAGTTCCATTCGCACCAGGAGATCAAATTGTCCCTCTGATGATGCAACACTGAGTGGTGTATTCAAACATTTCCTGAATGAAACAAATGCAAAGAGCATTGTGAAAAAGATTAACATTGAAGTTGTCCAGTTGCTCCTAGCACATGCATTTCAGGTGATTCCTGCTTCTTTGTACTCATTTAAGGCTATTGTGCACTCATCTCTTTGTACGTTATTGCATTTTCTTTTACCATAGTCTGTTTTTCACTTTATAAAGGAGTTGCTATCTGCACCCTTTGGTGTTATCTCTGGGATATACGAGCTCAGTTTGGGAAATATTTTGTTATAGCAACGTTGCACTACCTCAAACAGTTTGAGTATTGTGTTGATTCTAGAACTCTTGCCATATAAACAACAAAACATGGCATGACTCCATATATCGAGTACATGGGTAGTCTTGTTTCTACTATCCCACATTATGAATTGATAAATGGCCTCGTAATATGCTGACAATCTGGTTTCGGAAAAAATATAGATGCTGCTATCTCATAGCCGTGGGAGTAGTCTTTCTGAGTCTAGTCCAATTGAATGTGGTTCACCTTTTTGTGATGATGTTTGGAAAAGGAGTCAGTTATCTTAAGGCTAACTTCATCCATTGTACGCGCATAATTGAGACATCCAAAAGATGGTCTTCTTCAGGCCTAGCACAACCTTAATCAAGCAGCTGCACTCCTATCTACTGTTTTTCTTTGGTCCCTTTCTCAAATCTTCTGAAGTGCAACACATGTTAGTCAGGCTACAGGATCGTACAAACTTGTTTTCTTCACCAGTTTCCTTGAGTGCATGAATAAGATCGCATAGTTAGTGATGGTATATGATGCTGGCCGAACCTAAACACTGAGAAAATAAGCCTTGAAAAGTTTCGCCAATTTTAGGTAACATTAAAAGCTTTACATTAGCAAGCTTCTTGCTTGTCGCTAGTCGGAAAGGAAGTAGCTAATCGTGGTTCTCACTTCTCATGTCTCAAGCATCTCCAGTACATACTCAAGGCACCATTATTCGTCCTTCTTCTGCCTCTGTTATTGGGATGTACATGACATTTTTGAGCATGTTCCGGAAGACGCCTTAAGGTACAGTTTTTCAGTTGTCACTCAGTAATTTCCCATGTGTATGGTATTGTTGACAAGTTGACATGAAGATTGATGTTCATTATGGAAAATAGATAATGGCAATGGTGAATTGGAGAGATATGTAGGAAAGGCCTTGAATGGGTGTCCAAAAAGACAGTCATGTCTCACTATATTGACCTATAGTCTACATGGGTGAAAGCCTTGGCTATGGTGTCTCTTTATCCTTTATGGAAATTAAACACGTGTGCTTTCTCACAGAAGAAAATGGACTTGCATCATTTTTAATATGTTAGGCCTAGATTAGTAAGGAGGTTCAAACTTTTGTTTTCTATCTGGAAAATGCCTGTCCCTTCCGTAGTCCTTACTGGGTATAAATTATGTAGCAACTCGTGGATTCTATGCATTTTCCCCATATAATAGAATGATAAAAGGTAGGCAGCAGTTCTGCCGTTTCATTCAAAGTGATGTGACAGTGGAACTGCATTTGGTCAATCTCTTAGTTGACCGTGCACTTTTTTTGTATTCTAAAGAATTAATTAGCATTCTTATTCTTGAGCTGTCATCAAGCAGTTGGGGAAACAGGTCCTTCGACCTTCTGTGATACAAATATGTATAGCTTCTTTACATAGATGAAAAGATTTGTTCGGGGGAATATCAGTTTTCATATCTTTTGATGCTTTAGTCATGAAATTGTCATTACGCATGCAGACAAAAGGTCCTTTTTCTGGAAGGATGGCTTCAAGTTATTTTCGTACGAATCTCATTTTCGCTACAGTTTTACATTGTTTGATTTCTTTCCTATATATATTTCTGGTAGAATTATTTATTATTGTGAGGAATGATATCTTTGTACTTAGTATTCTGAATGCAGTTGTTGTATCATTTTCCATAGTGATTCCTTTTACTCTCATCTTTGTTTTTCCAGGCATTTCTTTCTGTACATATATTCACAAAGCACCTCATCTTTTCTTGTGAAAACTTGGATGATGGTCCCTTTGTAGAAATATGCAAGAATATGCAGTTGGTCTTTCATACTCTCAAAAAAATTGATGAGTAAGTCCTCTTTTTCTTTTCTCTGTTTTTTACCTATTTTAATATTCTGTAGCTACATACCTGATCACTTTCTGTATGCAGATTTTGCAGTTTAGTTCTAGATGGGCATTGTGATATACTTGTGTCTCCGAAGTTCTTCCAGTCGGTTAAAATATTAGTTCACATTATTCAGTTTCAAAATATGACCTTTTTGTGCAATGTGTCAATATCTATTGGAATCTGGTCTAAGGCAATCAAACATTGCAAAGCAAATCTCAAAAAAGAAGGAACCGAGAAAAAAAAATGGAAGAGGAGACTACAGCATGAGTTCCCCCTTCCCCTGAATTGCATTGCTGGAGGTGACATAATTAATACAGTTGTAGGGAGAGTTACCGGCAGAAAAAAGGGATGCACAAATTTTTTAGGGAAAAAAATGCAGGCATGTGTGAATATGCACTTCTTTGTGTGCATGGATGCACGTACAAAAATGTTTAAATACATAAGCTTATAGAATCACATAGACTGAAATGCAAAATTGTAATAGATTTCCTCAAGTGTTTAGATAAGAAGCCACAGACTACCGGATACCAGTTGCAAACTAAATGCACAGTTTATCTTAAAGGTAATAGTCAGACAAGGAAATGGTTCAAAGGTTTTACCGGTTCAACTCATGGATAGTAGCCTAATTAGTTCCCTCGTCATGTTAGAGAAAGAGTTGGTGTGGCACTAATCGAAGATAAAGTGAGAGAGGCATGCTTAAGGTGATTCACACATTAGGAATAACGACCAGAAGAAGCTCCAGTGAGGTGTGACGTTTTGTGCGTGAAGACTTAAAGGCCTCTAAAGCATTGCAATAAAAAAATAAAGCAAGATCCTGCTCTTTTGGAGTTAAATGCTAAATTTGACACAGGATTGATCTTTGGCAACTAAGACTCCATTCAGCCAGTCACACATAATATGGAAAAGGCTTGGTTTTGATCATGTCCCTGGTGCTTTCCCAAGTCAAATCCTCGTATTTTCACCAAGTTTGGAAGCATTTGTCTTGCCACAACTCTAGAGGGATCAAATTGAGAAAGCATTGTTTTTTTATGCATTTTCTGCACGTAAACTGCATTTTTCAGAAGTTCTTTTGGGTACACACGGCAAGGGCCGAAGTTCCCTTTGCAGTCTCTTCCGAGTTTTAGGTAGTGCTGGTAAGCGAGCCAAATGAACGAAAAAAGACCATCCATGACTTGCCTCCCAAACTTTCAGCTCGTGTCAGCTCATTTCCTGAATGAGCTGGCTCGTGGTTGGTTCTTACGATCACGAGCCAAACATGAATGAGCGTGGGACAAGCTGAACCATGCTGAACTGCGAGCTCTTTTCACAGCTCATTCTGCTGAATGTCATTTTGAGGTTTCATTTTTCATAGAAATCTGTTTCCATCTGTTAGTGCTGAATTAATCCATGTAAACTCTCCTTGTGTGATTTTCTTGTTAAGCAGAAAAATGGAGATTCTGCTTTTCACGAAAGAAGCTCTTTTCACAGCCGCAATCCTTAGTTCTCAAAAATGCTAGGTTTTAAGGTGTTGTGATGTGATGCCGCTGGCTTATGTGTTCGAGAACCAAGAGAAGTATTTTTCAAAGAAGGGAGAGTTTGATCTCTTCATAGATCTCAGCACCATTGACCTTCTTTTCATGACTTTGAACTTGTCTACCCTAAAATTTCAAATCTTCGTTTGTTTCTCATTTCGGCCACTTCTATTCTATTTCTGGTAATCTTCAGCTATTCAATTTTCGATTTTCATTGTATGGCTTTTGAAAATTGAAATATTTCTGTATTGCTTTATTGCATTATGATGTCTTGACTATCCAAGTAGTAGAAAGGGTCTCTGGCTTGCTAGATGGTCGGTTGGGGTTCGAAAGTCCTAGTCACTGCCTCCCTGCGGAAGTCTATGACACCTATTTTGTGGAGCATAGACCCTAGGCATTGGCTTCTGCGCGGGGTTGTTCCCAACCCCTTGAAAGGGGATGACTCAGAACTTATATATTAGTTTTTACTTTAGTACTTTGTAATTTGATTGCCACAGGCATGCTCAAACCTCATTCAGATAATTGGTTTAAGATTAAGAGTTTAGGCCATGGCTAAGGTGCCTGAACCAGTTATGTTCCTGTTGGAAGTAAAGGGATCAATATTTTTTAAATAGCAAAAGATACGGACAAGAGTAGGCATAGATTGGTAAATATACTTTGAGTGAAAATTTTGTATATGAATTACAGGGGGGTTATTAGTTGGAGATAGTCGTGGGGTCTTTTAATAACCTTGGGGGAATTTGCACAGGCGTGCCTCTGTGTGTGTGTGTGCGTGTGTGTGTGTATGAGAGAGAGAGAGAGAGAGAGAGAGAGAGAGAGAGAGAGAGCAACTATACGTACTCGTGGGTTCTTTGTGTTTAGTGTTAGGCAAATGAGGAGATTGCTTGTTGTCATCCCAAATGCCTGGGTTATTTCATGTAAGCCGCTAGATGATCTACTTTCTCAAAATGTAATTTTTGAATTAAAATTTCTATCAGATACAGCTTCGGAATGGCATCTCCGCTGTATGTTCGTATCCATCTAGCTCAGTCACTTTCTTTTTTGGGTGAAGCGACGGGGTCAGAGACCCAATTATTACTCATATCCCTCAGATTTTCCTTTGCTTTCTATCTTCTCCTGCTGAATCTTTCCTCAATATCGGTCTTGGCCTAAGCCTTCCTTCAGACTTAGCCAACTTATCTGCACACTTGGCTGTTTTTCTGTCCTCTGGTTCATCTGCCTGGTAATATGGATCTTCTGTTCTTGCATCAACTTTGCATATTCGAAGATGATAAACCTATAGCTCAGTCAACGTCTCAAATATATGCTTGTAAATAACTTCTTTTTACTTTATGTGCATATGCATATTGAATATATACACCGAACAAATAAGAGTAAAGTCCAGAGGACACTCAGGGTGACCTAATCACAGCTGAAACTTATTTGGCCCGTGCCCAGATTGTCTATTTGGGTCGCGCCAAGCGGCAGTGAGCTCAACAGTAACAGTCTCTCTCTCTCACACACACATAACGTAGCTGTCCAAACATTTTAAGATTTGGCTTATTATACATTTGGACGAAATTAATTCATTGCACGTACCTCCTGAAGAACAAAAGATCTTTTTGTCATTTTCCCTGTAGTAGTCTATTATAAATAAATAAAAAATGAGGGCTCTTTATTCCGTTATAAGATCTTTGAACCAAGCAATGTTTTGAAACATAAAAAAGTCGGCACCCTAAAAACTGAATTATGGCGCAAGGAGCCACGGCTTTCACGGAGGATCGAGTGGAAAGCCCCTTGAAGTTGGAGGTCAAGAGTTCGATACCCGGGGGAATGGACCTCTAGTAATTTTCTTTCTCGAGCGAACTTGGGAAATTTGGCACCTTCAGCTACATCATTTATCAATAATTCAACAGGATGTTAGATAACAAAAAAGCATTGTCGTTTGCATTTTCAACTTGGTCAAAAATGGTAAATTTGGTACGACTATCTTAGTAAAAAGAAGAAGAAGAAGACAGAATGGCTAATATACAAGACAACCCTTCTTTATTTTATGCTTCCACTTCTACATATAATAGACAAAACCTGCAATTAAACTCTCTCACGAGCATAGAAACCGCCACATTTAAAATAATACAAAGAAACCAGAGACACCCTTTTAAGCCCACAGCAAAGACAAGCACAAGAAAACACCCAATATGCTCCATCTACTTGACTGATTAGCACGACATGAGACGACAATCACACAGCTTTGGCGAAGCACCAAGTTGAGAGAGAGAGAGACAGACAGAGAGAGAGAGAGAGAGAGAGAGAGCACTTGACACGCTAATCAATCCATTGGTCTTAACCTATCTATTTGTCCATGACCAGAGCCACTCCTTATCCGTGAATGGTATTGACGACCCATTTTGGCTGTGAGTTTTGCAGTAAGGAGGCTTGGACTCGCTGATGAATCCATTAGTTTTACCCTATCTATTTTGAATGAGACAACTCAAAAAGTTAGATCACACGGACACCACGCAGAGGACATGCGACACGCTAATTTTGGAACAAAACTCTATCAAGTACAGGATAAAAGGGACACGACACAAGCCTTTTTTAAGTTGGAGAATCCATGTGACATGACTTGTTAAGTATAAGGACACACAGAGAGAAATCTATTAGTCAATTATGCCTGGTGCAATTTCTCCTGATCTCCCCTAAGTTTCCAAATTTAATCCCTATGCTACCCATTTTTTCCATCCCTTGTGCAAAGGCCTCAAAGAACCTAAGCTTGTCCTTGCTTAGCATTTGAACCAACCCTTGAGTCCTTGGGTCCAGAAACAGAGCCTGGTCGGTTGCCAGTATGCCCATCTTGGCCTCCAAATTCCCATAATACATGTGATCAAACGTAAACGGTGTCATGACATCACAAGGCGCGACGACGTCGGTGTTGCCGCCGGCGGGAGGGCACGACATTCGCAGGGCCTTGAGGAGCCTGGGCTCCATGGATGGGTCTGGTTGTTTGGTGTGGCGGAAGTCATAGAGCCGGCTAACAAACTGGTCACAGTGTACAAAACCAATTGTATGTGCCCCTGACAGTGCAACTAGGTCCGTCTTGTTGAGACCTTTGCTAGCAAACAGCCGGAGGAGGTTATCCACTGTAGAGTTCGGCCGAGGCAGATTGTTTCTCACATTGGATGCCAGTGAAACTCTACCATCTTTCCTTCCTTTCAGGACTGGATAATTTGGGCCTCCTGCCTGCATTGGCAACAATATACTTAGCCTGCTCCACACACACACACACACATATATATATATATATAGTAGCGTCTGTATGTGTTTGAGAGAGAGAGAGAGAGAGAGAAAGTTTAGTGTCCTTAACGTGCGAATCTCGAACCGGTAAATTTGTTATTTACGAAGACGATGCACAAGAGACGCATGGTAAATGAGCACAAGTAAACGAAGTGCGAGAGAAGCGTAAAAGGTATCGTCCTATCTCCCCACATCATTTGATAGTGCTCTCTCAGGATTCATCGATCCGCGTGTCCATTTGGACCGTTGGATCAGGCTAAGGAACATCTCTCAACATTCAAAGAGCGTGTGGGTCATGGACGCACATGGCTCGTTTGAGACTGCCTAGTCCAAAAATGGATTGCGATATTCCGGAAACTGTGGTAGCCTGTCTGCCCGTTATAATCGAGTCATGATGGTCATCATTGTGGATATGTATTCCTACACATCACACACACACACATATATATAGAATAGTCATGCGTACACCCAAAGTCTATTTAAGCATTTTTATCATAGATTAACAAGATCAAAGATAGAGTTTTTAATTTTAAAAGCATGTAATACATCATATATGTTGGCAATGAAAAGTACAATAGTACATATCACACCCAGGATTGTTTCCAATGAAGTTCACTATTTGCTTTAAATGTTTTTTTGTTCAGTTTAAATGCTTTTATGTAAGCGTGGGTGTAGGGAGGCGTGCTACAGTTTTAAATTAAGTCTTTTCTTTTTTTACTTCCAGAGAATGCGTGGAAAGTTTGGTGATTCGTGCCTAGGAAACTTTTGAGATACAATCACAATCCGCACACCCTTGAAAAAGAGAAGGAAAAAGGAGGAGGGCCAGAGAGAGAACGAAGGGTTTCTCCCTTTCTCTTGCAACAGTGGATGTCCACCCACTTCAGTTTTAGTGATCATTCATTTCTGAATTTGTGATGGGTTGCTCTCTCTGACCATACCGTGCAGCGGAGTTGACAGCATCGGTAAAAGCAGGCCTTCAGTCAAACAATTATCAAACAAAACCGGAGAGAGAGTGAGAGTACAAATGCTTTTTGAGAATTGAAATTCTTTAGAAAACAAACCAGATGGACAAGATAACCATAAACCACACAAAGAGAGTCTCTTTAGAAAACCACCACACAAAATCTCTCTAGACCACTCTGGGTGTGTGTATGAGAGAGAGAGAGAGAAAGAACTATTTAATATACCAACTCTATGGAGATGATCACCAGAGTGAGAAAGGTGGCAAACCGTTGTATTCTTTAGAACACTAATCAGATGAACAGAATTTCGAGAGAGAGAGAGAGAAAGAACTATTTAATATACCAGCTCTATGGAGATGATCACCAGAGTGAGAAAGGTGGCAAACCGTTGTATTCTTTAGAACACTAATCAGATGAACAGAATTTCGAGAGAGAGAGGAAACCAACCAGGTGGACGAAATCTCTAGCAGCAATGGAGAGAATGTCAGCACAAGAAACGACTCCCGGGCACTTCGATTCCACCACAGCCTTGAGCCTGTTCACGCTCTCAAACGCCTCTTTGGCCAGATTCTTATTGTCGTACGCCTCCTTCTCCGTCCCATTCCCACTTATTAGAATCGATGCATCACATCCCTACAAATTAAACGATTGTGACCATCAGCAACAAGAGGAAAGATCATGAAAAAATGTTGGTTTATGATATTCACATCCACAAAGCGATCATGGACATGAATAGTAGGATTTTTTCTGTCAAACAATTGAAAAAATGAGAAGTGTTGAATTTTCACGTTGACAAAGCAATCGTGGAAGAAGAGCCGAATGGTTGATGGCCCTGAAACAGGCGCTTCTTTGAACTGCTGGGTTGTAACAGAGAAGACCAGCTCTTCCAGCTTCGGGCAGGATTTCAGGTAGTAATCCACGGAGAGCTGATGAGAAGCTCTTATGAAGAGACAGAGGGAGATCAATGCAATGTACGAGGCTAAAGATATTGAGATGCTTGTTTTGAAAGGCATTCTCTTTTCTCTGACAGAGAGGGAGGGAGAGGGAGAGACAGAGGCTTCACGGTGGTTCGCAGACAGGAACATACACTCCCGTGAAGGAACGAGAAGAAAACATGCATACTGCTCGAATCGAAGGATGCATAATTGAGGAAGAAAAGATAAATAATTTGAAGTTTTTTTAATATATTAAATGAATATGGTAACATTGAAAAGTTCTCTATGCATTTTTTACATTTCACTGTGACACGTCACAGCGACACGAGATAGGACAGTTGTGACTGTTTGACACGAAAATAAGTTGACGTATTCTTCGAAATCCTTGTCACTGTTTTATGCCTTACGGGGTCTTCTCTAGATTTTAGTTTTTTCGATTCTTAGATGGATTTCAACAGTCAAGCGCGCGCGCGCGCGCACACACACACATATATATAAAGAGAGAGAAAGAGAGAGAGAATTAGGCCAACAACTACATGTATGCACTCAAGGGATCAAACTCGTGACCTTAAAATAAAGGTCTTTTGAGTTGATTCCCCAGCCCCCTCCCTCTATATCTCTCAAAGAACCGATATCTATGGTTATGACAAGCGTTCCCTACAGCGTGGAGTGACTTAGGCTGCAGTAGACATTACTCTTCCTGATGCAATTGAATACAACACCCAAGAGAAGCTCTGAGCCTTTGTTGAATAATTGAATGCGCGTATTTATAACACACGCACTGTTGCGCTTGGGAACGATTATCGGAGTTAAAACACGCGCGCACAGCTTTAACTCTTGATAAGTCATGGTGATTGTCTATCCCTAGCCTCTGCTTCGTCGTTGGTTTTCTTTTAGAAAAAAGATCTTTGGCTTGTCAACCAGCTAATTGGATTGTAAGGGAGAGTTAACAGGATTGCATCGCTCAGTGGAATGAGCGGCCATGATTAGAACTGATGGGCGATAAGGATTTCAGGCCCCAAGGGGCAAACGATCCGACCTTTTCTCTGTTGTTGTTGGCCACTGGGGTGAAAAGTAGCCAACATCCGCAAGTATGT